>JADRCH010000093.1:2787730-2911073 GCA_019843965.1 Rhynchomys soricoides | reverse complement strand
ATGTGAGAGAGAGAGAGAGAGAGAGAGAGAGAGAGAGAGAGAGAGAGAGAGAGAGAGAGAGAGAGAGATCGGATTGCATCTGGTCTATTCAGTGTCTGTCTGTAGCTCTAACCCCCAGGCTGGTGTGTTGGGTTAGGCCACCCTGCTCCACCTCCTCTATTTTAAAGGCTACCCTGGCTTTATCATAACTGAGAAGCAAGGTGGACTTGCCGAAGCAGCTCTGGACAAAGGCCTGTCTCTTTGGGGCTGCCTCATTTAACCCCTGTTAGTTTTGAATATTCCCAACTACTTTGTAATTGGGGAGAAAGGACGTGCAAACATAGATCAGGGTGACTGAGACCCTGCAAAGGGACTTCACTGTGGCTCTAAGACAGGTCAGAAGCAAGCACACCCAGTAAAGGATCTTCCTTCCAGAGCCTACTTTCCCTGCCCTCTTCCCCAGAGTGTCTGTGGAGGCAGGGACGGGCTATGTTTCTGAGGGCAAAGAGAACACACTACCCAGAATAATGAGGATGTGCCAGGAGTCAGGTGAGCCTGGTTGAGAGTGGCAGACCTCACAGGGCAATGAGGACACTTACACCAGCTTGGAGTCCTACAGGAAGAGGAGCTGTCCCTGCTCCAAGAGGCTTCCCTCTGGCATGCCTGGGGAATGGATGTCTGAGTTAGTGGATGCTGTAGCTCTCTTACTGGAGGGTCTGAAGGCTGCCTGTCCCTTGGTACTCCCTTCACCTCAGAAGGGCTCTGAAGCAGACCCTGGGAGGCTCTACCAGGTTGGCACAGCAGCTGGTGCTGGCTCAGTTAATTCACAGCACAAGCGGTTTCCCTTTTGGGTCTAGGTTGTCCTTAGGTCACTTTTGCCAGCATTAAGGCAAAGAAAGGAAGCCCTTCTAGAACTCTTAGAGAGTCTTTGGGGACACTGTGTCACAAACTATTTGGAGACAACTTTGAATCTATATATATTGGGATCTCTTTGGGGGTCATCTCCCTCAAACTTAGGGAGATTTTCTACGTTTTTTCTTTGTTTGTTTGTTTTTTGTTTTGTAAGGAGATCATCTTATCTCATCATGTATGAGATCTCACATACATTTTTGTTATTCCTGGGGAGAAGATTCTACAAAACTAGAAATCTAAAAAGTCTTCTTCCGTGTGAGCATTTGGGCAAGGATTAATGCTCAGCTGAGCTGGACAGGTCCACGGCAGGCAAAAGAAGCCCTTCTCCTCGTAAAGATCCTATGCAATGTCTGCTCCAGAAAAATGTATTTCTACCTCAGATTAGCATCTCATAACTGAGTCTCCTCTCATTATGCTATCCTCTCATGCTAGGTGTGGCATCAAAGCTTGTCGGGATTTTCTGGGCAGAGGTCATAAGTCTGAAAATGCTTACTGCCATTCCCAGTTCTAAGCAAGGATCAGGTGCCCAGGGTGCAGCCTACTTATGCAAAAGAACTTTCCCTGAGTCTGTGTGATTTTTCTCTTATTTTACCAGATCTGAACATGCATAGGAATGTCAGTGGTTGGATAGGGTGTGTGTTATGCATGGTGCACATGCTGTTGGTGTGATTTTTGGACCTTTAATACCCCATTATTGAATCAGGTGACCATGGATATTGGTGTCAGCTGGGGTGCAAAGGCAGCCTCGACTCTAAAGGCCACTTTTCCTTGAGTTGCAATTAGTAGGTCCTTTCTTTCTTTTCCTGGTGGCCTTCATGACTCTTAAGAATGTCCCAGAGCTGAGCCCATGAAGTCCACAGAGTGGTCTAGGAGTGAGGAGAGAAAGGCAAAACTGATGGACACCAAAGTCTCACATTAAAAATTAGGGATGGATTCACACACATGCTCACATGCAACGTGTGTATACATGCACTTTGAAAGTGTGTTGACAATAATCTTAACTGGTCCAACACACACATACACACACACACACACACACACAGCAGTAAATAAGATAAAATGTGTCTTATTCTTTCATTATATGCAGTTTTCTTTAAGTTCCATGTAGCAGAGTATGGTGGCTTATACCTGTGGTCACAGCATTGGGAAACTGAGACAGGGGGATCACCACAATTCAAGACTTGCCTGAACTACAAATTGTGACACTTTCTCAAAACTTCCCCACAAAACAAAGCAAAACAAACAAAAAACAACAAACCCAAACAGTTTCTGGTAAACACTGCAGGACTCAGCTGCTCATTTTCTGTTTCTTTTTGCTGGTGGAACACGCTTACGGGGAATCATGGGAGCTGTGGGAGAAAGCTGCTTCACTTGTCCTGAGAGAGAATGTGTCCATGTTGTGCCTTGGCTGTTGGTTTCTCTGAGGCTTATTTTGCTGTGCTTACAAACCCCTGGGTGTCTTGGAGTCATCAGAATCTGGGGACTGGTTACCTCACACCCTAATACCTAAAGAGGGCTGGCTTCCAGCTTGTCAAAAAGTATGTGGGCTGCCACAATGGAGAATCCATTTCTTCTCAATAAGCCAAGGGTGGGTTCCCTCTTCCACTTGCCCTGAAATCTGGGGGTCATTAATGTGGATGGAGGAGGGAAGAAATAACATCTATATGCTGAAAATTGGCACAAATAACTTTAAATATGGGGGCATGTATAAAATCAATTCTTTTCCATCTTTTCCCAAGGGCTAGCCTGGTTCCCCCAGTTTCTAAATAGCCCCTGTGAAATAGGTGAATATGCCTAATGAGTTGATTGGAGTTTGAGCTTTTTAAGGATATGCTGAGGACTAGCTGGAATAAAAAGAGAGAAGGAGCTTTCAGAACACAGTTGTTCTTTCTCCTTGAAGATGCTGAGTGTGTGTGTGTGTGTGTGTATGTGTGTGTGTGCCTGTCTGTCTGTCTTTTGGTGGGGTGTAATATACATGCCATGGTATGTGTTCTGGGGGTGTACATCCATGGTCCGTGGGGGATGGTAGACACATGGAGTCTGTGAAGGGGTGTGCACATGCTGTCATATATGTAGAAGTCAGAGGACCATCTTGTTTGTGATCAGGGTCTCTTGCTCACTCACTGATGGATATATGTGCTAGGGTAGCTTCCAGGCATCTGCTCGCCCCTGCCCTTCTTACGGGATGTTCCCAAATCACAGGTGCTTACATGACTGCATTTGCCTTCAACATGAGGTCATCAGGTTTGTATGGCAAGTGCTTCACCATCTGAGCCTTCTCCCCAGCCTTAGGTCTGTCTTTAGATACAGTATAATCTACCCAAGGATGTTTGAAAATAGCATATTTGTTAATGTGAGTGGGATGATTTACTTAAGTGCCTTGGAGGCCACTCAGATGGGACTGAGATGGTTGATGACACCTGAATTCACCTTGGCTTCCTCTCATTCTCTTTCCACAAGGAGGCCAAAAGGGGAAGACAGAAGGGATACGGGTACTTGGATTCAAAATTAGTGAGTTCTTGAGGGAAGGCTAAATCCTGCCTCAGAGAACCAAATTAAAATGATATTTCCACTTAAATTTTTAAAGGAACAGATTTATTTTAACATATGCTATCCCCATTTCAAATGATTTAAAATTGGAAAGCAGTAATCAGTAATGCTATTCAGTAAGAGGAGACAGAAGAATTCATTCTGGATTTTTCCAATGAGCCATAAAACATTTGTGCAGCTATTGAGCAGGGATAATATTTTAGTGATGTAGATGATATATGGATATATGCATGAATATATCTATATATTCATAAATAGGCTTGTTCAATACAAATGTACATGAACATGAAACCGTCATGTGTACCAAAATCACAGCTGTGAAGATTTCAAAAGTTCATATCCCATATCCCTCTGGTGACAGGAATCTCTCAGTGTGTGAGTTATGTGTTCCATGAAAAGACTGTCCCAAAGCCTCCTCTGTGGAAATAGTTATGCTGTTTGCCAGCTTGGATTGAAGGCTGCATGTTGAGTCTCATGTAGGCAATTGAGGTCTGTTGTTAATGGTCATGGGATGTGATCATTACTTCCTGTTGCTTCTATTGTGACCACTATCAGTCACAGACAGCCCTGGAGTGTCCATTAACCTACTAACATGTAGACCTCAGAACCTAGCATTGACTAGTAAGTTAAATCTTTTGCCTGAACATCTAAAATAATGCCTCAACAGAGGAATGTCTTGAATTTCATGATAGAATCCTAGAGCTAGCACAATGGCTGGGGCAACTGTTGAAAGGCTTGGGGCTTAGGCTGTAAACAATTTAATGATCACCTGCAGGATGTGTGTATGACCTTTCTGCCTGGTGTGCTTGGAACACAATCTTGTTACTTCCTAGAGTACCAAGAGTCTATGGTAAGAGAATCTGGGTCTGACCATGGTAAGAGTTTAGCTTTTTCTGTAATGTTGTTTAATGTTGCAGGGAAAAGCAGTTTTCAATGTCTGTATTTCATGTGCTATTACAGTGCAAAGGGTTGAAGCAAACCAAGAAAAACAATATACAGTATTAAGAAGGGACAGTCTGACATACTGTAGGGTCACGATCGGAGAGGGAGGCATTCAGAATCCAAAGAGTGCCTTTGCTGTCAGTGACTGTCATGACCACAGTCACAGAAAGTAAATTCCACCCTGAGTAGAATCAAGCCATCTGTGGCCCTGTGGATAAGACACAGGAAGAGCTGACTAACCCTGTGGAGCCTGTGAGTTGCCGGAGTGAGGAACTAGAGCTGTGAGGCTTTCCGAGGAGAACATGGCTGGATACAGTTACCTTAGAGAGCACAGCACTGGAGCTCTGTTGAAAAGGACACTGGGCAGCCTAGGTGTGCTGTGAGGAGGAAGGAAGCTGGCTGGCATGTGCTATCCTCATAAGAAGATATTATAGTCCATCAGTACATGATGACAAAGCAGGTAGCTGGCTCACAGACCAGTAAACTAGGTTTGGGATAGTTCTAATTTTTCTAGGTCCACATCACACAATGTATCAAACAAGTCCACTCAGAAGGGTCACCTGGCACACTATATGAAAGCCCAGATAATAGGAGGACAGCAGGAGACCTTTCGTCTCCAGATAGACTGCTGTTTTAGACTGAGTTCAAACAGTGAAAGTACACTGCCTAGCCTTTCCTATCACTGTGATTAAAATAGTCTAACAAAAACAGGTTGAGGAAGACAGAGTTTATTCTGGGTAAGAGTTCCAGGGTCCAGTCCATAATGGTGAGGAGTCGAAGCAGCAGTGGGCCCCATTGCACCTATACTCAAGAAGAGAGATGAATTCTGCACTCAGCCTGCTCTCTCCTTTTTATACAGCCCATGATCTCTGGCTATGGAACAGCATCACCCACAGTAGATAGGTCTTCCCACCTCAATGAACCCATTTAAGATTATCCATTTCCCAGAGTGTATCTCCTAGGTGATTCCAGAGCTCATCAAGTTGACAGAAATGTACATACTTGTTGGGAAATTCTCTGGTATAGTAAATACGTTTTACTAAATTTTACTGGTATTCTGCAATATCAAAACTACCCAGTATTCCAACACTGTTGTTTTTGGGGTAACTTTGCTAAGACCAGCAAATGATACACAGAGAACCTGGGTACCCTGAGAGTTGATGAGGGATTTCCAGTGTTCTTCAGAAGATCTAGCCTAAGAGGCATGTGGGAGGACTCAGATGTGATGTCTTCCAATTTTGAGCACTCTCCCTTTTCTGCACAGAGGAAGTGTGGCGCTGTCCTTAGGGAAGTGAGCTGTACCTATGTGTGACACTTCCAGATCAGATCCAGTAGACAGAGAAGACTCCTGTTTCCCTACCTCATCAATGAGGAGGGAGGAGTTTGCTGATGCAGAGGTCATATGCTGCTTGTGGAGAGAAACAATGATCCACATGCCTCCTTTCCATCCTCACTGTGAGACCCTGGCTCTGTGTGTGTGTGTGTGTGTGTGTGTGTGTGTGTGTGTGTGAGAGAGAGAGAGAGAGAGAGAGAGAGAGAGAGAGAGAGAGAGAGAGAGAGAGAGAGAGAGAGAGAGAGAGAGAGAGAGAGAGAGAGAGAGAGAGATGGTTTGCTGGGGCAGGGTGGCTTCAGTTTTTGTCTGGTTCCCGTTGATTGTGAGCAGAGTGGCAGATGACCGTGGGGCAGCTGAGCTCAGTTTGTCTGTAGTTCTGCTTGTGGCTGATATCCTCTAGCCTTTGCTGACTCTGGGTACCTAAACACCTAAAATGGGTACTCATAGGGAGGTGTCTGAGAGGTCTCAACAGACAGGAGAAAGGGGGCCAGAGCAGGAAGCTGGCTTCCTTCTGTATTTAGGTCCCCACTACCACTATGTCCCCACCATAGCTAGAATGTCATTTGCCCAGACATGACTTATGCTAGTTCCCATGTGTGCCCATTCTCCCAGTTCTGCTGTGTGAAAACACAAAATAGAAAGAAACACAAAAGAGTTTTTCAAAAAGAGAGAGGATGAATAAGGTAGTGCAATGCTTTTCTCTGAGAGACTTTTAATGGTAAGGTCAGGTGCAAAACAATGGAACAACTAAAGGTTCCGATTTTTGGTGGAAAACTTCGGCCTAGCATCTGGAATGAAAAGATAAGGTATTTGGTTATGATCTTTAGTGGAAGAGTCCATCTAGGTCTCAGCAAAGAGAACCTTAGCTCCATAAGTCAAAGACAGGCTGTGCATTCCTGAGTACCCATGACTCAGAACCCTGTGGAGTTAACCTCTCTGGTGCAAGCAAGTGCCACATGGCAGCTTCTGGAGCTGCTGTGGGAACTGAGCTGCAAGCCAATTACCCTATTCTCCCCAGGAGAACCTCTTGGCAGAGGCAGCAGGAATATCACACGGCCCACTCTGTAGTCCACCAGTGGCAATACCAAGTACTTCACCTATGCAGTAACATCTGCTTATTCCCACTAACAACTTATATCTTATTCCATTACTAGTCTCTGATCAATTTTTAAGGAGATTTAACTTCCTCTGCCAGAACTTAAGCAAAGCTGCCGTCCTCCATCTGAGACCTCATAAGGCTGAGTGCCATCCCAAAGGGCTGGGCTGTTTCCTCTAGAACAGGGGTTTCTGGAACATTCTGTGTGTGCAGAGGTGGGAAATGAAATGTAGGTATAACTCTACTACTGAATAAAGAATAAAAACCATGGGTAGGCAGGGCTATTCTCAAATGCTGATCCAAAAGTTCAAGCGCTCTGGGACCTTTGCTTGCTGTCCCAGTGACCTGTTTTCCAGAGGGCTTGGTGGAACCTCCCAATCCTGCTTTGAGCCCCACCCCAACACTTTTATTCTCTTTTAGAAATCTAAACTATTCAGGCTTTAAATGGTGATCTTACAATTATAAAGAAAATCCTTTTTGCTTATTTGAAATAGGTGCCATTTCTCCTCTGTAAGCTCTCTGAGGTTATTGCTGTCTTTGTCCTGTGAAGTCTCACAGAGCACGCAGTGTGAGTCCCCAGCCTCGTCCCTGCACAGGAGAGAGAGGTAGTCATGTTACTGATGTCAATGGCCTGCCCAGAACTCTATCCATTTGTTAGGCAGATGTTGGATAGGAGGCAGAGTTGTATTTGACTAAATAGATATCCTAGGCAGAAAGGAGCCGAGGGCAGAGAATGAAAGCTGAATGGGAAAGACTCCATGCCAGGAGGGCAGGACCCCAAGAGAGATGCTTAGCAAAACTCATGGTGGAATTTCTGGGTCTGCAAAATCACCCTGCACTCTCTAGCTCTGAGGTTTAAGTGTATGATGAATTAGCATTAAAACTCACAGTGTCGGTGTCAGTCTTAGGAGCCCTTCCTTCTGTTATCATTTTAGCTCCTTCTGACCAGAGGTTGAGGAGGGAGTGTTGGCTTTGCAGTACCAGCAGCTCTTATTGTTGGGAACTGGCAGAAGAGCACAGCATGCTGTGAGCTGGACACCCCAACTGCTGCTCCCAGCTCTCCCACCTGCTTCTGAGGGAACTAGGTGAATCCAGTCTGATTCCACATTCAGGAAATGGTCATTCTTGGCATATTGCTGTGGTGGGAAAAGGCACAGATTTGGCTTAGAGTTGGCCAGGTGTGCTTCAGGTCTACGTATTTAATGAACACTTAATAGTCATGCTGATCTACTTATCTAATGAGCACTTACTATGCACGCCAATACAGCCATTATACGAGTAAATCTTCTCATTCCCAGCATCTGACAGGAGCTCATGCCCATTTTGAGGTGGATTGCTCTATAAAATTGTGGACTATTTGATTTTGAATCATTCTCGGGCACAGTGACATTTGGACTTTTGATTTAATAGCAGAACCCTTTCCCCAAAGGAAATCAACCAAGACCAGTACAGGAAGTGACAGCCCTTCCCTGGCGTCTCTAGGATGCCTTTGCAGAGCTCAGAGCAGGTGGAGCACAGACCTAACTCCACAGTGTAGACAGGAGAAAGTGAAGCTCAGAACGGTTGAATGCATCATGTAGTTGGAGAACTGTAGATTAACTACACACCCACATTTAATTTTGCTTTAAGCAAACAGTTCTCAGTGAGAGGTAGTAAAAAAAAAATAATATGTTCAGTAATTAATATAAAAAAATTGATGTTCCCTGGAAACAGCAAAACAGACAAAGGAATGTAGAGATATAAGTGGATGAGGAAACCCCTGTTGTTGTCTGGCATGTAGCTTGTGGGAGAGTACTTGCTTAGCATGTGTGAGGTCCTGGGTTCATCCATGCCAATAGGCACAAATAAAGTATCCTATGAACTGAAGAAGGTATGTGCTCAACTCTGGGTAGCTGAGGCACTGCTGTGGCTCTTGGTCTCCTTGGTGCCTGGGAAGACACATGACTTCTCCTTATTGTCCCTAGTCCTATGGACAATTAGGATTTGAAACAGTTTTTCATAGTCAAATAATTATATAATGAGATGCTTTTGAAACAAAGAAGACCGGAAGATAGAATGATAGAGTTTCTCTCAGTCTCTAAATGTAAGCAAGCACTAATAGATTGTGCATGCTTTCGGAGTGTGCAGCAGGTAATTTTCTGTCTCATTTTACTTGTGAACAACTTCATGCATGGTAGAATGAGGAAGAAGGGCAAGTGGGAGTGGGGAGGGTTCCAGGTTACTACCTGTACAGATCAGCAGGGGTGCAAGGACCTTGTGGATGCTTCATCTGTTCCCAAGTTTACACTGAACCAAATGTATGTGGGTCCTGAATGACGACTGGACTGCAGGTTTCGTTTGAGGGTCTGATGAGAGCCACCAACCTAACACGGATTTAACTAGAACTTTGCCACCCTTCCCTTTCTACACAGACATTGTAGGTTGCACATATCCGATGATCTCATGTTGTCTAGCACCATCAGAAGAAACACATCAAAAGACCATACTAGGCATAGGCATCACCTCTGGGTCTGTGCTAAGCCCAGCGGTAGCACAATGCTTAGAAAGGGCAGCTGTGTGGTCTAGAAGAATGATCAGTAGGAAATACATAGGAAAATGGATGTATTGCCACATTGGATGATGCACAGTTAGGAATGGACAGCGAAGAGGAACTAAACAGAGTCATGCAGAAATCCTTAATTCTGATTTGAGGGGTGGGTGAACCCTCATCAGGAGAAGATAGAGGTTTTATTTATAATTTCCATTGTCTGATTTAAAAGCCAAAACTAGGGCTCTGAGGATTTATGTCCCTAGCCCCAGCCTTGCCTAAGAGACAGGACAGGCTGCTCTGGTTGGAAGGACTGACATGATAGCCTAGATTGTTCCAGAAGAAACATTGAATGAGCCTGGTGTGCTCATCTGTATCCTCCTCAACAAAGGAAGTTTGACTTGGGGCTGGATGCATTAAAATTCCAAGATTTCACCACAGTGCCTCTGTACTTTCTCTGCCACACAGCTTTGAGTCTCTGATGGACCTCATGAATAACTTTCATGTTATTTATGGAATCTCCATCCCAAGCCCAGATCCTAAAGCCTTCCTGGATACAGCAAGTCTGTTGGATGTGAGGCACCTTCCTCTCTATGCTTTCTAGTGAATGACCCACAGTACAGAGCCCAGGTTTTGTTCATGTACTCACTCAACGAAGCACGAATAAATAAACATTCAGAGCTTAGAGAAAGCTTGATTCCTCCCCAGATGGCCACCTCCTTTAGGGTGGTTTCCCTGATGCTGGGCACATCTGGACTGCCCTTCCTGTTGCAGAATTCTGCCTGTATCTATTGTACACAAACCATTCCTCTATTTCAGAAGTATCTCACTTGAGACACCATCCAGGCATCATTCTGTCTTGCTGTGACTCCTGCCCTCAAGGGAGCCAATGCCCTCTCATTCAACAACTATGAATGAACAAAGAAATGGGCTGAAGCTAAAAAGAGCTGAGCAATGGACACGGTCTGTCACCAAAGATCTCTGTTGACAGTCTGAAGTCCACATTCCAAGTCTTCTCCATGTGACAAATGAAGTGATTTCCTGGGCAGGCAGGATCCATGAGGACACTCCATGTATTCATAGAAAGGCAGACATGCATTTTGGATTTGATTTTCTAATTCTTATGGATAACAAGCACCAATGGGCAGGAAAGAACATAGATCACAGGTCAGGAAATGAAGAATCCTGGGACATTTGCCCAGTGACCCTCTGCTGAGTCTGGGTAGAAGGTTATTGGGCTTACAAAAATGTTGTCTTTATGATCCTTTATGTTTAGAGTATGTATGGGTAGTCTGCACATGCCATAATGCATATGTGGGTGTCAAAGGACAATCTGTGGGTGTTCGTGTTTTCCTTCTACTGTATGCATCCTGGGAGTTGAAAGACTGTCAGGCTTGGTGGCAGACACATGTATCCACTGACCCATCTCGCCAGCCATTGTCAAACATTTTTTTTCTATTTTTAAAGATGAATTCATTTAATTTTATATGCATGAATGTTTTGCCTACATATATACATACGTGTGTGTGTGTGTGTGTATAGGCAAAACATTCATACATATAAAATGTGCAGCCACCTGCATCCCTGGTGTTCACAGAGATCAGAGGAGGGCATTGGATCCCCTGGAACTGGAGTTACAGGCAGTCGTGTGCCACAATCTGTTCTGGGAATTGAACTTGGGTCTTCTACAAGAGTCACAAGTACTCTAGACTCTGACTCAAGTTTCTAAAGTCCATCCCTTGCTGAACTTTTTAATGAGGGGAGGGGGGGTTAAGGGGGATTTCAGATTGGGACTGAAATTCCAGCAGGAAAAGAATGCAAATAAATGAAGAAGTTAGTGCTAATGGGGTCTGGTTTCCTGGGTCACACTGTAACTTCCCCTGGGGAGGAAGCTGAGAGGGAGCGAAGGTTCACCAATGTGGAATGAATTCTGCTCTGACCACAAGAGCTGGCTTTCCTTACAGTGCTGGCCGTAGTTAGAGTTGAACAAAAAACAGGGTCAGTCTGAGCCCTTGACTGTCACAGGTGTAGCTGGGGGCATGTTTAGAGGTTCTGACAGCTTAGCTGTGGTGTGCTGAATAATAGGAAAGGCTGTTGAAACTTGCCCTGCTTAGCTCTGGGTGGCACACTGGTGAAAACAAGATATCAGTACTGCATGCTCAAGAAGGTCTCACTATGGGGCTAGGGTTTAGATTGCCCGATTTAAATTCTGAAGAATTAGGGTTATTGCAGTGAGTAGATATAAGATTAACACATTTTTTTATTCAATTTATTGTTTGTGTGTATGTGAATGTCTCTGTGTGTGTATGTCTGTGTGTGTGCATGTGTCTTTGTGTCTGTGTGCATGTGTCTGTGTGTGTGCATGTGTTTGTATATGTGTGTCTCTCTGTGTTTGTCTATGTGTGTGTCTGTGTGTATATGTGTGCATGTGTCTGTATATGTGTCTGTGTGTGTGAGTCTCTATGTATGTGTTCATGTGTCTGTGTGTGTATGTGTCTATATGTATGTATGTCTGTATTGTGTGTGTGTCTGTGTGCATGTGTCTCTGTGTGGGTGTGTGTCTTTCTGCATGTGTCTGTGTGTCTGTGTGTATGTGTCTCTGTGTCTCTGTGTGTCTCTGTGTGTATGTGTGCATTTGTCTGTGTATGTCTCTGTCTATGTGTGTATGTATCTGTGTGTATCTGTGTGTGGCTGTGTATATATATCTGTGTGTGTCTGTGTGCATGTGTCTGTGTATCTATGTGTCTGTGTGCATGTGTCTGTATGTGTCTGTATGTGTGTGTGTGTCTGTATGTGTGTGTGTGTCTGTGTCTGTCTGTGTGCATGTATGTGTGTATGTGTGCATATGTGTGTGCAGGTGTGTGTAAGCATACACACTCATGTGGGTATGGGATCACATGCAGGTGGAGGCTGGAGGACAATGCAGATGTTACTCCTCAGGGACCATGCCCCTCCTTAAAGGCAGAATCTCTTACTGACTTGGTGGGTGGGGGAATACCTCCATAGAGGCAGGGGAGGGGGGAGGGAATAGGGAGGTTCCAAAGGGGAGACCTGGAAAGGGGAAAACATTTGAAATGTAAATAAAGTAGAATAAATAAATAAATAAATAAAAGAAGTTTCTCAAGAAGGCTGGACTGACTGGCTAGTGAGCCTAAGGATCCTCTTGTCTCAACTTCCCAAGCCCTAGAATTGTAAACATGGGTTACATGCCTGATTATTTTTTTACATAGATTTTGGGGATCGAACTCATGTCTTCATGCTTGCAAGACAAGCACTTTCCCAGCCAAGCCATCTCCTCAGTCCCAGAACTTTTCTTTTTTTTTTTTTTTTAGTTTAGTTTTATTTAGTAATTATCTCTACAGAAAAATCTCTGGCTTGTATGACTGTGTTGTCCTTGCTTGAAAATAATACTGAGCAATGGTGATTGAGCTGAAAAGCAGTGAAGAGAATAAAGGTCGTAGTTTGCAGAGAGGCCACCTGAGTATTTGTGAACTTCCTAGTGTAAGTCGCCAGAAGTGATCTGAACAGATGAGGATCTCAGAAGGAAACAGCAAAAAACCTACGTGTGGTTTTTCCTCAGAGCTTTGTTTTGTAAAAGAAACATGCCTTTCAGTTCTCTAGCAGTGTTTGGGCTGGTTCAATATCTTGCACTTCAAAAACATTACAGAGAATGTAGATGAACAGATTTAAAATTTTCCAGAACTTTTGCAGACCATCCTCTATTTGTGAGAATACTTACTTCCCAGCCTAATCACTTCTAGGACAATACCAAAAATATTTGCCAAGATCACATATTAGTCTTCCCGAGAACCATGCGCAGGGATTTGTTTTGTTTTGCTCCTAACGACTGTTGACTGATTCTTTGCCTTTCTTCCTCACCGCTTGCATGAACTGGAATGCCAATGGTTTCCTTTCATTTTCCCGTTAAGAAGTCTAATCAATTTAAAGATAATGAGATCAATCTTGGGACAAGAACCTATGAAGCCACAACTCAATGTGCCCCTATCAGCCACACGATGCTGTGCTCCCCAAGCCACCATGGCCACAGGCAAGTGCCAGGTCACTGAGATCCTTGGGAGACAACTTATATCCAGAATAACATGTCTTGGAATGTTAAGTCCCTTGGCTGTTATGACCCAACAAGTTGAAGACAGGGCAATCTGGTTCCTGCTGTGGCAGAGACAGGGCACACAGAAGGATGCCTCCTGTGAGGTAAGGCCAGAGCAGAATCTGCCCTTTGTTACTCTAGTAGCATTGTATTTCTTCCTGGGCTCAGTAGGTAAAGGGCATTAACCACCCAACATCATTGTCCCAGCCACACCCATGAGTGTATATACATTGGGTTAGACAAGCAACAGTGTCACACAGGTTGTGTGGCAAAATCAGTGACTATTGTGTGAGGTATGGACATTGTACGGAGCCTCTGGCCTTCTCCCTCTACTTGGGTTTTGTCAGTGTGAAGACTTATACTGATTTTCAGGTGGATCCAAGGCCAGAAACTACAAGGGAAGGCTGACATTGCAGGGCCATGCTGAAGACACCTGCATGCAGCCCATGTGTCCTGAGTATTCCCAGCAGTCCAGATTTTGTAAAGCCAAAGCCTCACAAATATAGACTCTATTGATATAAAAATTAAAATGAAATTATTTTCTCTCCTCAAAAATCTGGTAACAGCTTTATTTTATTTATAAAGACAAGGTTAAAAGTCCTGAGTTGGTTCTCTCTCTTTCTCTCTCTCTCTCTCTCTCTCTCTCTCTCTCTCTCTCTCTCTCTCTCTCTGCATAATGTTAACATCTAGAATAGCCTCCTGCTTAGGATTCATACCTCCTGCTTAGGATTCATAAGGCTCTGTAGCACGTCAATATATGTTAACACAGGACCAATGTAAACTGCAGGCTTCAGTTTACAGAGTGTTAGTAGCCACATCAAAGATTTAAAAATCCCAAGAAGGCTGTGAAAATAGCCCATGATTGAACACTGCGCTGTTGGTTCCAGTGCCACAAATGAACAAATAAATCAATAGAAAGAGAAACAAATGACTAATTTTACACCATTTTTGTCATGAATTCCAGAACCGGACTGGAATAAGGCTCCTGATCCCTGAAGTGCTTGTTATCGGCTAGCCACTCTTCCAAGTGTTCAGTACATGGACTAGTGAGATGGCCTGATGTGCAAATGCCTCAGCCATCCATTCAATTCCCAGAACCCTCGGGTGGGATGAAATCATCTGCAAATTGTCTCCTAACCGTAACACATGCACAGCATGTGTACTCTTCCACATGTACAAATGCACAAAATAAATAAGTAAAAGTAAAAACAGTTTTCTAAAAATAGAAAGAAAAAAGGAAATGCCATATACAAGAGGAATTCCTAGGCAGTAAACATGGTAGCCCTTGTCCTCAAGATGTCTGAAACCTAAAACTCATTCACATTAGCCAGATAGCTTTACTTGTTGTACAACTATGGTGTTAACACACAGATATGCACGCGCGCACACACACACACACACACACACACACACACACACAGGATTATAACAGAACAGGGGTCATCACCACAAGGCTCGAAAAGCCCTGTCTAACAGCTAGCCCAGATTGTGCAAGTAGAAGTTCCCTATGAGCTGCATGCCATGTGGGTGGAGATAGGGGCCATGCACACCTTAAGATATATGGCTGCTGGCAGAAATCAGCATTCTCGAAGAGAGGAATGGACCCATTAGCCTTTCTCAAGGAAAATAAATGCAGTCACGGAGAAAATTCAGATGCAGAGACGCTGCCATCCCTGCCTGTCTTCAACCCTGTGTGGAGCAGTTTATGAACACAGAGCTGTGTGTGGGGGTGATAAAGCTGTAAGGGTGCAGCCTCCTTGCCAGATTGGCTTTTCAAAGACGGTGCTAATGTGAGGCATTATGAGTTTATGCAGAGTTCCTTAAATTAGCACAGTTTCACTAAAACCAGAACGCTGACATCTCTGTTAAAAAGGAGAGAAAAGAGAAGCTTGCTTGCATAGGCTACGGAGGCTGGGGACTGCACAGAGGGTGCAGATGAGAGCTGTCTCATGGATGCCAACTTTGCTCTGAGCCTGCTCACAGGTGAGAATGACATCAGCAGCACGCAGAATGCCTGGAGGCACATCATTGGCCACCTTCTAAGGTGCATTTGATGCTGTTGTTCGCAGGGTTGCCCATTCACCAGCATGCAGATTAGTGCTCCCCTGAGTGGGGAAGTTCAGAAATGACAAGGTGCTTGCCTCTGAGCAGCCTGGGTTTGCTGCTATCTGGTGTTTTGAGGCCAGCTCCCTTTTCTTTCTCTGTCAACCTTAGGATCTGGGAGGAATGTCTTGTTCACCATCTTTAATTCTGTAGGATTTTAGAATAGTTCCATGCCTCTACTTCCTCATGTCTTTAATATTGCGATCAGTTTCAAAATCTGAATTGGTCCAAGTTTGGAACTGGTAAACACCACTGATATTGTATCAAGGTCTGCTAGCTTTGGCATGGGTGCAGGCAGGTGAGGTGTACTACTGAGCTAGTACAGGCATCAGCTAGAAAAATGCAGATAGTCATAACACCTCTCATTGGTCACAATCATCTTGAGCTTCTGATGTCCACATTGCCTCCAGAATCTGGAATTGCATGGCAGTTTTCTTTGAAAGACTGACTGGTGGAGGATCTTCTTCCTAGGCTTTTTGCCTCTGTGCTCTGCACATGACCCTAGGTAGAGTCTCATTTCCTGAATGAGAATCCTGGGTCTGAAGAAGCAGAACAATGGTTCTTGTTTAGGAGTTTACATGAGACATTCATGAAGTGAATTATTCAGTCCTACTTGCTCTGTTCTCACTGGAAGCTAAAGATTTGCTGGTGTTCTCCTGACCAGTGCAATCTACACCAAGGCTGTGCTCAGTAAACATTATTAGTAATCAGAGGGAAGACAGTTGTATTTTTGTCCTAAGCTTCTAGAGGTGTAGGCCAAGGGTATGTGGTTAGCAGCTTCTGATAACAGGTATAAATTGTGCCTGTTACCTGACTGTCTTACTTGTTTGGCTGTTTTATCTTTACCAACTGCCAAATAACAGGCATGAATCATTTTAATCGAACCTTAAGCCTGACACTTTTATTGAAAATAATGGTTTTCAAGTTATTTTTCATAGATAAAGGCTGTGAAGCTAGGCCTTCCCTACCAAAGCTTGTCTGGAGCAAGCACAACCTCCTCCCATGCCTCAAGCAAAAAAAGACCACACTTGAGATCAGGCAAAAATTGATCAAACTAACTCTCCAAAGACCTGTAATAGGGTGACTTAGGGAGTGAACCAAACTGAATCATGCACATCTATGTAATGATCTTGTGCCTGAAGCCTGTGACACCAAGCCGTGGGTTCTACTTATGGTGATGAAACAATCTATAGGGTGACATCAGCCAGACATTCATACCATATATGTTCAGGCTCAGTCTCCTGTGCAGCAAGGCTGTCAAGAGAGCCTCCATCCAAATCCCCAAAGGTTCATATTTTTGTACAGTGTTTGTGTTTATCAAGAATATGGACTCCAGGGCTGGAAGTGTAGCCTTGGTTATAGAATACTTGCATAGTGTACTGGCTGATTTTGTGTCAACTTGACACAAGCTACAGTCATCAGAGAGGAAGGAGCCTCAGCTGAGGAAATGCCTCCATGAGATCTAGCTGTAAAGCATTGTCTCAATTAGTGATCAGTTGGTGGGAGGGCCCATGGTGGGTAGTGCCATCCCTGGATTGGTAATCCTGAGTTCTATAAGAATGCAAACTGAGCAAACTGGAGGAAGCAAGCCAGTAAGCAGCATCCTTCCGTGGCCTTGCATCAGCTCCTGTGTCCGTGTTCCAGTCCTGTTTGAGTTCCTGTCCTGACTTCTTCCAGTGATGGACTATGATCTGGAGATGTAAGCTGAACAAACACCCTTTTTCCCAACTTGGTTTTGGTCATGGAGTTTTCATTGCAGCAATAGATATCCTAACTAAGGCACATCACATCATAAGTTAATATCTAACACTGAATGAAGGCAGGCATGGTGGCAAGTACCCCTGATCCCAGCAATGGGGAGATTGGGGCAGGAGGATCAGAGGTTCAAGAACATCATCTATAACTGCATGGCAAGTTCTTAACTAGCCTGGGCTATATCAAATCTTGGCTTGGGTTTGCTTTGTTTAGTTTTTGTTGTTGTTGAAGAATGTGAATTGTGGCTTGGCTTATTCTGTGATTTTCCAGCAGAATTCCTGGCAACAGGAGATTTTTGAAGGGGAAAATGTTTTTCAAATATTTCTAGAAAAGGTAACATCCAAGGTTGAGGGCCTTCATCTTGTGGTATCCACCCTTGGTTGGAAGGCATAAGAGCAAGAGCCCATGAAAAGGACAGAGACATCCCTATATCAGGACATTCTAAGATAAATGGCTCACTCCTATAATAAGGGTATTTTTCAGCATTTAAGGGACTTTTCTCCTCACACCACAGCACTGGGGTATCAGGTCTCCAGCACTTGACTTCCAGGAACGAAGTCAACTCATAGCATTGGCAGGCAAGTCTATTGCCCCTTCACACTGTAAATACAGATGCAACTTGAAGCTGCCTGCTGTAGCCATAACGTAATTTGGGTGGATGATGCATAGAAATTATACCATTTTCCCACCATGATTTTTTGTTATAGGGGTGAGTTGTTTAGTAGTAATTTATACCTTTGCCTAAGGCATGTGAATAATTAGATACTGTGAGGGAAAGAAGGTGATGAACCTCTGTATCCTGCAGGCACTATTCAGTGTCTCCCAGGATAACAGGCATTATTAAGAGCAAACATAAGTGTTTTTGGCTTCCTGTTAGCAAGAAGTTCACAGTACCTTGGAGTAGGGGCACTGGCATCTACTCTTCAGTGCTGTTCCCAACATTTTGCTTGGTTCCTGAACTTCTTGGGCAGTTGCAGGTATCTGTACATAGATGTATGCCTCTGGGGGAAACAAGTTTGTCTAGGCTTCCAGACACATTTGAGAGCTACAAGTAAATGTAATTAGAAGCTGGTCACACTGTACACTCTTGTAATCCTTGCCCTCATTAGCCAGAGGTAAGAGGACTGATTACTGAATGTTTAGGGCCAGGCTGGTCTCCACAGTGAATTCCAGGCTGACCAGGACTGCATAGCAACACCCTGCATTAACAAGGCAGCAATGGCAATATCAAAGAGTAAATGCTTGGGGTAACGGTACCAGGAAAACAGAAAAAAATAGCTCATTGTTAGAATGAGGAGAGATGGCAGTTTTAAGTGCTTCTGATCTATCACAACCTTAGGCACATCCCAGTTTGCATAAGACATTGTTCTGTTTTGACAGTTTTTCTGACTCGGGGCTTAGCAGCAATCCTCTTTATTCCCAGTCTCCATTGGAGGACATGCTGTCATAAGGCCAGCCATTGTGTCAACGAAGAATTAGTAACTTGATAGAAATGGAAAATAAGATAAAATCTTCTATGCCACCCTCATTTGAAATCTGTTCTGATTTCTATTTATTCAATTTTTTGAGGAGTGATCTTTACTCCATTTTTTCGAAGAATGTTGAGACAGTGGCAAAACTTTTCTTTCCAGAGTGGAACTGGAATTTAGAACTCAGAAAATCTGGTTTTGATTCTGACAGTTACCCTTCCTCTGCTGTGACCTCGGTTTGTTGTCCGTTTGTGTGGCTCTGGCATGGCTTTGCTGGCCAGGCGGAAGCTGCTGATAATTTGCTGAAGGAATCTCATTAGCCCTGGCTGTTGCATCTGTTTTGACATAAGTGGGGATCGGAATTTTTCAGAGCCATTCCTGGCACTTTAGCACTCTGAAGGGAGGAGGCCAGCTAGGGTTGACTTCCTGGAATCCTCTGTCAGAGGCAGCCTTCCCTGGCCTGTGAGTTCAGGCTGATTGGTCTCAAAACCATGTCAGCAGCCAATGACTGAAAAAGAGGGAATCATGGTCCACACAGCTCCATGTTCCTTCCCTGATATCAAAGAGGTGGTGAGAACCTGGAAGAACAACTCAGGCTACTACATGACAGAATCGTGGCCCTTAGAAAATGAACGGATTTTCGGAATTCTAAATTCCAGTTCCACTTTGAAAAGAAAAACTTTGCTGTTTTCTCAACATTCTTCTAAGACAAGGAGTAAACGTCACTCCACAGAAAAATAATAAATAGAATTCGGGACAGATTTCAAGCGACAGTGGCATAGAAGATTTTATCTTATTTTCCATTCCATTACTAGGAAATGGCTCATCATAGGAAGAGATGGGAGAGAGTAAGTAGAAAGGTTGTAAGCCAGAGGAACAGGAAGTCTGATGGGAGATGGTGTCTTCTATATAGGACAGGAAATCTCAACAACATGGCCACCTAAACGAGGCCTAATCAAAGACAATGTCACCCGAGATGCTCATGAGGATGGGGAGTTTCACAAGGCCGAACCATAGATAAAACACCCCAGGAAGTTAATGAATGCTGAGCAAGGAAGGATCAGGCTTCCCCAGGGGTGAGCCGCCTAATTGGTTACCTAATTCCAAGTACTCAGCCCTAATGTGTGTATGGATGTGGATATGCAAGCACGTATGTATATGCACAGATAATTGTGGGTGTGCATGTCCATGCACATGTGTAAATGCATATATACATGAAGTAAGTTTAAAAATAAAGAGAATGAGAATCAAAAGGCTTGTGAAATTCTTTGTCACAGAGTGGCAGGGTACAGTAGGAGATGTGAACTTTCCTGGGGACCCAAAGATTAGGTGTGATTCCTACCCAGTGAATGAGATATCCACCACCCAGCTTTGTCTTTTTTAAGTATGGATGATGGTTAAATGGAAAATGGGGAGAAATGAGAGCATTTGTGAGGATGTGGGGCTGAGAATACTCTCTGCTGATGTGCTCAGTATGAAATAGTAGGGGAAGCCCTGGGAATCCTATTGATTTTGGATCAGTATCAAGGAAGCATGAAATAGTAAAGCAGGAAGGAGACTCAGTGTACTCTGAAATAAGGAGAAACAGGGCCCACAGAGGTGAAGGTTTGCCTTCTTCTGAGCCCTGAAGTGCAGGGAAGATCTTGGGGCCACAGTTCTGTATACGGTAGCCCTTGTTCTTCCAGGATGTGCTGTGTGACCCTGGAAAATCAATCCTCCTTTTGGACTCTATTCCTTTCAGAATCTAAGCTGTGTCCTCAAGCCTGCAGGTGGGCTGGGCAGCTCTGTGAGTTGTACAATCTTTAGCCTTCATGAGACCTCATTTTCTACAGGTAGCTTCTGCCATGCCTTTTTTCAAGACCATAAAAATATCCTGGGTTATGTTTGACATGGGCAGTCTGGAAGCAAAGTATCCTGGACGTTCCTATAAAGTCAGTCACAACTGATGATCATCTCCCTGATGACCATGTCAACATATGAATGTGTGTACGTGTGTGCATGTGAGTGTGTGTGTATACAAGTGTGTATATGTATATATGTGTGTATACATGTGAATGTATATGTACTTGGGTGTACATGTGAGCATGTGTATGTGTATGTGTGTGCATGTGTGTTTGTGTGTGTGCATGCATGTGTGTGTGTGTGTGTGTGACTGCAGTATTATCTCCTCTTTTGGGTGTCCTAGTCCATAAAATGAGTATGTACTCTGGAAGAACTGGCCTGTAGGTAGAATAAGCAGAGGTAAGAACCCTTTTGCACATCCACCCATCTGTCATTACTTTTGGGCAGTGCAGATAGTCATTGTATAAGAGCTCTGTGGAGCTTTGGGGAGAGCAATGTAAGGCTTTCATTCCTTATATATGGGGAAAAGAGATGTAAGGTGTTTTTCCTTGTCCCACCTGCTTGTAAGGTTCAAAAAGTATCTGAAAATCATAACGAATTTCACTAACATTGCAGTGGAGGGTGGATAGAGAACTGTTATACCCAGGGGAGTGTGCAGCAAAGAAAGAACTCACTTTTTTCCATGAATTACTGAAATTTAGGTTCCCCTGTGCCTGGGAATCCTCACTTCATCCAAGAGGATTCTATGAATCTTGAGAGGAAGGTGGGACAAGAAAGGGTGGCTGCTGACTCAAGAAGATCCAGCTCTAACAGACACAGGGAAGAGCCATCAGGCTGCTGTATGTTTGGGTTTCTGTGATCTGTGCCTGTCATCTCTCAAGATGGAGAGGGGACATGTGCCATACGATCATTAGCATGGCAGATATATTAAATATAGTCAAGTGTGGAAGTCGTTACCCTCTGAAGAAGGGAATATTTTGTCAGAGTTCATGCAAATCTGCTCAGAGCTACTCCACATATCCTGGCTCTTCACACGCTCAGAAAACTCCAGGGTTTAAGATCACAGTCGGGTATGCATATTTGCTGACCTATACTTAACGGGGCATGCTACTGTACTTAGATATCTTCAATACTGTGTATTATGTCAGAGACTGTGGCCAGGATCACTGAAGAAAGTGTAGAAAGCAACCAAAAGTGTGAGCTTTATTGTGTCTTTATCTAATACAGTCAAAGTTCAGTTTGCACCTGGAACATTTGGAGACTATGCAGATGTGGGTTTCCCCAGATGCCGCTGTGCCTGCTGGACCATAGTTAGCATTTGGGTGATAAACTTCAGTGGCCTTTGTATGTCTACATGTTCCACTATGAAGACACTGAATGATCACCACAGTATTTAGACACATGCAGTAGGACCGATCAAGTCTGGGAAGTAAAGATATGTAGCAATTGATGCTTAGGTTTGGGTTGGAGAATGTGCAGAGTTTTTGGATTCTGAGATTTTTTTTCTTCTGGCAAATGAAAAGAAAAAAACCTTCTACAGCCAATTACCATGAGTTTGTTTGCCTTAAAAACAGTTTTTAAGAGTGTGCTGGTCTTCCCCTGAGCATGCTGCCCTTCCAGCATCTTGCACTGATTCAAACAGAGACAAAATTCTTGCCTGGAAAGTGAGATACACATCTAGCTCTTGGGCACATGGGAATTACAGGCCTGTCTGTGGGTGGCCCGAGTCCAGAACATTCCTCTTCCTCACTGAAGGAGGAGTGTCTGGCTGAAAATCTCCTGGTAGAAAGGACCTTTGCTTCCAGACCTTTCTCAGATGAGAGCTCTGGCCTCTGGAGTCACGGCAGGCTGATGCAGTCCCTGGCAGCTGGGCTGTTTGAGTTATTCCACTTCAGTCATGTTTGTTTTTCTTAGTTCCCAATGCCTGTCAGGAAGAGATACTTAATTTTAAAGCACTTGGGCTAGAGAGAGATGACACAGTTGAGGCTGAGCATCCCACACATTTCTCAGTCTTTTGTTTGATTGATTGATATTGGAAGATGACGTTTGATTTCCAGGCTGCTGTCGATGCAAAAGGAAGACTCGATCCTTTTCCATCAATTCCTTGAAAACATCCCCATTTTATAGCCTCTAGTCTGGTGTTGCCAATACAGCTGCATGCTGACAGTTATTCTTCAATAATTTTGTACTGAAATCACGAACAACAAGTACTATAGATTAATGCTTCACACAGCCTCAAAGCCCAACTCCCGGGTGGTATTCAGATGGTTTTAGGCATTGATTTCTCTCTCTGACAACTCTGAAAATACTGGGTGCTAAAAAAATAGGCAAAGAAGTTGGTAAATCTCTGTGGCACATATGTTGCTTGCTATAGAGAACATTGGTGAAATACATAATTTTTCTTTTTTGTAATATATACCCAGGGGTTAAAGATTTTTGTAGCTCATTGTGAAAATGGAAATTAGAAAAAATAAAACTTTATTAAACTAAAAAATATAGGATCAGAAGAAAGGTTCAGTCTGATTTGGAATTAATTCAATGCAAATTTAATTATAAGGTCCAGTCACTGTTACTACATTGTGTTTTGCAGGGATTGCCAGCAGGCCTCGGTAATCCTCACACCTGTGGACTAGACTGGAGCAGAGGCAGAAGTTACCCTAGTTTATTTCCTTAATATTGCCTCTTGTGGTTAGAAATTAGCTTTGAGTTGGTTTTCCACAGCACATCCTAGAGTCATTTTCCTAACTCTAGTGTAATTGCAAAGCAGCATCTGCTGCAGCCGTGCTAATTTAAATTGTTCTGATCACAGGGGTGTTATTGCCTCATCCTCACAAAGAGTCGTAGCTATGGAGAGAAGAGGTCGTTGTGCTCTTTGTACTTTGTAATTTGTCTAAATACAAGGGAAAGAATAGAAGACTGGGTTTTTTTGCTGAGGTTCTTTTTTTGTGGTAGCATTCAAGCCATGAGTTTTCTGACAGCTCCCCAGGAATATTGCCCCTGTAGTATTAGACACCAACTGTTGCTGTCACAAACTGCCCCGAGGTCATCAACTTTAAAAAGAAAGCGGGTTAAGTTTGGGTCACTGTTTTGGAAGCTTCAGTCTGCTTTGGGAATCTCAATATGGTAGAAATGCCAGGCAGAAGCAAGGGTGAGAAGGGAGGAAAAGCTGTATCTCCACAATCTCCTTCAGGGCATAGTCTCAATGACCTAACTCTTCCCACTAGGCTCCACCTCTCTTTAAAATACTTATTTGTTGAATGGTTTATTGGAAGTAGATAGGAGTACAGGCCTGACATGGCAAAAGTGTAGAGAGCAGAGGACAACTTGCAGTTACACTCCTCTTCCATCATGTAGCCCCGAGGGATTGAAGTCAGATCCTTGGGGTAGCAATAAGTGCCTTTATCTTCTGAACCATCTCACCAGACCCAAGCCCCACCTCTTAAAGTTGCCACTACCTCACAGTAGTGCCTCATGCTAGGGGCCTTCAACACAGCCCTGTGAGGATCAGGCTGTCACACACACATACTGTAGTTCTTAAAACGAGAAGTCTGTAAAGGATGAAGGAAGTTTGATGCCAAGGTGCAAACGACAGATGATACTGATGTTCACAACAACAGTGGACCCCAGTGCCTAAGCACCTCAGTGTCTAACTTAGTGTTTAGAAATCTCCCAGGTCACCCTTACCACTTGTATTCACTTAAGAGTCCAGGGCCCTTCTGCCTTCAGTCAAGCTCAGTGATTTGGTAGATGTCATAGGAAGGCTTGGGAGATTCCTGGGCATCTGTTCAGCCGTTCTTACCCATTGGAATTGTACACAGCACTGACTCTTCAGGGACATCAAGTGCTTTAGAGGCAGATCTGGACTAATGCTGAACAGCAAATGGAATAAAAGCATTGAAGATCACTTACCAGTAATTCAAAGAACTGTGGGAACAAGTTTTTCTGAGACTCCAAGGGCTGTGGTATTGTACAGAATCCAATGTGTAAGTCATAGCAGCATTGACCCATCTTGCTTGCCTTTGATAAAGGCTATTCTTTTTGACCTTTGTGTTTGCCCATAATTCCATTCCAGACTCAGGTTATAGGCTAAAAATCATTCATTACCTAATCTTGTTGAAACCTAGTAACATGCTAGTGATAAGTCCTTTCTGGATCTTTGTCACCATATACCCTCCTGTAATATCTCTGGCATACACTGTCATGAAATTCTGTATCTTCAGAAGAGACCTAGTATAATCTCTCCTCAGATTGTCACTGCATTGACTGGGATATGTGTGGATTTTAATATCAGGATGGTATTAAATTTTCATCTGGCAGCATTCTACTTCTCATTATTAAAATTTAGGACACAATAATGGAGCTCTCAGAACATAACAAACAAGAGTTCATTTTCTATATATTTATTGTGATGGGTAAAGTAGGCAGTCCCATATCTGCAGAATCATGGAAACGATACCCATAGGAAAACAGTTAAGGGTCTATGGAAATCCTCCTTTATTAACAAAGTAGCTGCAAAGTCTAAAGCACACAGTCTGACCAGGATGTACATAGCAAGGTGACTCAACGTGAAAGCCTAAACTGACTGTTCGAACACCTGCTAGGGTTAGGTCTTCAGAACAGCGAAGGGAGGAGCTGGGAAGTGTTCATGATTCCTTTGTTGCCACTTTCGGGTACTAGACAGCAACCTCACCCTGCTACAAAAACTTGACTTGAGGCCTGGGTGCACACTTTGGCTTTGATTTGGGGATAGGGGTTTGGAAGCTGATGTTTCTCCACAGTGTGATGAGCTGCATGAGTGGATTTCATGGATCTGTGGTAGGGCTTGGAGAAATTGCTGAATCAGGGAAGCTGAAGAAGAAGTGAGAGCCAGAGACCTGAATACTCAGGGGATATGCAAAAAGATTCCTGGGAGAAGCACTGGTGAAAAGAGTGTCCAAGTAGGATGCTACAAGCAGGCTGATGGCTCTTCTTCAGTTTGTGTCTTCAGGATAAACCTGTTGTCTTTGCATTCCCTGCCCCTACTTCTGTGTGAATACTGGGAAGGCAGCCAGAGATGGGACAAGATGCCAGCTTCTGGTTAGAGAAGAGGACACCCTGATTGTTGGAGCCAGGTGACACTGACCTTTTAATCAGAGTGGGCCTCAGAGAAGAGGAAGCCGGATAAACTGTGGCCAGCACATCTTCCAGAATGCCAGGAGAAGAAGGGTCAGGCTTCCCAAACACACTGGGTCAGCTTGTGAACTGTAGCCACATTGTAAATGATGATGGGGAAGGAAACCTCAACTGAAGGCCAGGTAACTAATGTGGCAAAGACGCACAGCTATGTAGAGAAACATCTGAGAAGATAAACTTCTGTGTCTTGGTTTCCTGGCAATAATGAGGTTACATTGATTTCTGTTCGTTTACATTTTTCACTTTTTGGCCCCCAATGTTTCTCAACATTTTGAGATATGAAGATGGGGCAACTAAGTGACCATCTAGTTTTCTTTCTGTTACTGTGATTGAAACAAACAAATGGAGAAACAGGATGTATCTGGCTCACAATCTCAGATTATAGTCCTCAGCTCAGCAAAGACAAGGGAAGAATTTAGAGCATTACTTCTGCAGCCAAAGACAGAGAATGGTCACGCTTGCTGCTGTCTCACTCCATATTCAGCTAGCTTGTGACTGTCTAGTTCTAAACTTGGGGCTACACATTTGCAGATGGTTTTGATCCATGGCAGAGACTTATTTCCCATATGCCATTTGCCAGGGAACACTGCCCTGTGGTGATTCCACTAACAATGGATGACCAGTTTCAACTCAGTGAAAACTCAAAGCTAAGGAAAGCAGGCAAGGGACAGATAGAAGTGGCATTAGATGTTGCTCCAACCTTCTTTCTAGACCCAGCAATCTTGGGGACAAGTTCTTGCTATGTTACATAACCTCTCTCAAGGAAAGAACACTCACCTGCTGCCACTTAGAGGGATAGAGCTTTTCAACATTATTTCTATGCTCCATCGATGACCTCATTTTAAAAGTGGGTCTAAGACACTTGACTGGCAGGTTGAGGTTTTATCCATATATGTAGAACAGTCACCTACCAGCTTCAGAAAGCAGAGCAGCTAGGACAGCATGGCATCTCTCTGGTAGGCTTGGGAGTCATCCCTCCACCCACCATCAGTGAACGTGAGCTCCTACATCCTTCCCAGTCTGGCCCCAGGTATCTTCCAATGCTCCCTTCTGTTGCTGCCACTTGTCCCATGGCTTCTATCCATGTTTTTTGTAGTTTAATATTAAAGCAGGTGAGAATAGGGAGTAGTTAGTAGGTTGGCTCTCTGTTTGGCTTAGGCTATGCACATATCTGTCTTCTGATAATGCACTTGGAACCTAAGACCCTCACCTGCACTCAGTATGCACACAGACCCTCCTGCAACAGTGCACCTAATAGCCTGTTAGTAGGATCTCTCTGTCTCTCTCTGTCTCTCTGTCACTCTGTGTGTGTGTGTGTGTGCTTTAAACAACAGAAATAGGTTACCCCCTTCATAACCCTTGATATTACCATATTCAGTGCATCCCAGAACACATCCTGAAACCTAGATAAATGGGCTGATCTTGCCTGAACTGTTTTTAGGTGTGTGAGCAATAAGGGAAAGTGTGTCATCAAAGTGACCTTTAGGAAGACTCTCTATCATCTTGTACCTTTGCATAATTAGGTATACATATTTAAAATCAGATTCATTATAAAAAGGGGCATGCTTGCTGAGCTAAGGCCTACCTAATCTAAGCCCTTAAATCAAAACAGAGAAGCACCCAAACTGCTTACTCTTGAGCCCCATAAATGGACATTTCAAACAGTCTTTTTGAGTGTGTTCCCTCGTGTGACCTGTTGTCAATCTTGATGGTGCCTTCCCTTCTGATTGTTACTATTGCATTACTTTGAATAGTTTTTCTGCTACTTTGCAATCTGTGTGAGCCTTTATTTCATTATTGAATAAGATGCCAAAAGCCTGGAAGCATCTAGCCCAGAAAGACCCCAACCACCGGTAACAGTAGCTGCTCAGTAAATATCAGGTGCAGCAGCTGCTGTGATCAGAACTGGTCTACAGAGTCCCAAGTACAGCAGCACCTGGCACTCATAACTGACGAGCTTGTTCTGACTCAGAGTACTGCAGCCGTGTGCGTGTTACTGCAGCTCTTGCCTGCCTGTCAAGTTTGTTCCCACACTTGAGATGATAAGTTAATTCTTTCAATCTTCACATGGAGAATCCTCCAGAGAACAGATCTACGATGCATGATGGCAGGTGAGACCCCTTTGAAGGAGAAGGTGGCAACCAGAATGATCTGGTGCCCTGAAAGGTGAACAGCACCACATGAGAACAGCTCACAAGAGCCACCTATGATAACCATCACATGTCTATCATGGCTCTGCTACTGCAATGGTTCTCAACTTTCCTAATGCTGTGACCTTTAACACAGTTCATGTTGTGGTGACCACCAACTGTAAAATTATTTTTATTGTTGCTTCTTAACTGTAATTTTGCTACTGTTATGAATTCTACTGTAAATATATGTGTTTTCTGATGGTTTATCCAACCCTTATGAAAGGTCCTTTTGACCTCCAAAGAGGTCATGACCCACAGGTTGAGAACCACTGCTCTGATGGATGCAGGTCCTAAAATCAAGGTTTCTCTGACTTGTGTTCTTAAATCAACTTACTAAAGAAGAGTCTTTCTTTTTTAGTTTATTTAATTTTATACATGGATGTAATATATTTAGATCAAACCCAACCTTACCCCTTACCCTCTAACTCCTCCTACCACTCCCTACATCCCCTCCCAACTTCATGTGCTTTCCCTTTTTAAAACCCATCCAGTCCACTTAGTGCTACTAGGATATTCATTGATGTAGGGCCATGGTCTCAACCATGAGTGAAGCCCATCAGGCCCCATATCCCTGATGAAAACTATCCCACCCTCCCTCCCCTGGCAGCCATCATTTGCCAATAGCTCCGCAGCTAGCGGTTGGAACTTCATGAGTTCTTGCCCATTTCCGGCTGGGATTCTGGCTGGATTGATCTTGTGAGGGTCTTATTCATGTACCCACAGCCTCTAAGGTCATGTGTTCAGTGTCCCTGCTGTGACTGGAAAATGCTGCCCCACAGTCATCCTGCCTCTGGCTCTTGGTGTCTTTCTAACCTCTTCTGCAGTGATACCTGAGCTTTATAGGGAAGAATGTGATAGACATTCCAATTAGGAATTAGTCCAATTAGGACTAAGCACTCTCCAGCTAATGTGAGTGTCTCTAATAAAAAAACAAACCTGCAATCCTCATACCTGAACTGTGAGTACTTAACTTTTCACCAAACATCAATATTTTTCCAGTTGTTGTTTGTATAAATGATGGTTATGATGACTTGTTGAGCACAGCACAGCACACACTACTAACCTATGAACAATGTGTGGATGTGGACCATAAACTCTGACACTCAATATCCAAGCTGTGCCATGGGAAACATTTCATGCCTTAATAAATAATTACTATGGTAGATAAAGAACACAAAATTGACCAATAGGAAAATAAATTATAAGTGGACATGGAGGGCCTGAGGTGGTGCACTGACCATGCATCAGCCACATAGCTATGACAGTACCTTTGAAAGGTCTCAGATGCTTCAAGATCAAAGGCTTCCTAAAGGTGCCTCACATTTTGCATCTAACAAGGATTCCCCACTGATGTTTGTGGAAATGTGTCCATCAAAGGATTAGCCCAAATTTAGATTGGGTTTTCCAACTTTAAATGATCGAATCATGAAAACCTCCGGCAGGCATGGTGATATACAACTTTAGTTCCAAAACTCAGAACAGCCAGAACAACATTAAGAAACCCTGTCTCATGAAAAACAAAGAAAAGATGGGGGGGGGGGAGAGACAGAGAGAAAGAGAGAGACAGACAGACAGACAGACAGAGAGACAGACAGAGAGACAGAGAGAGACAGAGACATAGAAACAGACAGACACAGACAGACTGACTGACTCCTATACGTGTGCTCAGCTTGGGCACACCCTCTCAAACTTGGGTTTTAGTTTGTACTCTAGTTGACAACTAAGATTAGCTTTCTCAGAGGTTTGTGGTGATGTTGGTCAGGTTCTCTGTGGAGCAAGACAAATGGAATGTCTCCTCTTGTCTCCAGTTGCTCAGATTGAGAGCCCATGCCTGCATGCTCCCAGAAAAGAAAGCTAAATGAGGAAACCTAATAGTGTACTTAAGTAGTGTACACTCTACTTAAAGGATCTTGTAGCCAAGCCCTGTAGTTGGTACTTGTGTTTAATCAGAAATGTAGAGTGTCTAGTCTAAGATTGCTCTCTTTATCTGCCTTGCTTCATTGACAAGTGTAGGCCAAGAGACCAAGGCAGCAAGTACTGCAGCACTTGGGGAAGGGAGGTTAGGGCACAGTAGATGCTACCATGGGAGACAAATGCTCACAGCTAGGATGCTCACAGTCTGGACTCTTAATGAGCCCAATCTCCAGGCTGCTGGATGCAACCTGCCCTCACACCATGGGGTTGTATCTAGGTAAAGTTTACAGCAGCTCTAAGATGTACATGATGCAAACCAAATGTATGGCTATTCTGAGTTATGGGGATCCCTACCATGCACCACAAGAGACAAAGATGATTTGAAGAAGAGAGGCCAGTGCAGAGCTAAGGGATAAAAGATGAGGACAGAAGGGAACTGGGGGGTTTCATGAAGAGGGGAGCATGAACCTGTGCAGTGTGGGACATGTTCTGCCCATCTGTCATTGGATAGAGGAGAAGGTACCTGTGCCACTGGATGTGGAGTCTGCAGGCTGGAAGAATCTTGTTTGCTACTGGGAAGGTAATACTGCTGACCAGAAAGAGGTAGATATCAAGCAACCTCAACTCCCCTCAGGTATCTCAGGAATGGAAAAATCATTCCTGAACTGTGGACCCTGAGCTCTCCTCATTGCTCTGCTAAATGTAAAGTAATTGTTACATGGGACAAAGCAAAGGAGCCAGGCTTCAAGTGATGTCCAACTGCACTGCTAAGGTGCTGGCCTCACTGTCCTACAGACAGGATCTTGTCACACTGGGCACTAACAGCATCCAGCAGAAGTGACAGGGAAAGTAGACAATCAACAAGAGTTCCCAGTGAGCTTTCTCTCCATGGCTGAGTCTCCTATGGCTGAACTTCCAGCTCCGTTTCCATTGTGGTCATTTTTCTATTGTGGGATAAACAATAAGAACATCTGTTGGAACTGGTCCACTTTCCAGCCATTATAAGGACTCGACTTGGAGCAATTTCCTCATCTCCATTACAGAGAGCTAGGGGCCTTGCCTGACCCAGGACAGTGGGTATTGGGGGACATATGACATAAACATGGTAACACAATGACCCCTTCAGTGACACAAACAGCACATGACAATTTACCAAAACACTGTGCATTGTGGAAGGAGCTGCTGGATGGCTCTGCCCTAGACTGAACTTCCTCCTGAGCATGACTGTCTTGCATCTGGGCGACATATTCTACCTGGGCTTTCACTGAAGTTCATCAGGATTTGGGTGCTTTCCTTCACCAAGATGGCACACACATGGCTTGCAGAGTTGGGAGTTACTTAATGAGTTTCACAGGGCTCCTTGAGCAGAATTTCATTTGTGTAGAATGGTCCTTTCAAATATCCATGCTGTGCCCAGGCAGTAGTTCCTTTTGCTTCAGACCCCTGACCCTCAACATCATTTAATATCAAAGTCTTTTCCACATAGGGGGGTGGGGTGCTGTGACCTGAGGACATAGGGATGGGAAGCTAAACTTCAGGAAGAAGATGAGACCTTGTAACACAGTGAGGAAGAAGAAAACAAAGAAACCCAAACTAGCTTGTGATATGAAAGAATTGAAATTTGAAATAGGCTGAGGAAACAGCTCAGTGCTGTGACCTGCACAGCTTTGGGATCCACATGTCTCAGTGACAGGAAATGAAGAAAGACAGGCACATGTACAGAAAAGCTTGGAATGTGTGGGCTGTGGCCTTTGATGAAGACACACTAGCAGCCTGGGAACACAGAGAGTTTATTATATATGCAGGAAGGAGAAGGTGGAGGTGGGTTTGCAAGGTCGCTATAGGCAAGCATTCAATGGCTGTAGTCATCTGGGACCAGGAAGCTGAGGTTAATCTGCCCATAAATGTGCATACTCGACCAGGGGAAGGCTGCAATTCCTGTGAACCTGACCTAGGGAACCTTTCCTACTTCCATGATTTAAAGCATTTGTGTCCTTAATATGTCTGTGCTCATGTCAATAATATACATTCTCTCAGAACTTCATCTGTACCCTATAGCTTTGTCACTAAAAAGCTTGTCATACAAGCAGGAAGGACCTAGTTCAATCCCCACCAACCATATGAAAAACCAGCTATGCAAGTTTGTGCTTGTGATCTGGGAAAGGGAGTTAAGAGTGGCAATGACATGTGATACCTGGGCCTCAATGGGCAGACAGCCTAGATAAACAGATTAGCCTCAAGTCCCAGTAAGAGCCCGTGTCAAAAAGTAGGAGGTAAGACTCTTGAGAAATGGTATCCACAGGTGATTGCTGGCCTCCATAAGTGTGTATACATGTGTACAGATGCATGCAATCACACATGCACTCACAAACACTTGCAAAACATAAAGTACATAAATCTGAAATACTAAACTATAGAAAAGGGGGAGGAGCATAAGGTACCTCCAAGGCATGAATGATCAACAGCAGAAGAGCAGCCCAGAGTATGGGGCTGGGTTTCTTCCTTGGGGTGGTGCTAGTCCCTGCACCTGCCCAACAGGGCATCTTGAGTGTACTTGCAACCCTCTCCCTTACTTCTCCCATCAACATCAGAAATTATGACAGCAAAAATCCTACACTGTCAACTGCTTCACAGTATCTGAGCTCTTTCCAGGACAGACCCACCATTGAGGCTAGGGAGAGAAGCCCTTCACACAGCCTCCTCTTTAACACTTGTTCAGGAGTTTGGCATCTCTCCCTTGCCTTTCTGTCCACTCTGAACATGACCTGCAAGTTAATAAGAGAGACTCCTTTGCTGCAGGGAGCAGGCACAGCCCTCACTCACCCTGGTACCCATTCAATTTTCATGGAGCAGACTTCCCTTCCCCCAAAGCCAGCCCTTCTCCTATTAAACCCCTGGAATGGCTGTTGGGGCCCCACAGTTCTGTGCTTGCACCAGACTGCCCAGAGGCCAGATGATTTGTTTCCTTTTAAATAAAGTACTTGGTTGTTGGACTGTGTAGAGCTGGTCCTTTGTGACTACTGTCACATTATAAACATGCACAGGCTATGGGGGAAATGTGACAATAAAATATTCAGCCTCCTTTCTTCTTTGAGCTATATTAAACTGCACATGTTCTGCATGGCAAATGCCACCAATTCAGAATTCACAAGGAAATGAGTGAGGCCAGAGGCCCAGTGGTGGGGGCAGGGGCCCACGGTGGTCTATTTTCAATTGAGTAGTTGACTGGTAGCAATGTGGGGTGGGAGAGGCTGTGGCTACCTGCCCATTCCCACCGGAAGGGCTGTGCAGCCCTCTCTGAGCCTGGTGCTTACTAAATGGCCTTTCCCAAGAGACCCTAGAATGGGAGCACTCCCCTGCAGGCTCTGAAGGCTGCTTGCTGTCAGTTGTTGGATATGTTCTATAAAATCCCATGAAACCTGGTGACAGTATGCCTCCTACTTCATACAGATAGACCAAACATCCAGTCGCCATCTAATAATTGGTCCCATCCATCCATAGTTCACAGCCATCCCCACCCTACGTTACTCAAGAACCTTGCAACTGGTAAGATAAAAGAGGAAGCCACCTTGGATGGAAGAGTGGAAAGTTGAGCCTGTTCTCCTTGCCCTGCTCTGACTGGCTTGTGAAGTAGACTGTGGGCCAAGCTAAGTGCATCAGCTCCTCTTCGGAGACATCTTAGTCGATAAGGACTGATGTGCACAGAGCCAGTGGCAACCCTGGCAGCTGCAGCAGGACACACTATCGTATAGACTTTAATGTTTTCTGTTTGATGTTTTAAAAATTATTTTGTTTTATGTATATGAGTATTTTGCCTGCATGCATGTCTGCATCATGGGCCTATCTGGTGCTGGCAAAGGCCAAAAGAAAGCATCATATCCCCTGAAACTGGAATTATAGATGATTGTACCATATGGATGCTAGGAATTAAAGCCAAGTCCCCTAGAAGAGTAGCCAGTGCTCTGACCCATCTCTTCAGTCCCATATTGTAGATTTTAATTCATGTTTCATAGGGAGAGATGCAAAAGTCTCCAGCACCATAATTCCTCATGTTCTTTCCTCTCTGACCACCAACATTATTACACTGTGAACCCAACACAGTAGGCCAGCACTTTAGGGATAAAATAACCAAAGATCCCTAAACCCAGCTTACTCAGCTCCGCTCCACAGATGCCAATGGGAGTCTATTTTATTCCTTTCTTCTTCCCTTGCCCAGCAGCCTCAACTCTCTCGACTTTTATTTGAGTCTCCAGGTTCACAGACTATGGTGAATAACTCACCCCTCTGGTACCAATGCAGTCTGTGCTAGCACACTTTGACCAATGGCAGACCAAATTGCAATTCCTATAATCTTTTTGCTTTAGATGTATTTCAGAAATATTTCCAACAATTTAACAGTTATTAAATATCACAATATTCATGAACTGACAGGTGCCAGTCTTGTTGTCAAATCTTGATTCTGACAAGAAGTCTCTCTCTTAAATGAATTATTTCTATTAACATGACATTACCTTTGACCCTATGGTTCTCCTACTTTACCACATAGAACAGTGAGGCTGGGGCAGCTTAAATCACTGACTTGATGCCTCCTTCCAAGGTAGAAGTGTGGTATAAAACCCTACCTGCGACAGATGGCTGATCCTGGTGGCTGTGGTGGCATAGATACAATTTTTTATTTAATATTTTATTTACATTTGAAATATTTTCCCCTTTCCAGGTCTCCCCTTTGGAAACCCCCTAAAGCATCCCCCTTCCCCTGCCTCTATGAGGGTTCTCCCTCACCTACCCACCCACTCCCGTCTTCCCTCCCTGGAATTACCCTATACTGGGGCATCTAACACTTTCAAACTCAAGGGCCTCTTCTCCAGCTGATGAACCACAAGGCCCTCCTCTGCCACATATATGGCCAGCACCATGGGCCCCTCCATATGCATTCTTTGGTTGGTGGTCTACTCTGGGAGCACCAGGGGGCCTGACCAGGTGACACTGTTGCTCTCTCCCCATGGGGCTGCAAACTCCCTCAGCCCTTCAAGATTTCTCAATTGAGAATTCTCTGTTTAGCTCTGTTCCCCATTTTCTGATAGGGGTATTTGGTTCTCTGGAGTCTAACTTCTTGAGTTCTTTGTATACATTGGATATTAGCCCTCTATCGGACGTAGGATTGGTAAAGATCTTTTCCCGATCTGTAGGTTGCCGTTTTGTCCTATTTACAGTGTCCTTTGCCTTACAGAAGCTTATGAGGTCCCATTTGTCGAGTCTTTTTTTTTTTTTTTTGGTTTTTCAAGACAGGGATTCTCTGTATAGCCCTGGCTGTCCTAGAACGCCCTCTGCAGACCAGGCTGGCCTCGAACTCAGAAATGAGCCCACCTCTGTGTGCGCCACCATTGCCTGGCCCATTTGTCAATTCTTGATCTTAGAGCATAAGCCATTGGTGTTCTGTTCAGGAACTTTTCCCCTGTGCCCATGTGTTCCAGACTTTTCCCCACGTTCTCTTCTATTAGATTCCGTGTATCAGGTTTTATGTGGAGGTCCTTGATCCACATGGACTTGAGCTTTGTACAGGGAGATAAGAATGGATCAATTCACAATCTTCTACATGTAGACCACCAGTTGAGCCAGCACCATTTGTTGAAAATGCTGTCTTTTTTCCACTGGATGGTTTTAGCTCCTTTGTCAAAGATCAAGTGACCATAGGTGTATGGGTTCATTTCTGAGTCTTCAATTCTATTCCATTGATTTACCTGCCTGTCACAGTACCAATACCAGGCAGTTTTTTATCACTACTGCTCTGCAGTACAGTTTAAGGTCAGGGATGCTGATTCCCCCAGAAGTCCTTTTTGCTATCCTGGGTTTTTTGTTATTCCAAATGAATTTAAGGATTGCTCTTTCTAAGTCTATGAAGAATTGAGTTGGAATTTCGATGGGGATTGCACTGAATCTGTAGATCGTTTTTGGCAAGGTGACCATTTTTACTATATTAATCCTGCCAATCCATGAGCATGGGAGGTCTTTCCATCTTCTGAGATCTTCGATTTCTTTCTTCAGAGACTTGAAGTTCTTGTCACACAGATCTTTCACTTGTTTGGTTAGAGTTACACCAAGATACTTTATATTGTTTGTGACAATTGTGAAGGGTGTCATTTCCCTAATTTCTTTCTCAACCTGTTTATCCTTTGAGTATAGGAAGGCTACTGATTTGTTTGAGGCAATTTTATATTCAGCCACTTTGCTGAAGTTGTTTATCAGCTGTAGCAGATCTCTGGTGGAGTTTTTCAAGTCCCTTAAGTATACCATCATATCATCTGCAAAAAAATGATATTTTGATTTCTTCCTTTCCAATTTGTATCCCTTTGACCTCCTTTTGTTGTCTAATTGCTCTAGCTAGAACTTCAAGTACTATATGGAATAGATAGGGAGAAAATGGACAGCCTTGTTTAGTCCCTGATTTTAGTGGGATTGCTTCGAGTTTCTCTCCATTTAATTTGATGTTGGCTACTGGTTTGCTGTATACTATGTTTAGGTATGCTCCTTGAATTCCTGATCTTTCCAAGACTTCTGTCATGAAGGGATGTTGAATTTTGTCAAAAGCTTTTTCAGCATCTAACGAAATGACCATGTGGTTTTTTTCTTTGAGTTTGTTTATGTAGTGGATTACATTGATGGATTTCTGAGTATTGAACCATCCCTGCATCCCTGAGATGAAGCCTACTTGATCATGGTGAATGATCATTTTGATGTGTTCTTGGATTAGGTTTGCAAAAATTTTATTGAGTATTTTTGCATCGATATTTATAAGGGAAATTGGTCTGAAGTTTTCTTTTATTGTTGGATCTTCGTGGGGCTTTGGTATCAGTGTAACTATGGCCTCATAGAATGAATTGGGTAATGTTCCTTCCGTTTCTATTTTGTGGAATAGATTGAAGAGTATTGGTATTAGGTTTTCTTTGAAGATCTGATAGAATTCTGCACTGAACCCATCTGGACCTGGGCTTTTTTTGGTTGGGAGTCTTTTAATGACTGCTTCTATTTCTTTAGGGTTTATGGGACTATTTAGATGGTTTATCTGATCCTAACTTAACTTTGGTACTTGGTATCTGTCTAGAAAATTGTCCATTTAATCCAGATTTTGTTGAGTATGGGCTTTTATAGTAGGATCTGATGATTTTTTTGAATTTCCTCAGATTCTCTAGTTATATCTCCCTTTTCATTTCTGATTTTGTTAATTTGTATACTGTCTCTGTGCCCTCTGGTTAGTCTGGCTAAGGGTTTATCTAGCTTGTTGATTTTCTCAAAGAACCAGCTCCTGGTTTTGTTGAATCTCTGTATAGTTCTTTTTCTTTTTACTTGGTTGATTTCAGCCCAAGTTTGATTATTTCTTGCCTTCTACTCCTCATGGGTGTATTAGCTTCTTTTTGTTCCAGAACTTTCAGATGTGCTGTTAAGCTGTTAGTGTATGCTCTCTCCAGTTTCTTTATCGAGGCACTCAGAGCTATGAGTTTTCCTCTTAACCCTGCTTTCATTGTATCCCATAAGTTTGGGTATGTTGTACTTTCATTTTCAGTAAATTCTTGGAAGTCTTTGATTTCTTTATTTCATCATTAACCAAGTTTTCAATGAGTAGAGTGGTGTTCAGCTTCCATGTGTATGTGGGCTTTCTGTTGTTGCTTTAGTTTCCATAGTGATCTGATAGGAAGCATGGGATCATTTCAGTCTTCTTATATGTGTTGATATTTGTTTTGTGAGCAATTATATGGTCAGTTTTGGAGAAGGTACCGTGAGGTACTGAGAAGAAGGTATATTCTTTTGATTTAGGATGAAATGTTCTATAGATATCTGTTAAATCCATTTGGTCCATAACTTCTGTTAGTTTCACTGTGTCTCTGTTTAGTTTATGTTTCCAAGACCTGTCCATTGATGAGGGTGGGGTGTTGAAGTCTCCCACTATTATTTTGTGAGGTGCAATGTGCACTTTGAGCTTCAGTAAAGTTTCTTTTATGAATGTGGGTGCCCTTGCATTTGGGCCGTAGATGTTCAGATTTGAGAGTTCTTCTTGGTAGATTTTTCCTTTGATAAGTTTGAAGTGTCCTTCCTTATCTTTTTTGATGATTTCTGGTTGAAAGTTGATTTTATCCGATATTAGAATGGCTACTCCTGCCTGTTTCTTGGGACCATTTTCCTGGAAAATTGTATTCCATCCCTTTACTCTGAGGTACTGTTTGTCTTTAACACGGAGGTGCATTTCCTGTATGCAGAAAAATGCTGGGCTCGGTTTATATATCCAGTCTGCTAGTCTATGTCTTTTTATTGGGGAATGGAGTCCATTGATGTTAAGCGATACTAAGGAATAGTGATTGTTGCTTCCTGTTATTTTCTATGTTATTTTTATGTTTGTATAGTATCTTCTTTTGTGTTTGTTGAAAGATTACTTTCTTGCTTTTTCTAAGGTGTAGTTTCCCTCCTTGTGTTGGTGTTTTCCATCTATTATCCTTTGTAATACTGTGTTTGTGGAAAGATATTGTGTAAATTTGGTTTTGTCATGGAATGTTTTGGTTTCACCATCTATGGTAATTGAGAGCTTTGCTGGGTGTAGCAGCCTGGGCTGTCACTTGTGTTCTCTTAGGGTCTGTATGAGATCTGTCCAGGAACTTCTAGCTTTCATAGTCTCTGGTGAGAAGTCTGGTGTAATTCTGATTGGTCTGCCTTTATATGTTTCTTGACCTTTTTCCCTCACTGCTTTTAATATTCTTTCCTTGTTTTGTGCATTTGGTGTTTTGACTATTATATGATGGGAGGAATTTCTTTTCTGGTCCAATCTATTTGGCATTCTGTATGCTTCTTGAATGGTTATGTTCATCTCTTTCTTTAGGTTAAGGAAGCTTTCTTCTATGATTTTGTTGAAGATATTTACTGGCCCTTTAAGTTGGGAATCTTCACTCTCTTCTATACCTATTATCCTTAGGTTTGGTCTTCTCATTGTGTCCTGGATTTCCTGGATGTTTTGGGTTAGGAGCTTTTTGCATTTTGCATTTTCTTTGACTGTTGTGGCAATGTTTTCTATGGTATCTTCTGCACCTGAGATTCTCTCTTCTATCTCTTGTATTCTGTTGGTGATGCTTACATCTATGACTCTTGATCTCCTTCCTACAGTGTCCATCTCCAGGGTTGTCTCCCTTTGTGATTTATTTATTGTTTCTATTTCCATTTTTAGATCCTGGATAGTTTTGTTCATTTCCTTCACCTGTTTGATTGTGTTTTCTGTATTTCCTTTCTAAGGGCTTCTAGCTGTTTACCTGTGTTCTCTTGTATTTCTTTAAGGGAGTTATTTTCTTCTTAAAGTCTTCTATCATCATCATGAGAAGTGATTTTAAATCTGAGTCTTCCTTTTCTGGTGTTTTGGGGTATCCAGGGCTCACTGTGGTGGGAAAACTGGGTTCTGATGATACCAAGTTGCCTTGGTTTCTGTTCCTTATATTCTTGCCCTTGCCTTTTGCCATCTGGTTATCTCTGGTCTTGCTCTCTCTAACTGTAGCTTGGCCCTCCTACAAGCCTTTTCGTCAGTACTCCTTGGAGACCAGCTCTCTCTGAGAGGAATTTGGGTTTGGAGAGCTGTGGTACAGGGTCAGCTCTGAGGTGCAGACAGAAACCAGAAGGATCCTGTTCCCAGCTGTTCCTTGGTTCCTGTGTCCTGATGGCTTGCAAGGGTCCTTCTTGATTGGGGAATTTGAACAGAAGTGGTGGTCTTCCTGTGCTTAAAGGTGTGTCGGCACTCCTGGGAGACCAGCTCTCTCCTGGAACTGAGTATGGAGTCCTGTGTCACAGGATCAGGTTCCCAGCCTCAGAAGAAAACCAGAAGGCCACTCCTCAGTCTCTGTGTCCTAACGGTTCTGGATGGGTCTCTCTGAGCAGAGGTACCGGCCTTACCCCTGAGCATAGGCTTGTCCATACTCCTAGGAAGCTAGCTCTTTCCCTGTGATATTTGGGTAAGGAGCCGTGTGGCACACACCACAGGTGTAAACCAGAAGGTTCTTCCCAGGCTGTTCCTTTGTCCCAGTGTCCTGCAGATTCCAGGCGGGTCCTGCTAAGCAGTGGTGCTTGTCTTACCTCCACTCACCGGCTTGTCCACACTCCCTGGATGCTAGCCTTCTCCCTGCACTATTTGGTTATGGAGCTCTGTGGCATAGACTGGGGTCCCCAGCAGCAGAAGGAGACCGGAAGGCTGCTGTCCCAGGCTGCTTGTAGGTCCCTGTGGCATAGATACTATTTAAACAATGCTTTTCTTGCGGCCTCCTTCCTTGCAATGTTTGGACTTCTTTCAACATTTAAGACCCATAAATTGCATTTAGCTATGTACACACATAACTCACATTCACCAACAACTGGATCCAAGGCTGTGATTAGACATGATAGTTTCTAAAGCCATTCTATTATTGTCATAATACACAAATAAGCACAAGCCAAATTTTCCTACGTTACTCTCTCTCCCGTGGACGTTTTAAAGCACAGACATACCCAACTACTTATAAAAGATAGCAACTAGAGTTTATAAACAGTGGGGCCATGTTATCACTGCCCTCTGTGAGCTGAGTGTTGTGATGTCTTCCCTTTTTCTGGGGTTGTCTGTGTTGGCCCACAGAGGTCTCTGCCCTCTCTTTTCCCTCTTTGAAGATTGTGGTTCATGTGGTAGAAGGACTTATGTGGGACTCAGGAGAGGCCCACTTAGAGTCATCCAGACTTTGAGTTTGTTGCCCCAAGGACCTCTTTGACTCTGATGAGAAAAGCCAGAGATGGTGTTGTGGAGAGGAGCCAGCACTGACTTCTTCCCTTCCACCCCTTCCCCCAGAACAGTCCAAAAGTGAAATTTAACTTCCTCCCTGGAAGTAGCATCAGTAAAATGAGCTAAGAAAATAGGCTATGATTAAATAACTTATCTTGTATGTTTAGTTTGAGAAATAGGGAGGGGGTGTAGGAAGTAGTAGATTGTAATTACCTTTTACAATTAATATACACTAACAACAGAGAAGAAAGAGACCTGTTTCTACCCTACCCAAATATTGGCTAGTTCTTGCTTGCCTGAATCCTAGAATATAGGTAGGTAAGGTCAAGTGTTGGATTGAAAAGACGCTGTGCATAAGGTCTATGAAAAGTAGCATTTCCATGGTGGATGTGGCTGTCCCTCCTCTGGGAGAGTTGAAGGAACAGGACTAACTGGCCATCTGGTTACACATTCTAAGACACATCTAAGCCACCACCTGGGCCTTTGAGGCTGGAGTCATCTCAGAAGAATCCTCAAGGATTCTTGTCATGATTTGGAGGAAGGGCTGCACTGTTCCCTCTAAAAAGGGATGTGGCTGATGCTTGGTTGATAACCCTGATGACAGAAGGATGGATGTTCCAAATGGGGAGTGGGGGCTGGGCTCCAGGTTCCTGGGCAGAGAGACCATGTGATCCCAGCAGGCCGACACCAACAAGCCCAGAGGAGGGAAAGGAGTAAGGCCTGCCTGACAAACTCACCATCTAAGCTGCACGGAAGAATGCCAGTTCTTATACCAGGGTTGGAATCAGCAACCAGCATGGGTCAGAGATAGGGACAGGATCCAGAGAGCCTAGAAAGGCTAGATTCTGCCCCAGTTCCCTTTTCTTAAGACTTTGATCCTTATGAAAATAAAGATACTGCAACAGCAGCAGGGTACCCTCCCTGGGCTTCCCCTCACACCAAGCAGTCTGCAATGGCTGCAGCTTCTCCTGAGGAGGCTCTGGGAATAGCGGAAAGATTCATCACCTCCTGACTCTCTTCCTGGAGGCAAACCCATCCATCTGATGGCATAACAGTCAGTATTTCCTCTTAGGTATTGACGAGAACATCTGACAGTTCTGGTACTTTCTGTCCTACAGAACCACAGGGAGATTTAAGGGGGACATAAGTGAATACTGCCATGTTGTCCCTGCCTTCTGTGAGCTGAGTGTCAACACAGCCACCTCCACTTCTTGAAAGTCTTGAGGGTTCATGGTAGGGGACTTTGGACCCTGAAATGACTGCTGTGCTTACAATAGGTGACCTTTGACTCATTTCTTAGAGGAGCTAAGGTGGGACAAGGGCATCAAATGGCTGGTATTGGAGTAAGATATTTTTTCGACAGGTTAGTTTTAAGCTATCTTGCAACTGGGTTGAGCTTTTCTGGGAAAAATCTGAGGTGCATTTACAAATTGGTAAAAGGAAATGAGTCTGGGGAGATGGTTCAGTCTATCACTTGCTGCAGAGGCCCAAGGACCTTAGTTTGGACCCTTAGCATCCACATTAGAAAGTCTGGGTGTGCTCACATGTGTTTGTAATTCTATCATCACATTCAGTAAGAGAGACCCAGGTCTTGCTGTCTCACCTGGCCTCAGTAGGAGAGGATGTGCCTAGTCCTGCAGTGACTTCATGCGCTAGAATGGGTTAGCACTTGTGGGGGCCTTTTTTTTCCTCAAAAGAGGAGAAGGGGAGATGAGGAAGGGGCTATGTAAGGGGAGGCCGAGATTGGGATGTAAATTAATTAGTTAATATGAATAAATTAATTAACAAGAAAAAAAGAGAGGCCTAGTCTCAAAAGATAAGGTGGAAAGTGAGAGAAGAAGACAGCAGTCATTGAACTCTGGTCTCTGTGCAGATATACACTGATATGTGGAGACGCTGCCTGTTGGGTCCCTATCAGAGATAGATTGTACATTGAATACTGCTATTAGCTGAGGACAGAGGAGTCACTGAAGACCTGAACCTCATCAGAAGCACCAGGATTCAGGAACTCAGTGGGCATGTGGTGGCATGTGGTGGTATATGCTACCTACATGTGCTACCTGCATGTCTTTCCTTTGTGTCTCTTTCCTATTTGTGGAAGATGATGAGAAATACAGTCAGTGGATTGGATGTGGGAATCTATGCTCAGTGTGAAATTCCTGGCATCTAAGGAAGCTTCAGGTCAGTGCTTGCATGGTAACTCATTGTCAATCACTGCTGATCTGGGGGTCCTTTGACATTCAAAGCATCTGGGCTGGGCTCAAGCTACAAATATTTATTTCTCACACTTCTGGAGGATAAAGTCCAGGCCATGGTGCCAGCAGATTGGTGTCTGGTGAGGCTGTCTTCTAGTTTTCATTCAGGACTGTAGGGAGGGTTAGAGCTCCTCTGCCACTTCTTACAAGGTCACTAACTCTGTCATAGAGACCCCACCCCTCCCACTCCTCCTAACTCTGTTCCTGGGGTTCTGCTGAGGTGTCCTGCAAGTTGTGTTCTTTCAGCTGAGTTTATGGTGTGTGTTTAGGAAGCAGAGAGAGGCTGTTCATCGCAGAGTCTTTTCCCTTGAGATCTGCTGTCATCCCCAATATAGTCTGGCTTTTCCTCTGCCTGTTCTACCCAGGCTGAACCCAGCACATTATGCTAGACATTGGCAGTTAAGAGTCAAACCCATGTGCCATTCACCTGTCCCTCTGAGTTCCCTACTGATCAGAGTAATTTCCAGTAAATTCCATTTCCCTCCATATGAAGGGCTCCAGATCTGCAAGGTAAAGGTAAGACCACTTGTGTCTTCGAGCACAGTGTCTGCTTGAGCACCTCACTGGAAGCCCTTTGCATCCTGAGGAACCTGAGGCACAACACCAGATCCCCTTTACACTGAGTACACGTGCTAGAGAGTCACTTTAAAGTTTTTAATGCAATGCCATGTCTGACACAGCCATTGGTTTGAGTGAAAAATAACCAATGGCCCTGGGGACACACGAGAGCCACAGTACATTCAGTATTAACTCCAGAGTTAGAAGTAAATGAGAATGTCCAAAGCCCAAAGAACTCTCATCTGAAGTAAGTGCTTTGTAGGCCTTGCCCCTCTTCCCAAGCTTTCCCCACAAAAGGTTGCAAGAATAAGGAAAGAACCAACTGCCTTTCAGCTTAGCAACCCGCTCAGCAACCCGCTTAGCAACCCGCTCAGCAACGCCTCACCAGGTAGAGTCTGTAACAGCCCTGCTGGTTGGCCAGTGTCTCCACTGGCCTAACCCACTCACTTTTGCTTTGTTTATTTTCCTCACATCTTACAAAGTCCAGAAGATGTGTCCCTTTGAGTTTCACATTGCCTTCCTTGTCTTGACAGGTTGAACACAATTTTACACAGACACCAAACACTTGATTCAGGGTTTAAGAAGTCAGCTTTTTTTTTTTTTTTTTTTGATTCAGTGGAAAAGATCAAGCTGGTAGTCTGTAGCCTTAAATGCTTGTTTAAACAGTGATGTTTTAGGCAGAAATTAGTTTTCAGAACATTAAAAGATTCTAGCAATAATATTTACAAATCCTTTCATATGCATGAAAAATTAGCAACTAAATCTGGCCATTAAAGCATAATCTTTATTTGACCAAAGCATGCTATAAAAATGGAATAAACTGTAATTTATCTTAGCTGACAGCTAATTACCTGAAGTCTGATTAAAGGGAAAACTAAATTTACTTAATTAGTGTTTTGGTGTTTTAGTCTGTGTACATATAAATATGCCTATCTGTTCTTCTCCATGAACATTGCTAGAAATAAATTACCATTTTCATTTGGTCCCATTCAGAAGCTGCCAAGCTCAGGACAATGGTGGAAGAATGGTTGTTTCCCAGACAATGATACCAGGTGTGGGCAGACTGTGAGTCTGACAGGAGAATGAAGAGAGAGCTAACCCTGGAATGGGTGGGGATGACCACGGCTGGCACTAACTCTGGGGCGCCAGGCCTGTCAATGCATTCTGTGAAATAGGGGCTATGCGTATAATTAATCCTCCCGGCAGTGGGGCAGGATGCTAGTCAGTTGCTCTGGAGACTTGCATTTGCCGCTTGGTAAAAGTGATGCTGGTCAAGGTTTTGAGGAGTTCAGGGCCCAGAGGTGTTTGACACCATCCCAACTGTTGTGTACACAAGAGACACAGGCAACATTCCAGGTACTATAATAAAACATTTCCCTCTCTCAACCTCTGGGAGTCAAAGAAGCTTGAATTATGTTTTCAAATGATGTGAAGACATCTATCATTGGTGATGAGGTGTTCTTCTTGGAGACAACGGACAGAAAGACGCGATTTGTTATAATATAGTCTGTAAGTATGATGAAAATGAGGCCGTTAATAGTCACAGTTATTTTGAATGCTAAATATTGACCCCTGTAATGTGGTTACGTTTGTGGTATTCTCTCAGATCCCCTCCTCCTGTTCTTCCCACGATTTGTGTCCCCATGACCTCTTGGGTATATTTATTCTTCTCTTTTGCCCAAATTTTCCTTCTACTATCTTCTATAAAGATGGCTTCTTAATATTCATAAATTTCTTTAGTCTGTTTACCACTGAAAGTTTGTATTTCTTCTTCAATTTTAAAGACAGCTATTTTGAAATGAAGAGGTTTTTCTGATTTAAATGTCAGACCTACCCAAAGTTCAGTAATACGCTTATAAATAATTGAGCTAAAATATCAGTTTTAAGAAGCACCGCAGCTTTTTAATCAAACTCCACAAAGACATAAAAGTCTTAATTAAGTCTGAAACTCCACTCTCCACACATCCACTCACCCCAGGCTTCCTCTTTGACTGTTGAACAGACCCAGTGAAGCAGCTAATTAGCAAAAGGACAGTAGTATAGGCACAGGCCAAAGCAAGAAGAATCACCCCAGTCGGGGGTCAGTGGGCCAGTGGGGGCCGGGAGCCTAGCTGCACACATCGCCATCTCATGAAGAGAAGACTTCTGGGTCAGACACCTGTCTGTCCATCAGCCTCATTCTACTGAGCGGCACTACTTCTGGCTGAACAGGAACTTCTCCTGTATAGTGATTTCTAAATGTATTTCTAAAACTGCTAAGTAGACATACAAGTAGGAAACATGATGCCTAACAAGATAAAGGTAGAGAGAGTCAGCTTCTAGAACCACTGTCTTTCACCTCCTTCCCAGCCCCTCCCCTTCCTCTAACAATCATTTCTAGAATCTTCTGTGGTGATTTGAATAAGGAGCCCTGCATAGTCGTGATGTTTGAACACTTGGTTCACATTTGGTTGTGCTGTGTAAGGGAGACTTAGGAGTTGTGGCCATCTTCCTTCTTTATTCTGTCATATGACCAAATGGCTCCAGGGTCACAGAAAAATAAGAGACTGTGGTTAGGAAATGCAGCTCATTCTCCTGGGCCACAGGCAATCCATGATGCCTGTTTTCTACCATATTTCTTCAGGGCTTTAGAAATCACCATTGTCTAGTCAACAATAGTTGGGAGAAAGCACTGAGAGTAAGCTGCTTACTTGGGTCTTCAGGAAAGTGCCACACCAGTATAGCCTTTCGGGTTGGCAGAAGGATGCAGTTGACTCAAAGGGGTACTGATGACATCCTGACAACCATCCACCATAAAGGCAAGGGGACAGGCCAAGGTCAAGGGTGACTTGCAGTTTTATGGTATTTTCTTTGTCAGTGTGGGAGTGGAAGAGCACCCTTGACTCCCAGGCACAGCTGACTTAATACGGGCTTGGTATGCTGAGCTCAGGACTGTCAGGACAGTGTAGACATGAATTTGTGCTTATGGAGAATCTCCAGGAGATTCTTTGGGAAGATAGGTTTTCTAAAATAATGAGCTTCTTGTAACGTGTCCAGCATGGGTGGCTTACAGCTGGAGTCACAGCTGATGCTCGACCCAGTGATGCCTTTTAAGGTCTAAAGTGAGAAGCTCACACAGGCCTCTGCACATACTCCTCCTCAGACGGCAAGAGGAAAAATGTGTGTTCAAGGTTTGAATGGGGATTTCTGCCTCTTAGTCTAGAGGTAGAGTACAAAGTAAGTCCTTAGAGTCAGTTCTGTTCTTTTTTGTGTGGGTAAGTTTTTGAATCAGGAATCTGAGATTTATGTTGAGCTCTACTCAACAGGAAGGTATAGGTATGAAGAGAAAAAGATCTTCAAGAGTGAGAAGTGGGTATGGTATGCCACCTCTCTAACCTCAAGGGGTAAGCACCCATTCATGATGTCTGTGCACACCAGACATATACGTGGTACACATGTGAGCAAAATGTGCATACAATGACATTTTAATTAATAATTAATTGTGTCTGGTAACTGAGGATGTGACTGAAAAGGAGCATACTTGTGAGCATTAAGTCAGTCCTGGGTCAGCTTGCTGTACCTTGGGATGATATAACCAGTCAGGGATGCAGGGAGGGAGAAGAGACCCCAGAGAAGACATTTTCTCTAGAGAACATGGAGAACGGATAGCCAAGGAGCTGATGGCGTGTAACCTGGAGCTAGAAAGTTCTGTGAAATATTAGCAGGGACAGAAAGAAGTAGAAAGATGGGAGCTCACCATGGAGTTGAGAAGACTTTGTAGGGCCCTGTGGCACATAGCTGCCACAATGAGAGGGCATCTTCCTTCAGAGAACCCAGGCATCCTGAACCTGCTAAGCCACTACATGTTGTTACATTGTAATGGAGTCCCTTGTGGTTATTACACGAATACAGACTTGGTGATCTGTTTGGTCTGGGAACCAGGTCATACTTTCTGGTAAAAGTACTTGTGTAATAAAAAGGAAACATTGTTATAAGAACGTTTGAGGCAGGGAACCGCTGTGGTCCACTAGAGATAGTCAGAACCGGTGTTTGTGGGGTATGAATCAGAATACTTAAACCATGCTCTGGAGTTCGGGGATTGTTCACATGGGGCACTCCGGAGCATTTGGCTATGTGGGGAGAGACCCCTAACCAATGCCTGACTTAACTGGATTCTTTCTCCTTCTCAAAATTGAGCATCCAACAATAAAACCAAAAGCTAACTGTACAGTGAATCAAGATTTATTGTTTGGCCAGAGAAACAGAGAAGCTTGGAGAATAACTCACAGGTCAACATCCCACCAGAACAAAGGAAGGGAATCCTTTGAAGTGTAAGAGGAGAAAGCAGAAAATTCTTGCTAGTGTTGGAGATTCATGACTATTTAGGGAAAGGATAAGATCTACCCTGGAGATGAGGTCCTAACTTCACATTTCCGTGTTTTCAGCCTGGGTTAGGAGTACACCTACCAGGTGATACTAGAGTATTGGGGGGGGGGGGTGGACATTATTGGAGCACAGATCACAGCACTGTAGTGATTAGCCTGGGCCAGTTGGAGGGGAGATGTCAGAGCAGGTGAAAAAGCATCTCCTTTATGACTCCCAAGCTGCCTGTCTCTCCTGTTTTCTCCTGGCCTCACAGAAGTAGTAGAGCTCCCTGGCGTCTGTGTGGCTGCCTAGATGAATCGTTTGTCTGAAAGAGAACACTGGTTAGCAGAAAGGACTCTCTCGGGGTCTGAGAAGATGCAGCCCCAGTGGCAAACTGACAGTCCTGCATGGGGATGGGGTGGGGAACCCATGATTACCCTGCAAGTCCTGCTCCCTCCAGCAGCATGACTATGACAGAAGGGTTGTGGATAAGTGGGGGAATCTCCAGGAGCCTCCTCTGTTTTTTAGGTGGAGTTGGGCCTCATTACCAGTGCTTTGCACTGAGCTATGAGGCTTCCTGCCTGTCACTTCCTGCCTGTGGAGGACTCAGCTTGCAGTTTCCTGCTCCAAGACCAGGAGCAACCACTGTTGGCTAGTGCCTGGTGTGAATTGTCATTGAGAATGAGTGAGCAACTGGCAACAGGAAGAGATGGCTACCACTGCTTCTGCCCCTCTCCTACCCTGGGCCTGCCTCAGGTAGAACTTGGAGGAAAGCTACAGGCATGGTTACAGATTGGAAGCAGCCAGCAACCAGGCTGGCACAGGCGCAGAGTAGAAGACCTGGGCTCATGTCTTCTTGATTTACATCCTCTCTTCTAGGTGATCACAGGTAGGAATATAAAGCCAATAAGCCTTTGATGTGGACATGAGGCCAATTCTAGGGCCATCTCAGATGAGATTCAGAGCCTGCAGCTGAGCCCGTTGTAACACCCCAGCTCACTCCATCATGGCCTAGAAATCCAGTGTTGACCTCTGACCTAGACCTGCTGCCAAGTGGGTATGCAATTTGTGGCATGGGACAGAAGCCTCCAATAGCTCCTGTCCGTCTGACCCAGCAGGACTCCTGTGTGAGAGAGGCAGACGTCTGAGGTGCAGCTGTCCTGAGTTGTCCACATCTGCCCCCTGAAACCTGGTGACTGGGGCCTGATTTCAGGGCTAATTACAAGAGGCTTCAATTTATTTGTTGGTTGCTACTTTTGCTGTACAGACTAAAGGAATGAGCAGCTTCCGGCCACCTCCATTCATTCCTGTGTCACGTGGCTCCAGCATGTGAGGGAGGGTGGAGGTGCCCTGTGGCCTTTGTCAGAGCAGCTTTGGCACCAGTGTGAGCAGAGCTCCAGAGCTGCACAGTCTGAGAAATAGAGAGATAGCAGTATGTTCTCCGCTTGTGCCTATGGCCTGAGAAGCCATATCTTCAATAAACATGAGGAAGTACAGGGCTGCAGAGATGACTCAGCAGTTAAGAGAACACTTGCTTTTCCAGAGGACCCAAGTTCAGTTTCCAGCACCCACATCAGGTGGCTCACCTTTGCCTATCACCCCAACTTCAGTGGATCCAACATCTCCACAGATACATATATGCATAAATTAAAAATAACAAAAATAAGATCTCTTTTAAAAAGTACGGTACACTTATAGAGGTTTTACTTGGCAATTTATAGAACATAGCACACAGTACAGTGTGTGCTCTAGTAAAGTAAAATGTGGTTCTGCTCCCACAGATGGATGAAATCTGGCACCCCAAGCCATATCTAAGGTTAAGTTGTTCAAAAAGCTCCTTGACATATACAGAGTTTTAACTACAATGAAGACAGCCGCCCCTTCACAGTGTTCTCTTGAAGAGCGCTCAAGCAACTCAAAAGGGCTATGGAGGCTCACTTTCCTTTGATTGTTTTAAAAATAGCCATTTATACCAAGTCTGCTTCTTTTGAGATGATGTAGGATAAAAGACATCCATGCAAGCTAAGCTTCTAACCGATTAAAACTGTTTCCCAGCCAAATAGGAGCTGGTGTCCCCCTGAAGACCAGCAGTGGACACCCTGCACTGGGAGACAGTGTTGGCGCTAATGTGGATTCAGACTAGGAAGGTTACACCAAACCTCCAGTGGTGGATAGCTGACTGTATGCCAGTGACACACAGGAGGCATCCTGTCCTGTTGCCATCAGGCTCCTCAAGAAAAAAAAATTTTTTTGAAGAAAAGAAATCTCTTTACCAACTTTCTTTCCCAATCACCACGCCATCTGGGGGCAACAAAAACTTACTGCCATGCCTATCAGGCCTAGGCTCACTCAGCCGTCTTTTTATTAAGCTTTATTAACTGTGTGTCCAGTGCTGGACTAGACATGGTGTTTCAAAGGCAATAGCAAGTTGTGGTCCTTGTATGTCTGGGTATCAGCCCTGGCTATGTAAAGCCACAAAGCAGGGGGAGAACTTGAGCCAAGGTCATGGTTGTGGAGGGGCCAACCCTACCCACATACTCTGTGCTAGGAATAGTCAGTGCAAAGGGATACAATTTGGGGAAAATATTCTTGAAGTTGAAAAACGTGTGTGTGTGTGTGTGTGTGTGTGTGTGTGTGTGTGTGAGCGCCTGCACATGCACAAGTGTATATATACATGCATGCTGCAAATACCACAGTTTGCACACACAGGTTGGAGAACAACTAGCCACACAGAGTTGGTTCTCTCCACCCACCTGGCTGCAGCAGGGTCTCTTTCCTGTTCCTGCCTCTCTGAGTTTTCTATCACTGCAGGTTACTGGCTCACAGACTTCTGAGAATGCTCCCTGCCTCTGCCCTTCATCTTTCCATATGTGCAGCTTTCTGTGGGTTTTGGAGATTAAACTCAGGGTGTGGCTTGATTGGCAAGTGTTTTCATCCACGGGACCTTCTTCCAGGACCACTGTTTTAGGAATATTTTCAGTCTGCAGGTGATTGAATGTAAGAGGGTAAGGTACAGAGAGCTGACTGCAGATACATTGACCGGCATGCCCATCAACAATGCAGAAAAATGCCTTTCTTTTTGCCTTCACACCCTTTCCAGGGGCAGTGTCCAGGTGGGTTTGCTGTTGATTGTGGTGGTTTTTAGAGAGGGGTTGGTGTGGAATCTTGGGTTTTTTTTCCCAGTTCTCTGGTGGCGAGGCTACTTTCCCCATGGTCTTTCCAGGTAACTTCTTCAAGAAAAAATCTGTTCAAGCTATGGTTCTGCTCTAATAGTAAGTTTCCATAATCCACACCCACTGATGGATCTATGGAAGTCACTCCTATCTGCTCCCTGTGAGACATCATCTGGAATGTTGCAAGCAGACCATATGTGTGGCTTGACCTTTCACCTGCTGCTGTTCATAGTAGCTGATGGGAGTCTGAGAGCATGGGCACAGTGTTGCCAGGACTCTGAGAACATGGGCACAGTGTTGCCGGGACTCTGAGAACATGGGCACAGTGTTGCCGGGACTCTGAGAACATGGGCACAGTGTTGCTTGCTGGTCTTGCCATTTTTGTTTAGCATTTTCCTTTTTATCATTGAATGAAGTTCAATATCTGACTTCATGAAAACACTTTCCATTCTTATTTTCCCTGAGCTTTGTCATATTTATAACACCCCCACACAAACACAGAGAGAGAGAGAGAGAGAGAGAGAGAGAGAGAGAGAGAGAGAGCTCTTGTCATTCCACTTCATCCCCAGAAGATAAGATTGGCTTACATGTCATTAGCACAGAACTTCTGCAGGATGCAAATGATTTGAGTGATCTACTTTTCACAAAGGCTGTTGAACTCAAGGTGGTGATGTGCTTCACTGGTTTTTCTTTGGTCTCTGATTTCTCTAATAGTCTCCTGGATGGTGGTCTCACACATCTTTGTCAGTGATTCCTGGGTATCTATGAGGGCAGTAATGCCAGTATGATTGTTTTACCCCATGATTTTGGTTTTCTGATATCCCTGTTGTTTGGTCTCGTGTTAATTAGCTAAGGCTGCACAGTGCGCGCCACTCTATCACTGGCTTCTCATTTTACTGGTCCATATTTGAAACAGTTTTCTCTTTTCATGGTTTCCACAATCTTGCTCTTCATTATGTTGAAAGTTAAATCTCAGTATTTCCTCTGTGTTCATGGGACTAAGGTTAGCGCTAAGCAAATGTACACTCAATTACTGGTTCACTTGTTGACCAAGGGTGTGAGAGAGAGATTGTATGTCGTAGACCATGGATCATCTCTAGAATCACAACAGTGGAAGCATCAACCAGTCCTCTCCTCTCGGGTTGGATGGAGCACTTGCCTGCAAACGTGTCTTCTTCATAGTGAATCCTACTGAAAGTCACTGAACTGATGCAGAATTCAAAATGCAGACAGGAAGCAGGAAGGGAGCTGGAGGAGCAGCAGGCACAGCAGCCTCACAGTGGGAGATAGGTGGGCCAGAAGTGACACATGGATATTGGCAGCTAAACTTTTGTAATGAGTGAGATTTCACCTTCTAGATAATTTTATTTGTATCCCATTTAGAAATATAAATAAAACTTTATTGGCTAGGAGTCCTACCCAAATCTATCATAAAATGAAAGAACCATATTGCTCTGTGTTACCATCTTTCTCAGATGTCTCACAGGAACATGGAATGATGGATCTTTGACCTTAAGACATAAAACAAAAGGTTAAAGATAGAAAGAAATTCATGGAAAATCACACACACACGCACACACAAACACACACACACACGTTAGTTCCCTCTGATCTCAAAGTAAACATGTGTAGTACCTCTTTCATTAATGCATTATCTTTAGACAGTGCCCTGGGTTTATCGGAATTGAAATAAGATTCATTTAATCAGCGATCGGAGTTCATCTGTTAAATTGCAGCACTTTGCTCTCCATTTGTGAAATAATCTTCAGACTAATGAAGTAAGGTCAATTGCATGCAGTTTTATTCTAGCCAAATTGCTGTTAATTGCATCAAAGGCTTTGGTAAGGTCAATAAATGTTGGCTTTTTATATCCTCTCTTGAAAGTGGCAGAAAATAATCGCCTTTTCTCTGTAATGCGTTCAGGCCTGGGGCAGTGCAGAGCAGGAGGCCATTAGATTTGCATTACCTGATCAGAAAATGTTCCATTTTCAAAGAATTAGAGGAAAGACCTGAATTACCCAGTGGCTCCAGCAGGGACACCTTATCCTAAGTGTTCCTTTGCCACTCCACAGCAATGGCCCCACTGGAGACACATGCCTTCCCCCCCCACACTCCCCATCCCCCTCCCCCACAGATACCTGTGTCTCCTGAACAGTTCTAGGTAGATGGAAGACTTGGACCTTCTTCTATTATTGTTAGCATCTGACTGAAGGGGGCCAGGGCTTTCCTCTTGCTTTTAATTTTCCTTGCCCTGTCACATCTTTGAACAGCTTGGAGCCTGGAATCCTTACTAGGGACGGTGAAGGAATAAAGAAGAAACAGAACATGAACACAGAAACAGAAAAGCTGGGACCAGGCTATGCTTGCTCTGATGGGGAAGCCTCAACATTCTAGAAGTATGTTTATTATGCACAGCTACACAAGGAAGTGGGATTATTGCATACAGCTGATCAAGGGGGTGGGGCTAGCTGATTTGGGTAGGAGCAGTCTCTGTAGGGATCAGTAAAGCCTGAGGTGGCATTTCATGGCTGCAAGTCAGTTTTTGCCACTAAATTGGGGATTAGAAATGTGCAGAAAAGCCTGTGTTCCTGCCTGCCCTGGGGCAGGTGGGGCTTGAACCCCAGTGAGAACAGCAACCAAGAAAAAAAAAAACAGGCATGACATGTGTGTGCTTGCCTCTCTCCCTTTCTCTGCTTGCTAATACCCCACTCTCCTACACATACTCAATGCCCCCTCACAGCATCTCATTCTTTGTAGCACCTTTGAAATCCTACCTGTAATGGCATTTGTCCTCTACCAGTGAAAATGCTGAAGAGAGTGAGGAGGCACTGAAGGTTTGCCTGATCTCATCAGCCTTCAGAACAATACCTGGTGTGGAGAACACTCAGAATCATTGTTGCACTTATGGGTGGAAATACATGGTGAGTGCTGGAGTCTGTGTGCTGAAGTCTTACAGAAACTTCTTAAACATGGAGGCTATCTTCTAACCCACCGACACGGTTCACATGGCACCTTCCATTATGAAGGCATCAGTGCGTCCCACACTCATACATGTCATGGGGAATATTTTTGGAAGCAACCAAAATGGTTCCTATGTAAACCCTACCATGCGGCTCTCAGTTGTGCTAATTGAGGTAACATTTTGGGAACAAATTTTTAGGACCTGTCTTATGAAAGAGTGAGCCTGGAGACATTAAATCCCCTACACAGTGAATGGCAGAGACTATATTTGACACTAGGGAACCTGCTTCTGGAACTGTGTTCCTAACCTTGGTTTGACAGGTGTACAAACCCAAATGCACCAGTTACCTTAGCATCAGAGAGGTAAAATTCGATTGGTCAAGGGCACCTGACTGAGGAGTGTAAACATGTGAATGGGAGTTGGGTAACTGGAATAGAACACCATAGACAGACAACAGTATGCTTTTCTTAGGTGAGCAGAAGTGATGCAGCAGCTGCCCACAGCCCAGCTGCATGCAGAGGGAAGCTTACATTGCTGCTTGGTTTTGAGATGTGAGACTTCCAGTCAGTCTCCTCTTGGCTGGCTTTATCGTGCCAGTGACAATCCTTCAAGTGTAAGGACTGAAGCTGGCATTCATCTCTTCTTAGGTTGCCATTTAGTTGATGGAAGCCCAGACTGTGCTAACTCAGACTCAAAACATCTTCTGGGTTCTGGGTACCATTGTGCAGTGCAATTTGGGAACCTACCCACTTTCCATACCCCAGGTCTGCCCTCATCTCCAGGTTCCTTCTTTGATCCCACCCACAAATGGCTCCTCTTACCCTTTTCATTTTATAAAATGAAATAGCATAAGTGGCAGGCTCAGTGCTCAAGGTGATCTTTCAAAGACACAAACACAAGACTAGAAAACTGGCCTGGACTAGGTGTAGCCAGATGGTGGATGTGCTGTTGACACCTCTGAAAAGGCCTTGATCTGCTGAATTTTAGCAAGTATCTTTATGTCATGCTGTAGGCTCTGTCCTACATAAAAGGCCTGAAAGCACAGCAGGGGGTAAATTCCTTGTTTTAAGTTAGCCCAGCATGTCTATGAGCTATTTGCTAAAATGCCTGGCATGTGTGGTATATAATTATGTCTCAGGAGAAAAACAAAACAAAACAAAACAACCCACTCAGTGATATGGTATAAATAAGTTAGGAGGAGACTTCAGAATAACAGGAAACAGTTTAATCCCCCTCTTTTCATTGGCCAACTCTCCTGAACAAATGAATGGTTGGCAGTCTGGCTGTGATGCCCCACAGATTGCCCTGTGAGGTCTAAATCATTGTTGGGTTCCTAAACCAAGTTTCTAGGACACATGGCTTGTCTGGGCCCAATGGAGGGTCAAGATAGGCGATAGCTGGTGTCTGCCTGCCCACACACCTGTGTCTTGTGATCTATGAATGATAGAAACGTCTCTTTCATCCCCAAATTCCAAACAAAGGAGCCAGGAATCATCTGCACAAACAGGACTGCTCCTACTGACCAGCAGCATGGTGCTGAGGACTTTAGCCCACCCTTGCCATGGTCTGGGGAGACTGAATATCCCAAGGTTGCATGGTAGTGTGGATAGTATGGTCAAACTCTTTCCCTTGTAGTCTTTAATTAGACTATGTGTGGCAAGGAGAGAGGAATAAGCCCACCTTCACAGAAATGGGTGCTTCAATCGATCTGAGAACACCCCTCAAGGGTGTTGATGATCCTATAAGGCTGGGGCAAGCCAGAATCAAAGACACCGACTTGAGCCGTGCTCAGGGCAGGCTCCAGCAGAGACTGAGGCTTGGGGCTTCCCCAGCAGAAGCTAAGGATTGCTTTCAAGTCCTTATTAGATTGGAATCTTCAGATAGAATCGGTTCAAGTAGCCTGGACTTTAAAGGAAGGCTGGCTGCTCCCTGGTTGTGAGCGAGTGAGAAGGTATCTTGCAGAGCAATTTGAAGCACCTGCCTTTGTGCTTCAGGATTATTGGGATGCCTTACTGGCAACAGGATCATAGAGGATTGGGTTTTCTGAGAGGAAGGCAAAATTGCATGGTTGTTCACTTCCTGTGTGCAGTGCTGAACATTGGGGCTGACTTGAAGGTATGGTGGGGTTAGGTGCTGATTCCCTGCCCTCCCCTGGTGTCATCTATCCCTCCCTGCTGGAACTATTGACCTTGCTGATTTATCTATTGGAATATGGAACAAAGATGCTCTACAGTTTAAATATATATATTTCTAGGAGAACAGAAGGAATCACCACTAATGTATTAGTATGTGTGGTCAAATTCTAATGTGCAAGCAGAAGCCAAGGAGACAGCTAATCTTAGAAAGAGCAATCACCAGCATAGCAAGGGGAGGCCTCAGAAGTCTGTGCTAGTTCAGGTTCTACAAGACAACTGTATACCTGAGTCCCCATGGAGGTTTGTGCCTGCCCACCATCAGTCCTGTTGCCTGCCTGAACAGACAGAGTAGAGCTAGAAAGGTTGCCTGGGTTGTGCTCTGAGACCTTGTTCCTTTCCCATCACCCTCAGGATCCCCTGGGGCTGGTTTTGGGGACAGAGTTGCCTTCTCTGTCCTATCTTTCATATCCACTCTGCAGTGAGCAATTGCCTAGCACTCAAGTCTCCACCTCTACCTCCACCTCCACCTCCACTTCCACCCTCCTCTCTGTGTTTCTCTGCATCTTTTGCTTACTTCCTCATTTTTACCTCCTCCCCATTCTTCTTTCATCCTGAGTGTGAGCACAATAAAAGAGGGAGGGATGTTAATGTGATGAATTAACATGACCATAGTCAAAGTTATCTTTGTAAAGGGATGGAGCTTAGAGCCCAGGCTGAGAAGCAGTGCCTTGGACATGCTGCCTCCTCTTCCCAGTAACTTCATTTTTCTTTAAGGACTAGGCTTCAGGAAAATGTAAAACTAACTCTTTAACTTAGTTTCACTATGAGGTCTTCCACAGACTCTTTTTCTCAAAGGTCTCACAGGGCAAGCAGTCATCCTGCTCTGCTTGCAGAGCAGTGGCTTCTCCATTCTCAGCTGCTCAGCATAGAGGAAAAAACAACTTCTGTTAAATTCGAACCCATCAGAAACTTTGAGGGAAATTAGATGCTCTTTAACTAGTTTATTCATTTGTTCATTTCATTCAATTAAATCCATTCATTCAATTCATTCATTCTTCTTGTGGTAAAACACACATAATACAAAATGCACCATGTTATCTACTTTCAAATAGTTTCATGCACCAAACATGTAGAATGCTGTGGCCATCACACACACCCTTCATCCCAGGAGCTTCCCATCAACCTTACCTATAACTGTCACCAGTCCCAGATGTGGCTATCTGAACTTCTCTGTATTGACCTCCCCAAACCTCCTATGCATGGTCTCCTACAGTGTCTGCCCTTCATGCCTGGCTTACTTCATGTGGCACCATGTCTCTGAGGTATATCCATGCCATTGCATGTGCCAGGATTCTTCTTTTCTTAGGGTGAAAGTCTTCATTTTAACTGATTTATAAACACTCTCGAATCTAGTCTACCTGCTCATGGAACTCAAGGCTTTTGGATATTTAACTGACCCTGGGGGTGGGGTGGGGGTTCCTGATGAGGCAGGAGCAAAACCAAGTGACTTTGAACCAAACAGCCTCCAGCTGGCATCCTGATTCCGAGACTAACAACCAGGTGACCTTGGGGAAGTCACTTGACCTCTTTGGTTTCATTCTTACAAAACTCACACAGCAATTTTAAAAATAGTATTAGTCTCGCCTTTTGGACCAAAGGATTAGTTGGCAAGTAAGGAGGCTAGCTGTGAAGGGTTTACTAGGATAACAATAATGGTCATGTTGTCTGAGAAACAAAGTCATATCTCTGTGTTGTGTATATGTGTGTGAGTGTGTGTGTGTGTGTGTGTGTGCACATGCACCTATGGTGTGTATGTATGTGTGTCTGTATATGTATGCATGCATGCGTATATGTGTGTATGTTTGTATATATGTTGTACTGGCTGGTCTTGTGTGTCAACTTGACATAAGCTGGAGTTATCACAGAGAAAGGAGACTCCTTTGAGGAAAAGCCTCAGTGAGATCCAGCTGTAAGGCATTTTCTCAATTAGTGATCAAGGGTGGCAGGGCCTATTGTGGGTAGTGCCATCCCTAGGCTGGTAGTCTTGGGTTCTATAAGAAAGCAATCTGAGCAAGCCAGTGGAAGCAAGCCAGTAAGTAACATTCTTCCATGGCTTCTGCATCAGCTCCTGCTTCCTGCCCTGTTTGAGTTCCAGTTCTGACTTCCTTTGGTGATGAACAGCAATGTGGAAGTGTAAGCCGAATAAACCCTTTCCTCCCCAACTTGCTTCTTGGTCATGATGTTTTGTGAAGGAATAGAAACCTTAAGACATATGTATATGCGCATATGTGTATATGCATTTATGTGTTTATATGTGTATATCTGTATATATCTATATATGTATACATATGTGTACATGTATGTATATATATGTATATATATGCTTAATTATCTATATTTGTATTGTGCATGTTTGTGTTTTATATACATTTATATTCATGTGTGTATGTGTGTGTGCACATGTGTTTATATGTGCACGTGTATGTTTGCGTATGTGTGTATGTGCACATATATACAAGCATATGAGAAGGTTGGAAGACAATGTCAGAGGCCATTCAGCTATCCACTTTGGTCTTTGAGACAGGATCTGTCCCTGAGGCCTGGGTCTCACTGATCAGGCCAGGCTGACTGAGAAGCCAACCCCTCAGAATCTTATCTTTACCTCCCCAGTCCTTGGATTACGAGTGTGTGCTACCTTGATAAGTAAAAAACAGGAAACAAAACATGGGTTCTGGGGATGCAAACACATCTCATACCTGCAAGGCAAGCAGTTTACACTCTGAACTATCACCCCACCTCAACCACAAAGTCGTATCTTCCTGTCTCTTTCCCTGTAAAAGTTGTAGAGAGGATGCAGGCCTTGAGAAGCAGGCTAACCCCAGTGGAGAACAGTTTTGCTTTTGTCTGCCCAATGTGCCAGAACAAGGAGTTTCCATCCTTGTTCCTCAAGGCCCTCATTCACTTCTTGTCTTTCTTTTTCCAGTGATTAAAACAGCCAAAATGATAGTTTTAACTAATCCTGCACTAGTTCATTAATACATGCTGTCAACCCCACACACATATGGACAGAAGTACATATGTACTGGTGAACAAGAGGCCCATCTTCATCCTCCAAAAGGAGCGATGAGGAAAGAGAGCTGTCCTAGAGTGTTAGGAGTGGAAAGAGGCCACTCTGGGTGGAGGCCAAGAAGTGCTTTTCTGAGTGATTTATGAAGCGTGCCATGGATGTTTTAAGTAGAGGTGGAGAAAGTTCTAAAACATAGAGGTGGCACTCCCTGTGGAGCATTCTCAAGATAGGAAATAAATTGGCCTGGCTAAAGAGTGTGAACGGGCAGTGTGGATGGAAGTGAAGATTTATGTAAGCCATGGGAAGGCACAGGAGTTCAGGACTTCTGGACTGACCACATGTGCAGTGGGAATCTTGTCAGGGAGCCGACGTGTGTGCTCCCTAATGTTCACTGAAGCCCTGGCCTCAAGGCCAGTGTTTGGAAAAGTGTTTAGAGGGTAATTAGGGTGGAATGAGTTCACCCTATGCTGGTATTGTGACCTTCTAAGAAGAGGAGGCACTACCCCTGTCTCCATTTCCTTCAGTAGCACAAGGTCTGGTTGGTAAAGTAGCATCCATACACTCAAGGAGCCCTCATCAGAGTCAGAACTTCTCAGAACCTTGATCTTGAACATTGCTGTTGATGTTTAAAATGCTTGGTCAGTGGGAGTCTGCTCTGGCACCCTGGGCAGACAAAAACAAAACTATTCTCAAGGCCTGCATCCTCTCTAGGCCTTCACCAACTCTTACAGCAAAGACTGCTTTCCAATCCTTGGATCCTGAGAGTGAAGAAGAGCATTCCCACTCAAGACCAAAGATATGTCTAGCTTGCCCACCTCAAGGTGCTAGGCAGGCCAGCCTCAGGTCTGGTGAGATTGGAAGAGACCACATCCCCACCCTAGAGATTTCTGGTCAACCAGCCTTCTCAGGACCTTCTTGCATTTGTATTGAACCTTTGTCTATGTGCTGAGCATTTTCCTTCAACAGATACATTCAGCAACCCACAACTGGAGATTGGCATATGCAGTTGAAGGGCCACTGAACCATGAGTCTGAGCAGATGGTGTCCATTACTGTGGCTGAGCTTAATTATGTTGAGAAAGCTGAAGCTACTGCTGCTGGGTCTAATTTAAAAAATGCTTTTCACGGCAGACCTATCAAAATTACACCAGAATTCTCACCAAAGACTATGAAAGCTAAAAGATCCTGGACAGACCTCATACAGACTCTAAGAGAACACAAATGCCAGCCCAGGCTGCTATACCCATCAAAACACTCAATTATCATACATGATGAAACCAAAATATTCTATGACAAAACCAATTTTGCACAGTATGTTGCCACAAACCCAGCCCTATAAAGAATAATAGATGGAAAATGCCAACTCAAGGAGGGAAACTACACCCTAGAAAAAGCAAGAAAGTAATCTTTCAACAAACTCAAAAGAAGATAGCCACACAAACATAAAAATAACATTGAAAATAACAGGAAGCATCAATCACTATTCCTTAATGTCTCTTAACATCAATGGACTCAATTCCCCAATAAAAAGACATAGACTGACAGACTAGAACCATAAACAGGACCCAGCATTTTGTTGCATCCAGGAAATGCACCTCCATGGTAAAGACAAACACTACCTCAGAGTAAAGGGCTGGGAAACAATTTTCCAGGCAAATGGTCCCAAGAAACAGGCTGGAGTAGCCATTCTAATATCAGATAAAATTGACTTTCAACCAAAAGTCATCAAAAAAGATAAGGAAGGACACTTCAAACTTATCAAAGGAAAAATCTACCAAGAAGAACTCTCAAATCTGAACATCTATGCCCTGAATGCAAGAGCTCCCACATTCATAAAAGAAACTTTACTAAAGCTCAAAGCACACATTGCACCTCACACAATAATAGTAGGAGACTTCAACACCCCACTCTCATCAATGGACAGATCTTGGAAAGACAAACTAAACAGAGACACAGTGCAACTAACAGATGTTATGAACCAAATAGATTTAACAGACAGCTATAGAACATTTCATCCTAAATCAAAAGAATATACCTTCTCCTCAGCACCTCATGGTCATAAAATTGATCATATAATTGTCACAAAACAAACCTTAACAGATATAAGAAGACTGAAATAATTCCATGCCTCCTATCAGATCACTACCGATTAAGGCTTTTCTTCAATGGCAACAACAGAAAGCCCACATACACATGGAAGCTGAACACCGCTCTAGCAATGATAACTTGGTCAAGAAAGAAATAAAGAAGGAAATTAAAGACTTCCTAGAATTTAATGAAAATGAAAGTACAACATATCCAAACCTATGGGACACAATGAAAGCAGTGTTAACAGGAAAACTCATACCTCTGAATGCCTCCAAAAAGAAACTGGAGAGAGCATATACTAGCAGCTTAACAGCATACCTGAAAGCTCTAGAACAAAGAGTAGCTAATACACCCAAGAGAAATAGAAGACAGGAAATAATCAAACTAAGAGCTGAAATCAACCAAGTAGAAACTAAACGAACTATACAAAGAATCAAGAAAACCAGGAGCTGGTTCTTTGAGAAAATCAACAAGATAGATAAACCCTTAGCCAGACTAACCAGAGGGCACAGAGACAGTATACGAATAAACAAAATTAGAAATGAAAAGAGAGATATAACAACAGATTCTGAGGAAATTCAAAAAATCATCAGATCCTACTACAAAAGTCTATACTCACCAAAATTGGAAAATCTGGATGAAATGGACAAGTTTCTAGACAGATACCAAGTACCAAAGTTAAGTCAGGATCAGATAAACCATCTAAACAGTCCCATAACCCCTAAAGAAATAGAAGCAGTCATTAAAAGTCTCCTAACCAAAAAAAGCCCAGAATGGGTTCAGTGCAGAATTCTATTGGATCATCAAAGAAGACCTAATACCAATACTCTTCAATCTATGCCACAAAATAGAAACAGAAGGAACACTACCCAATTCATTCTATGAGGCCACAGTTACACCAGTACCAAAACCCCACAAAGACCCAACAATAAAAGAAAACTTCAGACCAATTTCCCTTATGAATATCGATGCAAAAATACTCAATAAAATCCTCACAAACCGAATCCAAGAACACATCAAAATGATCATTCACCATGATCAAGTAGGCTTCATCCCAGGGATGCTGGGATGGTTCAATACCCAGAAATCCATCAATGTAATCCACTACATAAACAAACTCAACGGATAAAACCACATGGTCATTTCATTAGATGCTGAAAAAACATTTGACAAAATTCAACATCCCTTCATGATAAAAATCTTGGAAAGATCAGGAATTTAAAGACCATACCTAAACATAGTAAAAGCAATATACAGCAATCCAGCAGCCAACATCAAACAAAATAGAGAGAAACTCGAAGCAATCCCACTAAAATCAGAGTCTAGGCAAGGCTGCCCTCTCTCTCCTTATTTATTCAATATAGTACTTGGAGTTCTAGCTAGAGCAATCAGGCAACAAAAGGAAATCAAAGGGATACACATTGGAAAGGAAGAAATCAAAATATCTCTATTTGCAGATGATATGATAGTATACTTAAATGACCTGAAAAACTCCACCAGAGATTTGCTACAGCTGATAAACAACTTCAGCAAAGTGGCCAAATACAAAATTAACTCAAGCAAATCAATAGCCTTCCTACACTGGAAGGATAAACAGTCTGAGAAAGAAATTAATGAAATGACACCCTTCACAATTTTCAGAAACAATATAAAGTATCTTGGTGTGAGTCTTACCAAACAAGTGAAAGATGACAAGAACTTCAAGTCTCTAAGAAAGATATCGAAGAAGACCTCAGAAGATGGAAAGATGTCCCATGCTCATGGATTAGCAGGATTAATATAGTTAAAATAGCCATCCTGCCAAAAGCAATCTACAGATTCAATGCAATCCCCAACAAAATCCCAACTTAATTTTTCATAGACTTAGAAAGAGCAATCCTCAAATTCATTTGGAATAACAAAAAACCCAGGATAGCAAAAACTATTCTCAACAATAAAAGGACTTCTGGGGGAATCAGCATCCCTGACCTTAAGCTGTACTACAGAGCAGTAGAGATAAAAACTGCATGGCATTGGTACAGTGACTGATCAATGGAATAGAATTGAAGACCCAGAAATGAACCCATACACTTATGGTCACTTGATCTTTGACAAAGGAGCTAAAACCATCCAGTGGAAAAAAGACAGCATTTTCAACAAATGATGCTGGTTCAACTGTCGGTCTACATGTAGCAGAATGCAAATTGATCCATTCTTATCTCCCTGTACAAAGCTCAAGTCCAAATGGAGCAAGGACCTCCAAATAAAATGGGATACACTGAATCTAATAGAAGAAATAGTGGGGAAAAGTCTAGAACACATGGGTACAGAGGAAAAGTTCCTGAACAGAACACCAATGGCTTATGCTCTAAGATCAAGAATCGACAAATGGCACCTCATGAAATTACAAAGTTTCTGTAAGAGAAAGGACACTGTAAATAGGACAAAATGTCAACCAACTTATTGGGCAAAGATCTTTTTCAATCCTATGTCTGATAGAGAGCTAATATCCAATAGGCTCCAGAGATCCAAATAACCCTATCAAAAATGGGAAACAGAGCTAAACAGAGAATTCTCAACTGAGGAATCTCGAATGGCTGAGAAGCACCTAAAGAAATGTTCAACATCTTTAGTCATCAGGAAAATGCAAATCAAAACAACCCTGAGATTCTACCTCACACCAGTCAGAATGGATAAGATCAAAAACTCAGGTGACAACAGATGTTGGCGAGGTTGTGGAGAAAAAGGAACACTTCTACATTGCTGGTGGGATTGCAAGCTGATACAACCTCTCTGGAAATCAGTTTGATGGACCCTCAAAAAAATGAACATAATACTACCTGAGGACCCAGCTATTCCACTCCTGGGCATATACTCCGAAGATGCTTCAACATGTAATAAAAACACATGCTCCACTATCTTCTTAGCAGCCATATTTATAATAGCCAGAAGCTGGAACCAACCCAGATATCCCTCAACAGAGGAATGGATACAGAAAATGTGGTACATTTACACAATGGAATACTACTCAGCTATTAAAAACAATGACCTCATGAAATTCTCAGGCAAATGGATGGAACTTGAAAATATCATCCTGAGCAAGATAACTCAGTCACAAAAGAATGAACATGGTATGTACTCACTGATAAGTGGTTATTACCCCAAAAGTTGGGAATACCCAAGAGTCATTTCACAGCAACTATTGGGCTTAGCGTGAGGTCCCAGATGGAGGAGTTGGAGAAGGGACTGAAGGAGCTGAGGGAGTTGGCAGCCCAATGGAAGGAGCAACAGTGTCCACTGGCCTGACCTCCCAATGCTCCTGAGGACTAGATCACCAACCAAAGAATACACATGGAGGGACCCATGGTGCTGGCCACATATGTGGCAGTGGATGGTCTTGTTAGCCATCAGGGGGAGGAGAGGCCCTTGGGCCTGAGGGTGTTAGATGCCCCAGTATGGGAGAATGCCAAGGAGGGAAGATGAGAGTGGGTGAGTGGGTGGGTGGGGGAATACCCCGATAGAGTCAGGGGGAGGGGGGTGAGGATAGGGAGGTTCCAAAGGGGAGATCTGGAAAGGGGGAAACATTTGAAATGTAAATAAAGTATCAAAAAAATAAAATTAAATGCTTTTCACAGGAATACTCTAGCCTGTGAGGAAGCACTAACAATAGAACACCAGGCTACACACCTCTTCAGCACCATGGTGCTGCTATGGCCATTCTTGTGATTTAGTAATAACCTCAGGCTGGGGAGGTGGCTCAGTGGGTGAGAGTTCTTTCTCTGTAAGCATGAGGACATGGCTTCAAATCCCAGGACCCACATGAAATGTGGGCCATAACTACATATAACCGTGAACCCAGCATGACAGATCTTCTGCCAGCCTGCCAAAGAGGGAAGCTTCAGGTTCAGTGAGAGTTACTACATTGATGCAATAAGACAGACCACAGGAGAAGATATAAGAACATCCTACACTGCTCTCCACATGTGCATCTATGCACATGCATATACATGTTCATATGCACATACATAAGATATAGACACTTATGGATCTTAATATGGGTAAAAGTGAGAAGAATTAATTTTCTCAATTTATGGAAACTAACTCCTTACATGATGTTACAACCCTGCTCATGTTCCATAGAGCACTGCCCATGAATATGTAAGCCCAATAAAGAATACATCCCTACATGTCCTATAGAGGAAATTTAGATGCAGCTCTTCACACACACAGTGACCCTCCCGGTTAATTTACTTGTAGTTGGTAGTTTTGGATATGTGCACTGCAGTCCCAGAGCAGCTCTGTTACCCACTCATAGTCCATAAAGCTAATCTCTCTGATTCATAGTTTGCAGCTTGAGTCTCATTAAGCAGCAGAACTCCTAGCTATTCTTGGTTGTAATCTTCTGCATTCGTTCGATGCAATTTCGCTCCTGACTAGAGGATATTTTTCTCCCTTATTATGTGGTGGCATTTCCTAGCATTTTGCTTTGGGAAATGGCAGTGATCTTGTACACCTCATTTCAGAAAGGAGCATGTCTTATTGTTAGACACGTTCAGCAAACACTGCAAAACTAGATGGCAGAGACCACTAACAGTGGCTGACTGTACATTACTCACTTGGAGTTCCAAGGGAAGAGAGTCACATTCACACTTTTTAATGTTAAGTAACTGAGGCCAGGAATGAGTAAGTTTGATTCAGTCAGTCACTGTCCCAAGATGAAAATTCAAGCTTGCAGTCTAGTCTCTTCTTGCTCCTCAGTGTAATTCCTCAGACATTTGGTTATTACATACAGAGCAGACAATGCTACAAGTGTAAGATCCCAGGTGAGTCAGAGCAGACCTCAGCTACATAACAAGTTGAATGGAAAGTGTAGACAGTCTGAATTCCTAGTTGGAATCACAGGACCAGTTTTCCTGGGGGATAATAGAAATGTAATTGCCATGATCACTTCAAATAATCTTCCGTTAGTATGTAGAAACACCACAAAAGCTCTGGATGAGGGCAATCACTCTGTCCTGTTTAGTCTTTCATCCCCAAGACCCAGAAAAAAGGCAAGACAATGAAAATATTTTTGAATGAGAACACACCACTGCTTGGGGTTTAATCTATCATAGTCTACCTATTGCAGATACCTGCAGTCCATTGTGCTCTGTATGTAAAATCAGCAATGTGGAAAAGCTTTGGATCATTTCAAGGGAAGTAAGGAAATCAAGGTAGCTGCATAAAAGCAGATGTAAGCAACTGTCAGACCATAATAAACAATGTTAAATGAGTCATTTCAGACTCTATACCAAATTACTATATACTGGAAGTCATTAACACTAAAAAGAGAGCAAGAGAGAAGCAAGCACCTCTCCTCCTTTTGGATAGTGTAATTCCACAATGGTCTTAAAAAAGAGCCCTCCCCAGTATGTAAGTGACTGAGTTCTGTGTCCTCACATGGCAAAGAGGGAAGGGAGGAAAACAGAGGAAAGAGAAAGGCTGTCCTAGCTCTTCTGATGATGTTATTGGCTTAGTATTTGTTTCTTGTTGCTATGACAATCATCCAATAAAAGGATTGTAGAATCATTTAAAAGGAAGGTTCATTTTGACTAATGGTTTTAATTCAGAGTCAACCCTCTCTGCTGCAGTTAGGCCTGTGGTGAGGCAGAAAGGCATGGTGAGAGTAGCTTCTCACCTCACAGCAACCAGGAAGTACCAAGAGCAAGGTTCCTGGGGTTTGACTACTTTTCAAAGACATCTTATGTCCTCCAACCCAGAATCTTATGTCCTCCAACCATAAGTAAGGGCTAAGTCCTTAGCCCCATGGCCTTATGCTTCCATCACCTGCAGATTTATCAATGGGTTCACCATAGATGAAGTTAGAGTCTTTGGGGGCCCAATCACCTCTCAAAAGTCTGTCAGTTGACACCAAGCCCTTGACACATGAGCCTCTGGAGGACATTTTAGATTTAAATCTCATTCATGAGGTTCTGGCCTTGCACATTCCACTCCTCTTCAAAGCCCACTTCTTGATACCAGTGTCCATGGGTTAATATTTCAACACAGAAGGTTATGTGTTGGTCAAACATTCCAGCTCCAGGAGTTGCCCCTACAGAATGTCACAGAGCCATGGACAACAAAATGCTGCTTGGAAAATGACAACAACTTGACTTCTAGACTCCCACTTTAAGATCACCCACCATGGAAGGAAAAAGACGCATTCCTGGCTAGAGGAATGAAGTCCCCCAACATAGCCAGATCAAGGAGTTAGCATCTCAAAACTGACCCAACTAAAATTACCAAGAAATACTCAAAACTAGTAAGTGGCAGGTTATTTGGAGACAAAGGCTTCTGGGTCATTTTAGATATTCTTATTACATATATACATACATACATACATACATACATACATATATACATACATGTGTTCCATCATGAGGTCACCAGTGGTACACAATGCCATTTATGTTAATATCATTGTCAGAAAAACTTAGTTTAAATAAGAATGCTCACGTGGATGCAATCAGATCAAGCCAGACTGTGTGACTTTACAGAAGACAGATGGCTTAGATTCATATGAACAAAAGAGAAAACAGTGTCATGTGGGTGGGCAGAAACTACCTACAAAAAGGCAAAGTTATGGGAGGAATGGATCTGATCAAAAGGAATAAACCAGACCTCATAATATGCCATGTGTCTGCCTTAATTGATCCCTTGATTTAAAACGGAGAAGGCATCCCTCCTTGCCTGTGGACACACCTGTGTCTATCTGGTATACAGAGCATGATGGTGGAGAAGGTGAGCCACACACTGAGCACTGTTGGGTGTGATAAACAATGCATGAGGGTCAGGTCAACATGGAAGAGAAGAAGATGGATAGTGGGAAATGCATGCTGAAGTAGTGGAGTTAGTACTTAAGGACTCCTCTTTAAAGGACTGATTGTATTATTTATGTGTGTGCAGGTGCGTGTGCGTGTGCGTGTGCGTGTGTGTGTGTGTGTGCACGCGCGGTCACACACACACATGTGTGAAAGCGAAACAAGCATCCCGGATGTGGGTCTGGCAATACTGAGGGATCACCTTGACAGGCCATGGCCTTCTGTACCTTGAGTTGCTCACTTTTGAAGTGAAGGTCACTAAATGCTATTGCGCAACCTGCAGCATTCAGGGCAAGGTGTTAGCTGGAGTGCACTGTGTATCTGGGAAACTTAGCAGGTACATCTGCTCTGACAGCAAAGGTTACTTACTCATGTCTAAGAATTTGCCCTTCTTCACTGGGGTAGCCACCACTACAAAACTGGTGTGCTTTTGCATGTGGAGGCCCAAGTTTGATGTCTAGAATCATTCTGGGATCATTCTTATGTGCTTGAGGCAAGGTCATCCAATCAAACTCTTATTCACTAAGTCAGGGTCTCTCAATCAAACCCAGCACACTTGTACAGCTAATCTTATTAGCCAGCTTGCTCTCAGGATTTCCTGCCTCTGCCTCTAAGCTTGAGTTACATCGGGCTGGCACTTTACATGGGTTTCTGGGGATCAGACTCTGGTCCTCACACCTAAGTGCTGAGCCACCTTTCCCAACTCAGAGGACAAACTCATCAGCCACCCACTTGGGTCATATTTTTCTCTTTTTTTTATGTGATTGGCATTCTGAGTTTGATGCTTCCCCTTAAAAATTTCCAATCTGCCAAACAAAGTCACCTGATTCAGAAGTAAGGTGATGAGGTGGCGCATGCACAAGTAGCCGGCTCAGACAGCTACTGACATGGGAATATTTCTGTCAATGTCCAGGGTGAGCAGTCAGAAAACTCCCATCCATTTCTGGTATATGTTAGCTCAATAAAAGAGCAAATACTAGGGACAGCATTGCACTTGCTCTAGCTGGTCCTCTGCTTCCGAGCCCATAACCTGCACCCATAGAAATCATCATTTCCCATCCCCCTCTTTGCCTCCTTACATTGCTAAGCTTTCCTTAGGGCTCCAATTAACAGGCTTGCGTTTTAGCTCAGATGCTCCGTTAAAGCATCACTTAGCACAGAAATGTTCACCATGCATCACCCTGTAGGACATGTTCATTATCCCTGAGTGTAGAGTATAATGACTTTTAGTCAGTCTTGATATAAAGAAGTAAGTGCATGCTATCAATAATCACCAGAGAAAATACAACAAAACTGCTTTTCTCCTGACAGACTTATGATTCAACAGCATTAAAAATGTGTGAGTGAATTCTTCAAAGCCATGCCCATCTCTGCTATTCACGACTGAATTCTGTCCCTGGCCTCACTGACTGTCACACTCACTACATCCTAGTCTACCTCAGCTTCCTGGGAGGCTGAGTCTTAGCTCGCCAAGGCTTCCTGTATCCTTCCTTCCAGACAGGGGCCACATGTCCTTGTTTTCACAATAAAGACCAGAGAGCTGAATGAAGGATAGTGTTACTATGCAATGGCAGGACTCAAACTCAGGTCTCTATACAGCACAGGGTGACTCAGTGTGATGTCTCCTGACCTCAGGGATATTACTAACCAAACCATGATGGCTTGAAACCCAGGCTTTAATACCCATGGCACCAGGAGCAGGCTGTGTCTCTTGGGTAAGGAGGCCACTGAATTGTGGTCAACTAGTGGACCCTGACCTTGACAAATATTTGTTGGGAAGACTTGAGGAGAGATGGGTACTTTGACTGTAGCAAGGTATTGAGTGAGAGAGGAAGAAGGGTAAAGTCATGTGACAGGAAGAGACTGGCTGGCGGGGCCTACTGGAGTGAAAGGGGGGAATCTCAGGCCACCTTCACTTTGGCATCTTCCCTCACTGAGTTATTACCCATTTTCCAGTGAGAAACACAGTAAGGACCATATGAGTAAGTTAATTGAGTTTTCCTGCCAAGAAACAGGAAGATGTGGCAAGATTCCGATTTGATGCTGTCTCGTATTTTCAAACTGTTATTTTTTAAATTAGGCAGTTTTCATTGAATGCCCAGCTTCCTGCCTTCCATCATGAAGACCACACACCCCATCATGGTACATACTCTGTGGCCTACTGACCACAGGCTTGTCAGACCGTGAGGAGAGGAAGTGGAGCTAACAGGGCAGGGCTGGAGTTCTGGATAATGCTCTGCTATCCTGTGATGGACAGAAGAGAAAGTCCTTTAGTATCAGTGAGGAAGGGCCCTTCTGTCAGCTGAGATGTTGCCACTTGGGCTTCTGCTCTCAGTGTTCCCTGGGTTAATAAGGAACTTCAGCCTGAAGTTAATGAAACCTGTGTGGAAATGCCTCATAAGGCATGGAACAGAGTGTGTTTAGAGAGGAAGTGAGAGACACTTCCTATGGGTCTCCTATGTTCTAACCAGGGGAAGAGCTCCCAGCAGGATGAAGGTTGGATTCTTCAGAGGCAAGTGGCTTTGATGATGAGATTGATGGGTGCTCTTGTAGAGAAACAGAAGGCCACAGAGGAAGACACTGAACCACTCCCCTGAGTGGATCTGCCATCATGGTTTGACTCTCCCAGAGTGTGTGGCAAATTCTGCCAGCTCTGGTGTCCCTTTGAAACTTCTGTGGCCCTCATGTGTTTTAAGGGACTTGACGGAATTTGGTTGGTTCTATTGATGTTGCTCAAAAGGTCACAATATTTACCTACACTGAAATATTGTGAGAGTACACATGTGAGACTCTGTGATCTGCGTCATACATGCTGAGCCTCAGAACACATCTGGAACAAAGAAGCCGTGAGACCAAACTCATCAAGTTCTAGTACACCTGTGGTGTGTGTGTGTGTGTGTGTGTGTGTGTGTGTGTGTTCCCTCATTGAAAAGACTTTTGCTTCCCTGGGATCTCTAACAGTCCCTACCAACCAAGAGTGTCATCTCCATCACACACACACACACACACACACACACACACACACACACACTCATGTATAGAGCCAGTCACTGTTAACTGGAGCATCACTGAGCTCTTGTGTTAGACTTGAACAAGAGAACTCCCTGGAAGAGGGAGGCATGAGGCCTGCCGGGGGGTGGCCTCCAAGAACAGCTTTGTTGTAGAAGCAGGTTTTTCTTGGCCTAGTTACTTTCTCATTGTTGTGTTAAAATACCCAACGGAAGGACCTGAGGCAAGGAAGATGGTTTGGGCTGCCTGATGGTGGAGTTAATCATGACAAGTAAGTATGGTGGCCAAAATTGGTCTTTTCAGCCAGTTCTCTCTCTCTCTCTCTCTCTCTCTCTCTCTCTCTCCTCCCCCCACATACAAACATACACACACACATACACACACACACACACACACACACACACACACATCCAAGTGGACATTATACACATAAATTAACAATAAAACCTTAAAATTTTTATTTGTTCCACATGAAAAGATGCCCAAGTGTCCCTCAAGATACCAGGAGTCATTCTTTCTCAAGATGGGATCTGTAGATCATCCCCACTTCCAGTTTGCAATTTTAAAAAACTGCAAACATTTTGCATAGTAAGTGAAGAAATTCTATGCAAAACAGAATTTTAATAAAAAGCACACCTCAAGGCAGAGGGTCCATCTTTTGTGCCAGCAGGTAGCCTCTGAGGAAATATCTGGGCCAGCCTACTGCACCTTTTCTCCAGATGTGTGTCTTCCATGTGCTTGGCAAGAGGGTCTGTGGTGGAACACTGCCTTTCACATGATGGAGGGAGGGTGACAGTGCAGGAGCAGAGGCCTGTGACCAGTATCTACAGTGGAAAGTTGATTCTAGGTGAAGGCAGCATCAATCTATTGCTGTTTAAGTGAAATTAAAACTGGAGGACCGAGATAATCTAACAGAGAATTCCATTTGTCAGAGGGGTATGTCTTATTTTTTGGTGATTTATTTCTTGCTCAAATATACTCTGTTCTACAAATGACATTCCAAGAGGCCACTTCTGTCCCCTGAGCACTTGAATTCTTTCAAGTGGTAAACCTGCTGTGGTATTAAGCTGATTTGAAACACTGTCATTCAGGGTGATAGATTACCATCCTGCAGTGGGTGTTCAGCCTCCAGAGTTCACAGCCCCATCACCTTAAAGACTCAAGTCATGTGGAAATGTCACTCAATTATTTAGAAGTGTATTCTTGCTGACATCAGCAACTGTAGAGCCACGGATAGGGGGGAGGACTCTGAAAGTCACCGCATGGCTGCCTGCTGCAGTGTCTGGAATGCTCAGCTGCAGTAAGAGTGGTTCTTGGATACTGTCACCCAGGGATGTTCTTTATGCCTTGGAACTAAACTGTGTTTTAGTTTGGGATGAAATTAGAATGTTAGAAATAAGGAAAAATATGATGTCATTGTCAGCTCAATGTGTTCATGGGATCATAAAAGTTTCTAAGAAACTGTTCTCATTGTGTGTGTGTGTGTGTTGTGTGTTGTTTGTGGGTGTGGTATTTGTGTGTGTACATGTTGGGAACAATCCTGGGGCAGTGGAACAAAGCCCCACGTGCCTGTCCAGGGGCACTGTAGTCGCTGCAGAGTGCAGCAGATGGGTTAGCCAGAGTGCAGCTGGGGTTCCCGCTGGGATGGGGTCTCGGATGCTTTGGGAGTCGGGCTAACTGCTTAGGCCTGGGTGAATGGGTACTGTCTAGGAGTGCTGGGATTCCCACAGCCAGAGGTTAGCCAGGGCTCATTAATGGAGGGCCTGATCCCTCTCTTCCCACGGTGGGTCCAGATGAAGAGACAGATCATAATTCTAAGACGTTTATTTTCATCATGTGGAAAGTGGCATGGATGGAACTGTACCTCCCCAGTCTCTCAGAGAGGTGGGACAGATATAGTAACTGGGAGGGGGCGTGGCTATGCCTCTAGGTGTCTCACTATCATGGGGATGGCTTGGGGCTGTGTGGCCATGCCTCTACCAGGGCATGATATGTGACTGTGGCTGGAGCCAAAAAGCCTCCCAGGAGCCTTGGGATAACATTTCAGGTCCCTTGCGAATTACTTTGCTGGGTCTCCCAGAGTTTGCCTGTGCTCAACTGGTGTGCCAGACTGCCTGCCAGATCACTGCCCCACATGTGTGCACATGTGGGTGTGCAGACACACACATGCCATAGAATTTGTGGTCAGAGGAAAACCTTAAGTATCAGTCCTCACTTCACCTTATTTGAGACAAGGTATCATTTTCCCTGTTGAGTACAGCAGGCTCACCATCCCAGGAGCTTCTGCTTCCCGGACTTCTGGTCTCTACTTCCCATCTCACCCAGGGAGCACTAAGAATATGTGTATGTGTTACTGTGTCAGCTTTACAAAGATGCTAAGTATCTAGTCTCAGGTCCTCACACTTGCACAATAAACCCTCTACCCACGGAGCCATCCATCACCCAACCCTCAAGAAACTTTACCTTAAAAAGTCTTTCTCTGTGGAAAAGCTGAGTGTTCAGACAGATTGATGAGGCCTGCTTGATCAGATATTATCTTTCTGTTTTAAAAAATGACTTTTTTGGCTGACAGTGTCAAACAATAATATGTTTTATAATATTCTATGATACTTTCCTTTGGAACCTAAATATTTAGAAATCAAAGGCAGAGGATACTATCTTCAGATTTATAGGCTAGATGCTATCTCACAGAAGTACAGGAATAGACTGGTTTTCCTGGCCTCCTAACATCCCTCTAATTCAATTGTCAAGTTTATTCTTAGATAAAATCCATTTAATCAAAGTTCACATGGTAACTTTCCTAAATGACCAATACTTTCTGAAGGATTAAGTATCTGTGCTTTTAAGTTTGAAGAGCAATTATTTTAAAGTCAGATTAATTCAATTTGACCTCCTTTCTAGGCCATGTCATGATTATGGCCTTGTAAGAGGAGTTTTCGCTCTAAATATGTGAGTTATAGTATAAGGGTCTAAGAATGCTATTTCTTTTTTTTTTTTTAATAGTATTTTTTCTTTTTCTTTTTTTATTTTTTTTACTTTATTTACATTTCAAATGTTTCCCCCTTTCCAGATCTCCCCTTTGGAACCTCCCTATTCCCTCTCCCCTCCCCTGCCTCTATGGGGGTATTCCCCAACCCACCCACCCACCCACTCTTGTCATCCCTCCTTGGCATTCTCCTATACTGGGGGATCTAACACCCTCAGGCCCAAGGGCCTCTCCTCCTCCTGATGTCTAACAAGACCCTCCTCTGCTGCATATGTGGCCAGCACCATGGGTCACTCCATGTGTAAAGAATGCTATTTCTTACTCCATATACAAAGGTGTATGCTCATGCCCATGCCCGTCAGGAGCTTTTCTTTGTAATAAGAGGCCACCACAGAAAAGAGTTGAGTTGTTTTTCCTTTTATTCCATTGCACTAGTTTGTGTTTATGTTGCCATGGTAAAATACCAAGACCCAAAGCAGCTTCAAGGAAAAAAGGTCACTGCTCCAGAGAGAAAGAGTCCATCACGGCCGGAGCATGTCAAGGTTCAGGCAAAGCTTGGTGACAGGAGCATGAAGCTGGCAGATCTCATTTTCATCCACACACAGGGATCAGAGAAAGGAGACCAGCAAGTGATGAAGGCTGTAAGTGCCATACTTCTTCCAGCAACGCTCTGCCTCCTAAAGGCTATGTAAAGCCGGAACAGCACGAGTGACTGGGAACCGAGTGTTTGCAGACATGAGCCCCTGGGGATTCTTCTTATTTGAACCACCACATTCATCACTTCATTAATTCTGCAAGTGATTTATTGAATATCTACTGTGTGTCAGTTGCTGTATTGGGTACTTAGATGTTTAGATACAGATTAGGAGACAGTAGTGTACAAGCTAATATAATATGCTGATGAGAGATGTGGCAACAAATGAGGGGTAGCAAGATGGGGCCAAATCACCTGCATGCAGGGAGGTCAGCACAGGAGCCGGGTGTGCCTGAGTGTCTCGCAGGCCCGGGAAGGAAGGCTTTGTGTCTTAGTCTGAGTGAGAAGAAAGACATGGGAAAGTCTCACATGGCCTGATGATCTGCTTGAGGTTTAAACAGCTGTTTCTGTAAATTGCAGACTCTGAAGTTCATTTTAGAGGGAATGGGGTCTCAGAAGGAGACCACTTCCAGGAGGTCCTGAAGCGGGTATGGGACCAACCAGAACCCTGCCAGGGGGAAGCATAGGCTGGAAAGCCTGGGAGTATGGGCCTTGCCCTCAGCCACCTCCCACTCTGGAACTATCCAATGTGACTTTACACTTTTCAATAAAAGCACAGTGCATGGTATCTGACTCGTCACAGAGATGCTTGCTCGCCAGTAGCCACAACAGTTGTGCTATGGAACCAAGTTAAGCTCAACCAAGGCATGGATACTGGAGATGTGATGTTAGATATGTGGTGCAGCTACAAATGGAATTGTTTCAGGAGAATGAGCCCTGTTGTTTACAGGAACATGGAGACAACATATTAACATAAAGACAGCCTCGTAGATACCAATGTCATATATGCTTCTTATTCACAGCTCCTAGATTTACATAGATACATAAAATTGCATATACATACATATACACCATGCAAACATAGTAAAACTGTCTATGGGGACAAAGGGAACTAGAGGATGTTAAAAGGGACAGTAGAGACATGAGGGGGACATGCTCAACATATAATATGTGTATGTTGTAAGCCTTAAAAAGTAATGTTTTTAAGACGAATGGACCCAGTGTAACTGTGTGGCCCAATCTTCTCATATGTATGTGATGTCACACAGCCTGTCTACCCCATGGGCTGGAAGAAGAGGGTGTCTTAGAAGATGTTAGTGCTGTCCCTATTTGTCACATCATCCTGACACTCTGCCTGTCATGGTCACTTCCCTGTGCTGCACACTCATAGTGTCATGTGCATAGCCTGTGCTCATTCATCCAGCCCTCAGGAGCATCACCCCAACCTGGAAGTGGTGTGCACAGAATTGGCATGCAGATCTGCACCAGCTGGCAGTTGGTCAGTGATTTCTGCTGCCATCTGTCCCTTCTCTGACGACAGCCTCTCTAGAATCATAGATGCTAAATGCATGGTGTAGACTCATCTGCCTCCTTTCTCAGCATCTGCAGACGTACCACCATTACAGGCACATCCTTCCAGACTCAAAGTCACTTCGTCTCGATTGTAGTCTTATTCACTCGGAACCCAGAGAACATTGCCTTGGTGAGCTTGTCCACCAGGGAGAACTCCTCTGTCATTCTCCCTCCTTCCTTAGACCTCCTGCCTCTCATCTGAGCCAGCCCTAGGTTCTGGGCTCTCACCTGCTCCCCTGTACCCCATGACAGGACATGCTCACATGACACGGTGGCTCTTCAATGCTAGAATGTGCCTACAGGTAGAGGCTGTGTAGTGAGTCCACCTGAAGCTTCTCTACCAGGAGCACAGTGTTTAGGAATCCCCCAGCACAAAGACCTTGCAGGAATGATATGGGACCAGTGACTAGTACTCCAAGAGAACACCTGGCTGTGAGGCCACCAGTACACGGACGAGAAAGAGAGGAGGTAGGAGACAGACTGTGGAAGCTCCTGGCTTGCCATGTGAAAATGAGAACATTTCAGTAGGTGCTCAGCTAAGAAAGGACACATGGGGCTGAATTAACCTGAGCTCGGCTAGGTGGAAATGGAAGTTGGTGTCCTTTTCTTCTTTTGTTGACTGTACTTTTAAACAGAAGCAAATGGTGTCAAACCACGCCCATGAGCAACTCCACACAGATGGGCTGCACCCTCACTTGCCTTCCCAGCATCCTCTAACTGCACTGGGTCCAGTGACTTATATGGACTTGGACTCAAGACTGGTGCTAGTTGATCATCCATAACGGATTATCTTCTTGACTTTCCTTAGAGTCTCAACTCATGAATTATAGGAAGACTTTGAGAAGAGAGACACAGATAAACAGTGTTTCTGATGAGTCTTTAGTTAATTAGAAAATTAAATTAACCACAGCACTGTTCCCAGAGCATTCTGATTAATTGATGTCTTCTGGTATCTGGATTAGAGGTACCTTGGGAGGCCCAAGGTTGTAACTAGGAAGAATTAGAGGATCTAGGAAACAGGGATTGTAGCTCATTTGCCAAGGCTGAGACCCTCTTGGAAGTTCCCAGGTCCAAGGTATTTGGTTTGTGAGGTGGCCATTGGCTTGGGCCTCAGAAGCCTCCAACTGAGGGCTACAAGCTGTTTCAAAGAGAACAGAGAGCAGAAAACTGTTCCTTTCACTGTGTAGCCGAACAAAGTATGCCTGATTTTAAGCCCAGGGATGAGAGGACTTAATGCGGAAGCATTAAGAATAAATATGAATTTTAAATCTCATTTTCCCCAAATATTTGCCACTTTTCATGGTTTCCAAGTATCTGAATTTGATTAGTTTAGAGAAGTTTAGAATTGGGAATCATCTACTTTCCTAAGAGATCAAAAGTCTAAATGGATGAAGGGATTTCATCAGTCATGATAAGAATTAAGAACAAACTTTAACTGCCCCAAAGAGAGCTTGGTTGTAATGTCTGTGATTTCATACTAGGGGCACATCTTGAATCCATAAGAAGGAGTCAGATACTGGTGTGAACTAAGGCTGAACTGTGGGTCAACTACTGCTTCTATGACTGCCACAAACAAACCTGGGTAGGTGGGTCACTAGAGCCACACTCAGCAAAGCCTTTGGTTGTAATTCTCCTCAGACCTTTTATACCTAAGAACTTTGGGGGTGACTTTGGTCACATATTCAGACTTTTTTTTAACAATTTTATCTTTGTGTGTGTGTGTGTGTGTGTGTGTGTGTGTGTGTGTAAAAATACTTTTTAAGTGTGGTAAACTATGAACAGCATATAGTTTGCCATCACGGCCAGAGTAAATTGTGTAATTCCATATCACTGCTATCCATCTGTGCAATCTTCTCTAAAGCACTGTCACCTGTGCCCTCCTCCCAAGTACCCACTATCCCATTTCCTATATGTGATTCTAACAGCCCTAAGAACCTTACAGAGAAAGTGCACTGCAATGCTGGTCTGCAGGGACAAGCTTTTTTGTCTTAGCATCATATCTTCAGAGTTCACCCATGTGGTGTGTGCTGGCATTTTCTTCCTTTTTATGTCTGAACATCATTCTATTAAACTTCTTATCACATCTTGTTTTCATTTCGCCCATGATGGACACAGTTTGTAGCCATGTTCTCATTATTGGCAATAATCCTGCTGTGAGTGCGGTGCATCCACAATTCTTTAAGATGCCATACCATGCCTCTTTGGAGTGTAAACCTAGTGGTTGTATTCCAGGATCAAACTCTAATGCTACTTTTAATTTTTTGAGGGACAACTGGACTATTCTGTACAACGTCAGCCTTTGTGTGTATACATTTATAATAAGTTTTAAAATCAGAAGGGTGAGTCCCAGCTTACATTCCCAACAAGAGTGCACTGAAGTTCCAACTTCTCCCATTCTCCCCAAATGTGATCTTATGTTTGTTTTTAAATGGCCTTTTGAATAGGTCTTGGTGAGGTTTCCCTGTGTTTGGTTTTGCATTTCCTCCATGGTTAGTGACCCCAAGCATCTCTTCTGCTCATTGATCATTTGTGTATCTTCTATAAGAAATTACTCAAGTCCAGTAGTCATACTTTGCATTGGGTTGCCTTTGCCCTGTTGATTCTTAGTTCTCTATGTTCTAGACTTCACTTTATTGCATATGTGTGTGTGTGTGTGTGTGTGTGTATACACACACATAATCCATTGATACTGACTTTAATGAATAACATTTTCTTTAATGTTCATAAAGTACAGTTTGTTTGCTTTTCCCCCATTTGGATTTTTATATCTTCCTTATCTACGGCTGTGAGTTTTTCCCATTTTCTACTATGAGTTTTATAGTTCTATCTTACATTTGGGTCTTTAGTGTATTTGAAGCAATGTTTTTGTACATTTGTACACAGCAAGTTTTCAACTTCAATTGGTTTTCCCAGCACACCTTTTCAAAATGCTGTCCTCAGCCATGGGAAGGTAGAGCACGCACTCTCTTAGGACTCATGTGCCCCTATGGGAGATTGTTTCTCTTCTAAATCACTTTCATTGTTTCCTGATAATAGAGTGTTCTGATGCTTTAGCTCTATAGCAAATGTTAAAGTCAGGAAGGATCTCCCCCTTTACCTTTCCTTTCATTCTACTTCTTCAGGGCCATTTGAGAGCCACTTGAATTCAAGGACAGGCGTTTTTGTTTCTACCAAAGGTTTCCAGGGGCTTTTGATGCTGATTGTGTTTCTTCTGTTGGTCCCAGGAGCTGATGTCCTTCTGTACTCAGTGATGGAATGTGGGTGGAGAGTATTCCAAGCTGCAGGAACTTCTTCCTCTCAGTCCTTGAGGCCAGAAAGGTCAAAGTCAAGGAATTGTTACACTCAGTGTTTGGTAAATCGATGTTTCTCGGTTTTCACGTGACCTCATCTGATGGGCGGGGCATACAACTTCCCATGAGCCCACCACAGAGTGCAGGGAATTTTACTATTGATTTGTGGCTTCCTTCATTTCTTTCAGTAATGTTTTGCAATTTTCATTTTGTTAACCCTTCCATTAATTCCTAACTCTTCCTTTGTTGTTCTCAGTAATGCAATTGCTTTTGCCGTTTTCTTTCTAGCTGATTCATGGCAAGCCTGTGAAAACGCTGCTGATTTCCTTTTTCCAACATGGTATCTGGATCCTGCCTTGAAAGTATTTATTTGTTCCAGTAGTTGTGTTCAGGGGTGTTTTTAGAGTTCTCTATATGAAGGGTCATGCTCATGTCCTGTGCAGGCAGAGACGATCTAATCCTCCTCCGCTCCACATTGATGCTTTTATCTCTTTCTTAGTCTGAGCTTCAACCTGAATTCTGCCACAACTATAGAAGTGTTTGTTAGAGGCAGGCACCCTGCCTTGTCCTTGATCTTAAGGGAAAGATCTCCATCTTTGCCATGGAGCCCTTTTCAACCTGTGTCTTTCATGTGAGGGTCTTTTCCTTTGAAGTGGTTTCTTTCCATTCTTATTTCTTAAGAGCTTTTATCATGAAAGGTTGCGGAATTATGTCAAATGCTCTCTCCAGATTAAGATGACATTGATTGACTTTTAGAAGTTTCTACAACTTTAGGTATCTACATACTTATGAAAAATTTTAATTGACCTGATTCATTTCTCTCCTCCACCCCTTGTGGAGATGATTCTGACACCATGGGCGGGTGGGGGAGGAGAAGCAGGAGGATGGGAGGCAGACTCTCTATTTCACTTGAGCTTCAGAGAGAGTAATTGACCAGCAGACGCCCTTCCTGAGCCAGAGGAATGCTGTCTCCTGCTCATGTTTAAAGGAGAATCAAAAGCACAGGCCTTCAAAGGAGGCGGCAGAGATGAAAGAACCAGAATGTCACAAGACCAGGAATGTCACCTCCTTGTCTTTTCTCAGTATAAAGAGTTGACTTTTCTTGTTAGATTACATACAAAAGTATTTTTAGCTGAGGTAAGGTATTATAATAAATGATTTAACACTCATTAAAAAAAAGAATAAAATAGATCTGATCAAAGCATACTATGTGCATGTATGAGATTCTGAAACAATAAAAAATTATTCCTTTAAAAAAACAACAAAAAAGAATAAAACGGTAATTTTAAAAAATCAAAATGAAGCCATTTTTTGACTACCACCCACACAGGCTCTTGACTCCCCTTAAGTGCTGGGAACCAAACCCAGGGCATTGTGCCCATTAGCAAAGTACCCTACTGCCCAGCTACAACCTTAGTCTTTGGTTTTATGAAATGGGATCTTTCTATTACAACTCATGCTGGACTCAAACTTGCCATCCTCCTGCCTCAGTCTCTAATGTGGTAAATTCCCTTCCATGATTATTTAGCAATGAATACTCACTGAAGAATTGTATAGAGTTATGAAACTTTTCATGATGTTAAAATTTAGTCTGCTTACAAACAGGATAATAGAAAAGTCATTCAGACTGAAAGGAAAAAAAACCCAGATTTTTATTTTACATCCATAAACTCTGTTAGAAAAAGAGAAGGAATCTTTGAAACATTAAATTGTTAAGAAAGAAAACTGGAGAGACGACTGTTTGGTTAAATGCTCATTTTCCTCTTCCAGACTCCAAGGTTGAGATTCCCAACACTCCTGTCAAGAGGCTCATAACTGCCTGAACTGTAGCTCTGACCCTCTTCTCTGACCCCTGCCTATACCCGTACTCAAATGCACACCCCTCACGTATACACATAAATAAAAGTGAATGTTTTAGAAATAATTGTTAGAAAATAACTCCCCCTCCAAAGTAATGTCGTTGCTATGAAGTTTCATCTATTGACTTAAATATCCCTCACACTGTGTGTTGTGACTTCAGCCAGAGAACCTATGAGCAAATCATCCATAATGGTTTGAATGCCAGCACCACAGGCAGCTAATACTAAGGTTCATTCTCTCCTGATGGAGATGCTCCTGAGATTCTAGCAGACAGGTTGAGGTTGCAGGGTTTTGATGGATTCTAATGCCCTTGTTTACTTTTAAATGCTCCAGAGATGCTGACAGAAAATGGATCAGCAAGTGCAGGATGCAAGCCTTTTTCTTCAGTTTTTTAGTTTAGGGTGGGAGGCAGCTGTGGCCTCATCTCTAATGAGTGTCCCTAATGTCTGGGTCTGGACATCACTCTAGGGCTCCTTGCTTTTGAGGTTCACAGCCTATCTTTAAAGAAGCATAGTTTCCAGGGACAAGGTGCATTTGTTTCGACTTAATCTTGAGTGTACATTTCTAGTTTATAGCCAACAATAGTGATGGTAAAAAATAATAATAAAGGGGGGGCAGCTAGAGAGACGGCCCAGTGCTTAAGAGTGTACTGCTATTACAGAAGACCTGAGCTGGTTTCTAGTACCCACCCCAAGTGAGTGGCTTATAACCATTAGTAACTTGAGTTCCAGCAACTCTGATGCTCCCTTCTGCTCTGAGGGCACCTGCACTCATGTACACACACACACACACACACACACACACACATACATGCATACACTTTAAATTTTTTTCAGTCCTTAAATTACATATATGACAAATCTTGGATAATAATGTTTAGTGAATTTAGATGTTTGTGGCATGTGAAAGTTTGGTGTTGAGGAGATAATGACAGTGGATGGGGACATCAATGTGTCAGTGTGACAGGGGTTTACATACTTAACTAATGAGTAATACCATGAGGATTACATTATAAAGCCTATATCAAAACATAAGGAAAGTGGGGTTCGTGTAATTTAAATATTTTGCCTACTAGCTCTCCACTACAGATTGCAAGATGTGGACTCAATCAGGAACTGCTCCTAGATTTACCATTTATAAGATTCATTTATAAGCTGGATGCTGGGATACTATCTCCTTTTTCATTTACATTTCCAAAGACTTAGTGACCAATATGAATGTCCTTGAGGAAGAAAAATGGTAACCTGGCATTGTCATTGTCTTTCTGCTCCTCCCTCCCGGCCCTCGCCTCTTCTCTCTTCTTCCTTCCCTCCCTTTCTCCCTGCACCTGCTGTCCTGATCTCATCTTACACTGTGAGACATCACTGGCTGGCAGGAAACCCTATGTGTAAGGGACCTCCCTTGTCACACATCCTGGATATCAGATGCTGGAGTCTGTGTACAGGATCCTCTGGGGAGAATACGATGCTTCCAGACCGTGTGCATTTGCTGTTTCAGTTCCTGTTCTTACACCGCTTAGGCACACCACCAAAGGGTCTTGTTTATAAGCTATACTTGATTGCTTAGGAAAACAAATTTGAAAAGCACTCTCTTCAGGAGGAAAAGATACTGCTTTTCCAGATTTAATCATTTCAAGTGATCCTTCAAAGGGCTCGCCACACACTGCCCAGCCTTTGTTGGAGCTGTTGTAAGAGGGGCTTCAACGAACACTGGTGGTTTCGTTGATTAAGATGGGGTAGAACATTTAAAATGCTGGCTGAGTGCTGCCTCTTTCCTCATATATTAACAAGAGCAGATGAAGGGGCAGTGAACCTTAGGTTCTGTGAACTTCACAGAAGCTTCGCTATTTCGATTGTTTCTCCATCAGTGATGACTAGTGTTGACCATCGATTGACAGGATGTAGAGTCACCTGGGAGACAGGCCTCTAGGTGTGATTGTGGGGATTACCAGGGTTACTTTAATAGACAAGGGAAGGCACATCTTGACTCCAGGGTGAGGATTCTGGGCTGTATGACAGGAGCTGAGCTTATATTCATCTCTTTCTATTTCCTGACTGTGGTTGTGACACAACCATCTACTTCATGCTCTTGCTGCCTTGACCTCTCTGCCATGAAGGACTGGACCTCAGACTGAGCTAAAACAAATCCTTCCTCCCTTCAGTTGCCCATGCTAGAGTATTTTAACCTGACAACAGAAAAAGAAGCTAATACTGCCTATCTATTTTGAAAGAGGGAAGATCCTCTCTCCAGAGAATTGTTTGTTTGTTTCCCTGGTAACCATGGTCCTATAATTGTCTGTTTCCCTGGTAACCATGGTCCTATAATTATGTTTGTGTTTTTGATCAAGTTCAATCATGACTGACACATTTAAATCCAACCATGGCTCTGTCCCCGGGCATCTGGGTATTTCCTGCAGACTCCCCTTTTCTTCCTTGTTACTTTGACTAACATGTAAGTTTCCAGACTTGATCATTGTGTGAAGATGAAATGAAGCAGAGCATAGACATGAACTTGGGCTGGCCACACTCAGATGACAACTGCTCATCTATTTATACCCTTGCTGAGGTCAGCAAAAAGGAGTCACTGTGCTGAGCAGTATCTATATTGAGGTCACACTCTGGGGGAAAAAACCTGTGTTACCATGGAAAATAAGTTATTCTGTGCACACAAGTAACCTAGGAAAGGCAGTGGTTGCTACCTAAAGACAGATACAAGAACAGAGTCCATGGCTGGGATAAGGGAGCCACAGATGTGGGCTGCCTCTGTCCCTGTCATTTTCTGTTCTGGCCTCTGTCTGGTTGAGATACTTTTGCAATAAGGTGGAATACTTCAGATTTCATGTTGAAATTACTCTCTTCATTTGGCAAAGCCTGATCTCTTGCTTTCTCTACATTCTTGACTGTCTCTCTACTGAAAAGGGCTCCTTGACCTTCTGCTCCCACATATAGACCGAAATCTACTGGAGTCACACAGTTCCCTAGTGCCAGCTTCAGTAGGGGACAAAAGCTAAGGAGAATTAGGATGTCAGGCAAGGGGAGTAGAACGTGTTTTCCTGAGGACCAGGCAGACTTTGTGCAAGGGAGCCAGAGCTGGGTTAGTGAACACAGAAATCCAGCTTTCTTCTAGCAGGTACTTATTTACCAGAAAGGTGAGCACAAGCTTCTTCCAAACTCTGGTTGACTCTGTTTTGCAAGAATCAGCATAAGAAAAGAAAACCGCTATGGTCTGTGGGTCCTCAAAGGCTCCTCAACTTAAAACAAATGCCTTTCTGCGGCTATACCCAGAGAAAGATGGCACCCTTCAGTCCCAATGACTGCAGAAAACAGGTTTCTAGGTCCAAAAGCTGATGGACTCCATGCTCCCTGGTCTCATGAGCAAGTTCAGAAGGCCTGCACAGATGAGACGAGATGGTCTGTATTGCTTTTGGGTCTCTGGGTGCCAAGAGGAGAACACAGTGCTGGTTGGAAACGAACTGGGAAGAACAGAGAGAGCTGTGGCTCAAGGCCCTTACTCAAGCAGTTCACACTTAGTGCCCCAAGTTGGTATGTACAGAGGAGACTGAGTTTGACAAGAGGTTTCTGCTGGTCATGACAGCACCCACTTCCCAAAAACCAGACAGATATAAGACTGAACTCTTTTTTTTTTTTTTTTTTTTGGTTTTGTTTTGTTTTTTTTGAGACAGGGTTTCTCTGTGTAACCCTGGCTGTCCTGGAACTCACTCTGTAGACCACGCCGGCCTTGAACTCAGAAATCCGCCTGCCTCTGCCTCCCAAGTGCTGGGATTAAAGGCGTGCGCTACCACTGCCCAGCTAAGACTGAACTCTTAACCACACTCGTATTATATAGCCAAAAATTAGCATCAGGAAATAGAGAACTGTTACCTGACTCTCACCTGCACTTAGTATGTCAGCTGGCTTCAAGTCTGCAGCTGAGTCTAAGGGACTTCCTTGACTCTCCAGACAGCCTGCTTTTTATAGCTAGGTTGGCATCTCATAGCCATAGAATTCAAGGGAATTATAAACTGGAGCCCCAATTCTGACAACACTTCCCTTATTGACGTGCCTGTTGCTACCCCACATACTACCTTAGTACAGTCATGTAAAGGATAAAGTAGTCCCACTTCCCCTGAGGGCCATGAGTTCCTATGGAGGCTAGGCATCTTACAAGATTGCAGTGAGCTGATGACAAAGTAACATTAGCTCAGTCCTAGATCCCCAGGAGGGCCTGTGCTAAGCTCCCTAACAAAGCCATGGAAAGACACCAACTTCAGCTCTCCACTGTGTGGCTACCTCAGCTGGCTTCTGCAGAGCAAATGAACAAAGGAAAAAGGGAGTAGTAATACTTTTTATAACTCCAACCTGAAATGACCACACCACCCTTTGTCCAAAATCTCTGAGTCACAAGGCAGGTCTGTTAGTATGAAGATACACCATGACCACAGCAACTCTTATAAAAGAAAACATTTAATTGGAGTTTGCTTACAGTTTCAGAGGTGTAGTCCATTGTCGTCATGGCAGGGAGCATGGCAGCATGCTGGCAGACATGGTGCTGGAGAAGTAGCTAAGAGTTACATTTAGATACACAGGCAGCAGGAAAAGAGAGGACTTGGACTTTTGAAATCCCAAATCCCACACTACTCCAACAAGGCCACACCTTCTGATCCTTCTCAAGTAGTACCACTACCTGATTACCAAGCATTCAAATATATGAGCCTTTGGGGACCATTATTATTCAAACTACCAGAGTAACTGTGATTTAGTGGGATATAGGCTGTGCAGATAAGGTGGCAATCAGGGCCCTAGCAGAGTCTACCTGCTACCGTACAGCTTACATATTCTGCTCTTGAGAGCTATCAGAGAATCATTTTATCCAGTTCAGCTCTCCCATTGATGGGCTTGGTTTAGAATTAAAAGCTAGCATAAAGACATTACTTGGGAATCACTGTCGACACAGAACACTATGTAGAGAGATGGATACATTTGCAAATAAATATTTTGGAAGGAAACTAAATATTTTGGAAAATGTTTAATTTTTCCATGAAATAACATTATATTGTACTAATTAGTAGGTTAAGAGGCAGGGCCCAGATGCTGCTTTACTTCCCATCCTGACCTCTCCCCATCACCGTCAGCACAGGAGTTCACAATGTCTTCAGAACCTGAGCTTAGAAGGCTGAGGACTGGTAGGGTGATACTTCCAAATGTCATTTCAAGGAGGTGGTAATGAAAGGCCACCCACTGAACCTGTGTGAGGTATTTGCAAATAACTATTACGGCAGGAAACTAAATATTTTATAAAATCTTTAATTTTTATGACATAACATAACTGAAAAAGACTACGAGTTACTCTTGTCTATTTCCTATGTTTATTTTTATTATCCTAATTAAAAACTTATTAATAAAAGTTACAATTATTAATTCTTTGATATAATTTTCCTTCTTGGAAACCATCCTTTGGGCTGGATTGAGCCCATTCTCAGGACAGAGCAACCAAAGATGTCCCAAGTGGAGACATTTGTAAGTGGTAACGGTCTGAAGCTAACAGCTAGGGCCCTGTGGCATACCTTTGTTCACTGAAACTATGGACTGCTGACTGGGGAGATGGGCTTAGTTGGTTAAAGTACTTGCCATATAAGAATAAGTTTAGATTTGATCCTTAGAACTCAGAACCAGACATGGTAGCTCACTTGCAGTCCCAACTAGGGAGACAGAAGCAAGATCTTTAAGACTTCCTGGGTAGTCAAGTCTACCCTAATCAGTGAGGCCTTAGGTCCCAAGGAGAAAGGTCATCTCAAGAAACTAGTTGGATGGAAGGAACGCTTCCCAAAGTTGGCTGATTCTGGTTTTCACATTTACACATGCAAACACACACACACACACACACATTTTTCCTAGTAATAGCTGTAGAATGTGGGACCTGAATTGTATGCACAGGTTGGAGGTGGAAGTAGTGATAGAGATACTGAATTCCTTTGAAATTCTGGAATTAAGTAGACAAGCTCAGCAGTGGGCTAGCAACACCATCATTAGGAAGCTAGTGTGGTTGAATGAAAAGGGGAGATACCATAGAGGTACCCAAACCTCATGCCATGAGTTGCTCTGACTCTTAGTTCTAAAACAGAGGCATTTGTCCACAGTTCCAAAATGACCAAGCTTGATTAGCTCTAAAGTATAGATGCTACTAGTTAAGGACTGAGGACTTGGAGGACTGGGTCACATGCACACCAGGAAATGCCTCTTGCGTTTCTCATCCATTAAATGAAAGCACCAGCACCTTAATGCTAATTAGACTCTTTGTTCTCCTAACACTAACACACAGCACCTGGTTGTGGTGAGATCTACCTCCAGGTGTTGCTAACCCACTGCTGAGATGTTTAATTCCAGAATTTCAAGGGAATTCAGTATCTCCATCACTACTTACACCTCCAACCTATGCATCCAATTCCTGGTGACCTCTAATATGACCTGCACCCCACTCACAGTTAGATGTGGCCAAATGCCATATTGTATATACCTGACCAATAGGTATCCCAGGGAAAGGCTGCTTCCTGCCCACAGGATCTCTCTAATCTCCCAGAGACCATATATAGCACTGTAGGAATTCAGAAGAGGGAAACTTGGGGAGGCTGTGGCAGATGCCTCCTGAGATCTGAAGGAGGGGAAGGATCTGGCATGGCAGATGGAGCCAGAGAAGATGAGAAGGCAGCTCAAGAGGCAGAGCCCGGATGCTGCTTTCCTTTTCATTCTGATCCCACCACATCCCCATCTGCACAGGAGTTCACAACATCTCCAGAACCTGGGCTTAGAAACCTGATGGCTGTAGGGTGATACTTCCAAATGTCACCTCTAGGAGATGGTTTTAAATAAAAGGTCACTCACTGAACCTATGTGAGGCAAATGAAGGGAGCATGCTGCTTCATATTTTGCTCTAAAATAAATCCTTGTTTTAAAAGGGCTGCAAGAAAATTTGCTGTGGATGTGGGTCATAGTCCATCACTTGCACACTTGAAATTAGCCTGCAGTTGGTTGTGTTTAATGCACACAGGACTGAGCTTAGTGACAGGCTCAGAGTTAGTGCATGGTCCTTCTTGCTGGACTTCAGGTAGTAACTGGTCAAGGTCACTTTCTGATCCCAGAGTCCTCTGTTCATAGAAGTGCAATTACTACTCAGAAAAAGCAGTAAGTCAAGACATACCCAAGCTCATGGTGGCAGCATGACTTAGGTAAACAACCATGATGGTCAGGAGCTATGCAATTAAAAGGGGACATTTTGGATTTAAAAGGATTGGAAAAACCTGGAAGGAAAGATGAGTAATGCAAATGTAGAGTCTTTAAAATACCTACTGGGAAAACAAGCAAGGTGCTGGGAGCACATGCTTATGGGATGCAGGGGAAGAGTTGTCTCTGAGCTGCAGGAACAGCCATAGGAATCAAAGGTTCAAAGGTCAACTTGATGAAAGTGGTAGACATGAATAGATGAAAGAGAATAGATAAAAGAATAGATGAAACATGGATGATTTCTACTCAGGAGAGGGTCCAGCTCCTGATCTGCAAATGGTTCCCTCAGTCAGGCTCTGGCCTTCCAAGCATGAATTTCAACTAAATTCAACCCACATTTTATAAAAGGATGGGTGTGCTAGCATGTACCTATGATCCCAGTGTTGGGGAGGCAGAGACAGGTGGACCTCTAGGGCTCACTGGCCAGCCAGCCTAGCCTACTCTGCAAACTCCAAGCCACTAAGAGACCCTTTCTCAAGACATACAATGGATGACACCTAAGGTTGTCCTCCAGTTTACACACATACACACACACACACACACACACGTGTGCGTGCTCCATGTATACACCAAAAACACATGTTCAATTACACCAATGATTAAAGAAATTCAAATTAAGATCAAAAGGAGACATTTTACTCATTAGATCATTAGATATATTGGAAATGCACAAGCTTTCAATAAAGTAGACTCCTTCCCTCAGCACTCTGATGAGCTGTCATTTATGTCAGTGTTTGGAGGTCTGACTTCGATTGTAGGAACATTGAAAGTATCTGTATGCTTAAGCCAGGAGCTTGCTTCTAGAGGCTTGTCCTAAGCAAATACCATTTTGTACAGGCTTGATACAAAAATTGCACCAGGTATTTATGTTGGCATTTTAAGTAGGAAAAATGCTATAAAAATATATTCAAGTCATTTGTCAGCTTTGTGAGTGAAAAGAAAAAGGGAAAGGAAAGGAAAAAACACGACTGTTCCTAGGTATGATGGAAGAGAAAGTTTATTATAGATAAAAGGAGAACATAGCCAGAGGCAGAGAGCTCTGGGAGAGTCTAGAGTGAACATGGCCAGACTGAGCTAGGCCACATGGGGAGAACGGGAGGGAAAGGGAGAGGAGAGAGGGAAACCAGGTACAGCAGCCTAGAGACCAAAGGTGCAAAATGGGGCAGGTAACCAAAATGGGAAGGGCAGGAAAGTTAGTGAAGCAGAGTGGGGTATACCAGTCATATCCTGTAAGAAGCAGAGACTAAGCAGATGCTGGGAGAACCTGGTGGCCATGTCTGCTTTTATATGCTAAGTAGGCACTTTGGCCATTTGAATCTTAACACTCAGTAGTAATAACAATTGTGTGCTTACCACTGTAGCTGTATGCACATGTGTGTATGTATTATTAGGAAATCCCATATGGGGCCTGCTGTGACAGGTTGTATATGGAGTCTGTGGTGGTTGAATATGCTTAGCCCATGAGAAGTAGCACTATTAGGAGGTGTGGCCTTGTTGGAGTAGGTGTTGAATGAAGTGTATCACTGTAGAGTAGGCTTTGAGGACTCCTATGCTCAGACTCTGCCCATGGCAGAAGACTGTCATCTTCTGGCTGCCTGCAGAAGAGAGTCTCCTGGCTGCTTTAAGATCCAGATGTAGAACTCTCAGCTTCTTCTCCAGAACCATGTCTGTCCGTGTGCTGCCATGCTTTCTGAAATGATGATAATAGACTGAACCTCAGAACCTTTAAGCCTGCCCCAATTAAATGTTGTCCTTTATAAGAGTTGCTTTGGTCATGGTATCTCTCCACGTGCAGGCAACACCAAGGCTACTGTATAGAATTGCCTTCCATCTCCACATGCAAGGCCCATATGAAACCAATGAATTTGCTGTTCATATGTGGGCCCAATCCCCAGGATATCTCCTGATATCTGAGCCTATATTCTAAAATCTGAAAATGCCTCAAATCCAAAGCCTTCTGGTCCCCAGCATGTCAGATAGAGGCCTCCCCTCCACTCTTTCTATATTTGTAAGTGTATGACATTCACTTCATTTTCAAAAACCTGCTGTAGGTGGTAGGACCTGCTGTCACTACAGTTGGTGATAAAGAGGTCAACAGAGCCCCAGGCTTTTTGAGGTTTGCAGCACTTACTCTGTACGGCAGGATCCACAGAAAAGGGAGATGGTATGAGTGCTGACCCCCATGGTCCATCTTGCATGAATGCTTCCAGGTACGAGGTGAAGATGTTTGGTTTTCAGTAATGTCTTGTTAAATGCATGAGCTGCCACTTCACTCGCTCTAAATAAAAATAAATGCATTATTTTTGTTAATAGGATAGTGTTATGGGTTCCCTCAAGAGCTTCTTTCTTCCTGGTTTTTCATCTCTTAAAAAGCCAGAAATGTTTCCTAAGATTACTACAAAGTGAATATGTTAAACTGCAAATGGGAGACAGTGAGTAATCTGGGCACAGGAAACTCCTGGCCCACCCTGAACTCTGGGGCTCTGCAAAATCAGACTGGCAATGTGCTGGTCCCTCAGAGAATGATCAGTGGGAGATGAGAGGGACAGCTATACACAGTCAACCCTAGAGGATACTGAGACAGGCTTGAAGTGACACAAGACAGAGGCCACAGAATGCAGCACAGGGCTGAGCTGTCTGTGTGCAGCTCAGCTGGACACACACATATCCAGAATGACTTAAAGACTCTTTTCCTGTTGCCTACTGGAGATATCTGGGGAGCATGATGTAATGGTTCATGCTGTGTCTGTGGAGCCCCATTCAGGTGCTCCAATGAGCTCAGAGGCTTCAGAAAGTCCACAGTGAAGATCCCAGGTGGAGCTCATTGTACCTGCATATGAGCCTATGCATATATGCATATATGGCTCTCTGCATCTCTGCACTCTGCAGTGAAGTTGAAGACTCTGCCCTGCATTCCTTCTCAGGACCCCACTATAAGTCGTTCACTGCCAGAGGCTACAAGCTGGTGTTCCTGAACACACAAAATTCCCTCTGAAATCTTAAGATTCCTTCAGTAGATTCTATCAAATCTTCTCGTTTCTGTGTAGCTTTCCATTCTTTCTTTTCTGAATCCATCACCAGACCCTTTACAATGCATTGTTCAAAAAATAATTTTATGTATGTTACACTTGACTGCCCCATTCATACTAGAAGAGTTTAGGGAGGAAGCATTTCTTTTAAAAAAAAATTAATGCATTTATCTATTTATGTGTGTATTTGGAGGCGTGAGCCCATGTTCTGGCTCATGCAGGGAAGTCCAAGAACAACTTAGAGGAGTCAGTTCTCTCCTTCCCCCATGTGGGTCCCAAAGATCAGACTCAGACCCTTAGTCTTGCTTTCAGGATTCTTGCCTGCTGAGCCACCATGCAATTGACCCCTTGTCTGTCTTTGCTTCCCCTCAGTGTCTAGATGCTTCTGAAGACATCTGGTGATGGGCTGGCTTTGATACCTTGGGTATGGATGTATGCTTTTCCTACCATGGCATGGTCCAGCTGTGTTTACATGTTTGTTCCTTGTCCCTCTCTGTTCTGGTGCTCTAGGATCCTAGGAGATGTGTTGATTTAGTTAGCCCACATGGTTGGAGGGTTTGGTTTGATTGTTTAATCTCAAGTTAAAATTGGAGAACCTTTGTGCTAAAAAGTGAAGCCTAGCCAGGTGTTATGACATGCTCCTATAATTCCAGCACTCAAAAGGTTGAGGCAGGAGGATTGTAAGTTCAGAGCCAACATGGGATGCATACAGACCATGTCAGAACAACAAATGTAAAAGCTGTAACTCCTTTTGTCTATGTCATAAGCTTTCATTGAGAAGCATTTGACCTGCCCATGCTGCAATTGTCCTCATGGTCCCTGCATTGTCCCTAATGTGATACCCTCAGGGACAGGTCAATTCTCCTTAAGCACTGACTAGGTTTTAGTGTTGGCTTGGCAGCTTACTAGCTGTAACTAGGCAACCTTAAGCAAGATGTGTGCTTTAATTCTTGGTTTCCCAAATTAGGAATAGTAGAATCATGTGACTCAAAGGCTATGCCAATGGTTAAATGAACTGGAAAATGCTCAAAGGTAGCCTGGGCACACTGAGCATCTGAGAAACATTTGCTGCCACTGTTGGCTGCTAGGAGTTCTGGAAGTAACAGAGCTGCCTGACATGTATGCATGTTTCTCTTCAAGCCAGGAAAAGAAGATTGCATTAAGCAAATCTTGATTCTCAAGAAAAAACAGGCATTCAGGAGGCAGAGGCAGGGGTAGGTGGGTTTCTGTAAGTTCAAGGGCAAGTCTGGTCCACAAAATGAGACTCTGTCCTAAACAAAAATTAAAACAACAGGAAAGAAGGAAGGAAGGAAGGAAGGAAGGAAGGAAGGAAGGAAAGAAGGAAGGAAGGAAGGAAAAAAGGAAGAAAGAGGAGACAGCACAAACTTTTTTTAACATTAAAGAAATTTCCAGAATGTTCAGTGTGTAAAGCTTTGAGATGTTGAAATGGCTTCACAGTGATCCATTAAAGTCTCTCTGAGGTCAACATCAAGTAGCTGAAGTGGATCTAGAGTCTTTAAGTCAAATCTTAATATCGAGTTTGTGTGGTTATTGCTTTTTAAAAAAAAAATACATCTTAATTTTTTTTTGCACTATTTTTACGTTTACAGAAAAGTCCCTAAGATAGCACAAAAAGTTGTGAACCCTGCCTCCACCTTCCCCATCACACCTTCCTCTCCCATGGTGCCATAGTCAAGACTAAGAAACTGACATTGCTCTCCAGCTATGGACTGAACTCCAGGCTTGATCTGAGCATTGCCAGGCTTTCCATTCATGTGTCCTTCCTGTGCCAGTCAGAATCCTGATAACTGCACAGCATTTGATTAGTATGTCTTCCCAGCATTCTCTGCTCTGTGATAATTTCTCAGGCGTTCTCTCTTTTTTTAACCTTGAATCATTTACATATATCACTATTACTAGGACTGTGTTATATCCTATCCCCTCTCTATGCTGAGTTTATGACCTGATGTCCTTTCACCCTCTCAGGAGATTGCTTGAGTTAAGAACTTGGAGGATGTAAGTATGTTTAAATAAAGTTATTAGAATGAGCTTTCATCTGACTGTTGTCCACATATAGGAATATTAGTAGTCAGACAAAAAGATGAAGACAGCCTGTAGAAGCCAAGGGAAAAGGGCTCAGAAGCCACTCCTGCTGATACATTGATCTGGGACTGTGAGTCTGCAGATTAAGAAAGCTGTGTGTTGGTTAAACTACTCCACCATGGCAGCCCTAGAAAGCATCTACCCGCCTGTGAATGTGGACCTAAATGTTTGAGCTTTTCCTTCTGACCCTGTTCTATTAGTGTGATTGTTGACATGGTTCCATTCCTGACCTCTGCAAGTGCTCTTAGGTTGTCCCTGGCCAGCTGCTGAACACTTCAGTTCTGGTATACAGGATACTCCAGGCTGTGTCCTCTGTGTCTTGGCTTTAGTTTTAGCCATTTCCCCAGAGGGCTAGCCCCTGTATCTTGAGATCAGTGGGACCTTGGTACTGTAATCAGCACCCTGCCAGCCACTAGAGTTTGACAATTTCCTGATATACCGTGAGGATTCTAGTCGCTCTCCAATGTACTGGTTCTGAAAGACTGTGTTTTCCTTATGCTGGGAGAGGGGGAAAGCACATAAAAGCATGACACTTCAGCCTTCATGCTGGACATAAAGGCAGGCAGGCAGGCATAGCTTAGATGTGATATAACCAGGACCCCCATTGCTCTTACTTCCCTACCATGGAGGACTATGTCTTGAACTGTGAGCTAAAAAAAAATTCTTTGCCCTTAACTTGCTTTTACCTGGGTCTTGTACCACAGAGAAGCAACTACAACAATCTACTTGGGTGGCGATATTTCAGGGACAGTATTTTGCTAGTTCTATTTGTGTCCCAAAAGAAATTGAATACTAGGTTTTTTGGCATTATGCATATGTACTTTATAGTACACAAGGTTGTGATCTTTGTCTTGTATCTTTCTGATATCATCTGTGCAAGGTAGAGAGGTGAGGTTATTTGTAACTAAATTAGAAAACATCTATTCTCACTCAAGGATCTTTACTCAATGGATGTTAAGAGCAAAATGGATTCAACACTACTATCATGATAGACTTTTAATTCTACCACTAATAAACACCAGAGTCTCACAGAATGCAAAACTTTGTTCCTTTCCTTTTAAAAAATTAGGTTCAGTATTCTCCCTTAGAGTCTGACTCATTTGCTAGATTAAAACTCATCAAAGGCCCTGTTTCACACATGGAGAAGCATGCTGATTGCTACAATTCTTTCTCTTTATAAAGAAATAAATGAATGAAAACAACAGGAAGATTTGTAGTTCAGTCTTATGCACTGAGACTCCTACAAGGCTTGCCTGCAGGAATTTAGATGCCAGAATGCCACCTGCCTGGCTTTGTGCAAGATTTCCACCAAATCAGCCACTTTGAAGACCCGATATCCCCTTCCAGGTCACCAAGGGCATCCTTCACTACCTTTCTCATTAAAGCTTAAATGACCTTTTAAAGAAAAGGAGTTTCTGGAGTTTAGTTAAACGATACAGAGGGAGACCTGAAGTGGTGTCCTTCATGCCTGTCTGGTTTCAAAAACACTTGTGGTGCTCTTTATTTTCTAAGTGCCTGCAGGTTGGTGGCAGTCCTTCCATGATGATGCTCACTAGCTAGATCTGTGCAACTAATCTTTCATGAATTCCACTACACAAGCCAAAGCCATTCATATACACAAAATCATCTGTAAATGCTGCTTACCACAGGATAAACTAAATTTCTGGATATGTGTTTAAGTTTTGATTATAGGTCACTCTTAATGTTGGAATGCCTGCTCCAGTGCTTATGTAGAATCTACATTGGACCACAGTATTCTCTGGTTTAGGAATCTTTGGTACTCATACACTTGTTACAAAGGTGAGGAACAGGGTTCTGGAGAAGTCCTCAGTGATACTTCAAAACCAACCTGGGCACCCTTGCCCTTGCCCTCCCTTCTTCCCTGATCAGTTTCTTTTGTGTGTTTAAATACATCTGCGTATGCTTCTCAGGGAATTCATTTCCCTACAACCTCCTCTGTGATATCTCTGTGCCTTCAGCACTTTCTGAAGTTGCTTAGAGATTACAGGTGGTTGCTAAGGAGTCTATTGAATAGTACAGGGGTCTCTGATTCTTAGATAAGCCAGTCTGAATCATAGCACTAAAATGTGAAGAATGGGGTTGTAGCAGATTGTTTGTGGTTCTTTTTGTTCAGAGACACTGTCTTCTATTCATGAGCTTTGGTTACTCCTACAGTAAAATGTGGAATTAAAACCATTGTTTTGAAGCTACATCAGAGATATTACTAGTGTGGGATAGTTATTTTTATGTAAAATATAAAGTGTTTTCTTTCTACTCCCTGAACCTTTTAATCCACATTTAGTTTCCTTATTTTCAATAATCAGTCATTAATTTTTGAAATGGGGTCTCATTTTATAGCCCTGATTGGCCCTGCTAACTTGCTATGTAGACCAAGCTAGCTTTGAACTCACAGAAATCTGTCTACTTCATCCTATATGCTGGGACTGAAGACTGGAATCACTATGGCTGGAAGACATTAAAATTCTTTTAAGAATTATTTATTTTACCTGCATGTATGTATATGTATTTGTACACAGAGAGAAACACACACACACACACACACACATACACACACACAAATATATGCACCATATGTAGATAATACTCACAGAAGTCACTGGTTCCCCTGGAATTAGAGTTATAGAAAGTTGTTGATCACCACATGGGTTCTGGGAACCAAATCGGGGCATCTTCAAGAGCATCAAGCTGTCTTAACCACAGAGCCATCTCTCCAGCCCCCATTTTTGTTTTGTTCAGTCTTATTCTGTAGTCCAATTTGGTCTAGAACCTGGTGTGCAGCCTAGGTTGGACTCAAACACATAGCAGTCCTCCTGACTCAAAACATGTAGATGTTGAGGTTATGTCAGCCCTCATCCCCAGCTTTAGTCAGTGTTTTAAGGAGCTGTGGGATATTCTGGAGTTAGAACAGCAGGAAACTTTCACCACCCATCACTTCAGGCAAAGGGTTCTGGAACTAGCCAATTGCTGATCAACAGAGAAAAGGAGCATCTTAGGACTCAGTGTTTAAGTCTGAGAGCCCAGAGTTAAAGCCTCCTTGAGAGAGGGCCAAGGAGCCCAACTGAAGCTTGGGCTTTCCCACCTGTTATTGCATGCTAATGAGGAGTTTTGTCATCTCTCAATAACCAAAGAACGTAGAAAAATGAACACAACAAAGCACGTTGTCAAAGCTTTATTGGCAAAGGCATGTCTGTGATGATTAACGAACTGGAAAATTGAAAGCTGCCTCCCTTAATCACTTGTACAGATAAGTGTGTTTCTGCAGTAAAGCTGAGGACTTTGCACTCTTTAAAGCCAAGTTTAAACAGAACTGTTAGAATGATCGTTCCTTTTTCTTCAATATGCCAGTATATAAACAAACAAGTCACTGATAGAATTTTCCAAGCTTCACCAATCCCTCCTTTATTGGAAAATCTGAAATGAACAGAGCCAGAGTGAGCTCCTACCCACCACCATGGCCTCTTCCTTGAATTGGTTTTATGGCCCTCATTCTCAACACTCTTTTCAGGGGAGGGAATTATCATTGCCTTTCCCACCAGTGTGGGCTGTGTGAACACTTGCTTATATTCCTCCAAAGGGACTACCCCATTTCATCTTGACACATACATGAAGATGTGGAACCCAGATATGCCACAGGCAAGAATTCTTCATAAATCACAGCGGCTAGAGACCAAACCACATTTACATCTCTTGAACATGCTAGAATTTTGGTTGGTGAAGTGTAGGAGATATCCAATGAGAACCTGATAAGTGGCCCAGAGAACTCAGTGGGTGAGAACTTGCCTTGGAGAGGTGAGGACCTGAGTTCACTCCCCCAGATCCTATATAAACACATATTTATAATATATTTATATAATATAAAATATATTTTATATAAATACGTTATGTATATTTACATATAATTATATATGTATAGGTGTATATATGTACATAATGCATAGAGAGACATATATATGCATATGCATACATGTGTTCCTGTATACACATGGGCACACACAGAGAAAACTAAAGCCCAGTAGCTGATAAATTCATTCTCTCCTACCACTGGAACTGTCACTAAACACACATCTATTTGCCTACACTGAAGCTGGCAAGTCTGAGGTGTGCTTCCCTGAAATCAAGTCAAGGTGTGCAAGCTTGGTTCTTCATAGAGGCTCACAGGAAATCTGCTTGCTCATCTCCTCATCCTCTAGAGACTCCCTGCATTCTTCAGAGCCAGCCATGTCAGCTGTGTCTTTCAGAAACCCCCTTGCTTTTGCAAACAGCCAACACCTCTGTGACCTCATTGGTCCCATGAAAAATTCAGATTAATTTTCTATTTTGAGACCTTCTGACTAGGAATGTTAATTTCACATGCTCCTTAATTTTCATTTGCATGAACTATCGTGGGTTTCTGGGTTCTGGAAATTACAATGGAGACATCTCTGTAAAGACTTCTCTGTGAAACAGTAATCTGCCTATCACACTTATTCCAATGAAGAGAGGCATGAATCCATTTAGTTTTCCTACTCTGACTTAAGTTAAAAAGAAACCCTCTCCCCAAGTTCTGAACTTCAATCATGACAGAAGACAGTAAGATATTTATAAAAGAGAACTGCCTTCAGAAATAGAATAGTCAATGCCACATGATCTTCCTATGACCTTAGGTAAACCTCCTCCTAACAAAGATGAAGAGTAAAGTAGAGGCAGGAAACTGAGAATCTCCTGTGTTCTGTCTGTATAGAAAGTTTGACCTCTATAGTCAGTTCCCTTTAAAGACCCTTGTGGGTCCAAGGTGAAGACCACCGAGAGCAGTGACCACATTTTCTTTGGTTTCCTTCTATCCTGGATGCTCTTGAAACCTGATGCACATTTAGAGTTCATCACTTCCCCATTGCATAACACTTCCCCATTGTGTAATTAGATTCAGATGAGTCCCCCTATAAAGTGCCAAAGGGATGACTTATGCTTTCCAAAACAGGTGGGCACAACAACTAGGGACAGCTTCCTTCTGCCTCCAAAATGAGCTGGTGAGATTCATCAGGGCTGACTCCTGGTCTTTTTTGAAAACTGGAAGGTAGAGTCCTATAATACACCTCAGGCTTCTTCGGGAAATAGACCCCAACTGTTTTTCTTCCACAGGAAACAGCACTGCAGAGAAACTAAGACACTTGCAGTGGACTCAGTCCATAAAGTAGCTGGAAACAGTGCAAGACAGCCACCCTGGGCAAGTGTCTGCAAACAAAGGAGGGTGGTGCAGCCTCAAGCACTCACCACCAGCAGCTTGACTCCTGTGCATGCTTCAGACAGTACACCCCTAGCATGATGTTGTCTCTGCATAGGTACAGAGTGAATCGACACATCCAGGAGGGGTGGAATGTGGTGGTGGAGTCTCTGGGTCCAATGGGCTCTGTTTTTGTTCTTTTATTTATAGGTTAGTTTGGTGAGAAATACAGACATTTTAAACTGGGTAGCAGTGTTTGAATGTCATGCACTAAAAGAAAATTTTTCTTTGAAAACTTAGAGTCTATTTCAGAATTAGACTTGACTCCCTCACTACTGTAGGTACATGGAATGGAATATATTCTCAATGACTTCATTTCCATGTTATCTTGCCAACATAGTTATAATAATTGTCTGCCTAATCTAAATACAAGATTGATAACAGAATGGTGCAATCAAATATTCTTGTGAATTTTATCTTCTTTAAAAATTCTTTCTATTATAGCCTTGAGTGGAAAATGGAAATCCCCTTTTGCTTCTTTATTATTTCAATATTTTATTAATTATTTGAGAATTGCATATATGCATATAATGTATTGTGATCATATTCACCCCCCAGTCTTCCCCCAACTCATGACAGATCTACCCCTTCTTGTATGGGAGCACCTGTAGGCATGTGCATGTGGAGACCCAAGGTTCCTGTCAACAGCCTCCCTTAGTCATTCATCTTCCTTATTCATTGAGAAAGGATCTTTCAGTTGAACTCAGAGCTCACCCATATGGATTGTCTAGCTAGCTAGCCAGCTTGCTCCAGGGACCACATTGCTACCTTCTGAGGAAAGGCTGGAATTGAAAGCTGACTGCCATGTTCACCTGGTGTTTATGTGGGCTCTGGAGATCTATAGTCTGGTCCTCTTGCTTGTGAACAACTGCTCTTCTAGTTTCTGAAGGCCACTGTAATATGACCCTGTCATGGTTACAAGAATGTCTAGAAAGGACCCCTTCCCTGAACAGCTTGTGGGTGAGGATGGGAGGCATTCATGCACAAGTCACCTGAAAAGTGAAAGACACATCATGGTAGAAATGTGTGCTGCCATGTGAGCTTTGGGGAGCTCAGTGGTGAGAGCAGTTGTTCTTAAAGTAGAATTCTACAGGCCAGGCAACTTTGTCAACAGGCAGAGGCTGAAGTTAGGCCTGGGCAGTTCTGCTGAGACTCCTCCTGACTTGTAGGTCTCTGTCTTCTCTCTTGTCCTCATAATGGTGAAGATCAGGCAGCAAAATCTTACTTCTCCCCCTTATAAGTGACTATTCTCATGTATAAAGGAACTGCCCCCATCACTCCATCAGGGTGTCTACATGTGAACTGAAGGGAGATATGTGCATTCAGATCATAATGCCTACACCAGAGCATAGCAGAGCTGTGAAACATGGTAGCTTCGTATAGTGTCAGGTGAGCAGTTCTGTAGCACACTGACTACCTGTGCCATGCTGGGCATTGAGCTGCACATGCTCCTATATTTTGCTTAATCCTCTGTTCACCCTCCTGAAGCTTGCACCATCCCCTACTCAAGATTGAAGAACTGGGCATCAATTAGTTAAATCCATGATCACTTAGCAGCCATGAATTGTGACAAGTTCAGGGACATGTGACTTTCAGCTCAGTGCCATCTGAGCCTTCTTTTCTCCAAGGGTAATTGAATGTATTTGGTTCAGAAGGCAAGAACCATGCAACAAACAAGAGAATTCTGTAGTTGAGAGGCAGAGTGAGAATGGAGATACTGAGAGTCTAGAGAACTCTGGGAAGATAGGATCACAGAGAGGATGAAGGCACAGAAAGGAAGGGGACACTGGGAAGATGGGGACACTGGGGATGTAAACAGTGTGCCCAATACTCACATATTCAGCAAGGACAGCAACTGTGCTCCAAATGAAAAGGCAAGGAGATACTTGGGAAGGGACAGACCTCAGGTCCCAAGGAAATAGAAGGTTGGACAGGCAGCTTCAGTCCAGAGATGCAAGTGGGAGTGGGGGGGGGGGGAGAGATACCTGGCCTGTGTCATACAGAGCAGGTAGGACATGGCCACGTGATGGCAGGATGTTTGGAAGAGGCCAAGATATATATCCAGAAGAGAAGGTATTCTGAGGAGAGTTGCCAAGGGACCTGTTTAGAGTCATGGGTGGGCTACTGGGAACATTCTGCCTTCCTCTAAGATTAATTGTGCACCAGAGCCGGCTGATCACACCACAGAAACCCTCCCATACCCATACAGTATGTCTTCTCTGGCTCCTCTTTCCTTCCCTTTTCCCCTGGAAGCCTGTGTAGAAGATGCCCAGCTCTGAAGAGACCACAGAAAAAGACTCCAAGTTGCACAGCCAAGCATCGTCCTCAGAGACCCTCCATCATGGAACAAATGCCTGGCTCTATTCGTCGTTGTCTTTAACTGACTTTTGAGACTGCTTCTAAGGAGCTCCTCCTGTTATCTGCCAGTCATGCAGGTTGCCTCTCTCCAGCAAACAGGTTTGCTTCTCCAGCTGCCCCTGCTTGATTCTGCAGTTCCAGGCCTGGCCCATCTGTCCCTGGACCTATTCCAAGCCAAAACTAGAAACTAGGTCCTGTCAGGACCAGGTTCTTGGCTTCTCAAGACTCCTCTTGGAAGAACAGTGTGGGGATAGCAAAGCTGCTTTCTGGATCAATCAATTGTGGATCAATCAATTGTGTGACATCAGTGTCACTAAGAAACACCCAGATGAAAGCCAGTGTGTGGTTTCTCCTGAGTTCATCAGAGGCAGTGTTAAACCAGGTTCCCTTTGTGCTTAAACTCTAAAGAATCTCATGGGCTCGGTTGGAAGCCGTTTTAACAATTATTTAATGATTCCCTTGAAGTCTGCTTATATAACATAGGCATTTCATCTTTTTTTACTAAAAAATTAATGAGTATGCAAAATAATGGTTTTTTGATATTTTATATGTTTATGATTGCCTTTGCTCATATGTACCCATCACCATGTTGGTGCCCTTCACACCCTCCTTGATGTATATACTTAAGTATAGATTCCCATATAATAGAGAACTTGCAGTATTTGTGCTTGCTCTCCTTTCCATTGGGCTCCGTTTCCTCCTAGCTTCAGACCCTTCTTCCCCTAATTAACCCCTTTTATACTTCCTTATGTTTTTCTTTAGTTAAAATTCATATTAGTTCTATGAGAATTTCTTGCAAAATATTTTAATTATAATCATTCTCTTCCCCAACTCTTCCTACCCACAGAAAAGTGTGTCCTCTTTTTAAAAATGTATCAAGTACGATGTGTGCTGCTCATGTGCTTTGGGCTGTGGGGCATCCCACGGGAGTGCACATGCTGTCACAGCTCCTAAGTTCATATGTGCAGCTACTCTGTTGTGTCCAGAAAACACAATCCTTATAGTCATTCACCACCTCTGGTTCTCCTAATCTTTTTGTCTCTTCTTCTTTGATGACCACAGAGATTTGGGAAGAAAGGTGTCCTATAAATCTCCCATTGACGAATCAGCACACACACCCCCATCATGGTGTCTGCATCAATCACCATCTACTGAGGAGGGAAGCTTCTCTGATGAATGTTGAGTCATGCAATACGTGTACAATGATAGCTCATTAGGAGTCAATTTAAAACTACGTCCATTTAGCAAAAATGATAGTAATAGATTCTCCCCTAGGGCACAGTAGCAGTCTAGGCATAGGTTCTTGGACTGAGAATGGCACCAGGTATGGGTTTCATTTTGTGGAGAAGGCTTTACATGAAATCAGAAAATGGTTATCAACTCCCATGACATCCATTCCACTATTGCACCAGTGGGCATATCACACCAGTCAGGTAGTTACTGTAGCTCATAGATCTCATAGCTGGCTAAGAATGATAATTAATTTTCCTTCCTAGAAGTTTGCATAGCTACATCTGGCACTATTAAAGTTTATAAAGTTTATGTTTTGCTGAAATGTGAGGAATTGTGAAGTGGACCGCTCCTGTTGTGAGTTCTCAGACAAACTTGCCACTCATTCTGATCTGGTAAAGATAAAGTATACTAGAGGAACGGTGTCCCCAGGAAGGGGGTTTCAGGGTCAGGTGTCTCAGGACTGTCACTCTGTGAAGCCAGGCTTCACAGGACTTGGCTTGGCACTGGTGCACCAAAGCTCAAGCCAGAATCTTGTTTCTGCACAGGCAAACTGTGGTAGGGTGGGTTTTATATTTGAAAGATGACCATCACATGACCATCACAACTTTCCTGTATTTGTGAGGTGCTGGGCAGTGGAGATTTATGCCATCCTGACAAGAGTGTGTCCATATGTCAACATTTGTGTCATCCTGGGCACAATAAATTCTGTGTGACCAGCCATAGCCCACAAACCCCAGTTCAGCCATAAGTCTTTGTTCCATGTGGACATCCAGGAGCAGTTTCTAATGTCACTTCCAATTGCCTTATTTTGAAAAGTATGTGAGACTATTTAAATCTCATATCTGGAATTATTGGAATTATCTAGGGAATATGTAATTGTTATTTCTTTTGACCAAAAACCTTTGGATTATCCAAAAATGCTATACATGAAAGTATTAATTATGTTCCACCCTGATCCAGATAAGTACACTAATTACCACGACCTTTTCTCATAGGTCCAAATCTCTAACAAAATAATCGCTGTTTGCCCCACTTTAGTCTCTGCCAAGTTCCTTTCATCAGCTCCACAGCATCTGAGGCCAAGCAGAGACACCAGCTCTCCCTTTCATGTCGGACATGCTGTGTTAATGTTCAGGCCTCCATCCTTAAAATATCTTAAGCTGTATTTGATTCTTAAAAGGCCATTTTACACACAGTGGCAAGAGAGATGTCCTCAGACTTGCTAAAGCTGAGTAAAGACATTGGGTCATTAAAAAAATTTTTTTTTCAGCTTGATTGAGAGAGCAGAAATGAACAAGATCAGTCTAAACTTAGCTTAAGAAAAAATCCTGACATATACAGCTTCCAGATCATTTTAATTTGGCTACTTGACATGTAGCATTTTGCCTTGTTTCAGATAGAAATATTTGAAGGTACACTATGTAAATGGCTGCCATTAAAAGGCCACCCTAAACCTACCTCCTCCTTCATCTCTCTCCTGACCCCCAACTCTGCCTTTCCTCCACTTCTAACCCTCTCCTCTTCCCCTTCTCTCCTCACCCTTCTCTCAATCCTCTGCTGACCACTTCCCTTTTCCTCCCTCCTCTTCTGACACCACCACTCTCTGTATTCCTTTTTAAACACTTTCTGTCTTTGGTGTCCTCTCCTGGGTCTGACGTTCCCATTTCTTTTGGTTCTTCTTTTTCTCAGGTTTCCTGATTTCTCCCCCTTTGTCCTGAGCTCCTGGCCTGTGCCACAACCTACACTCAACAGGTCATTACTGTGTTCCTGCCCTCTGACCTGCAGAGTCACCCATCCCATAAATGGCAGGATGAATTGTTCTTGGGATGTCTAAGTGTCATGGCTTCTCTGGTCCATGCCCATATTCTCAAACTGCTTGGTTCATGTTACTTTTGTGTCCATGGTTACGCAGATGTAGAGGAGTTGGTTGTAACATGGATTTCTGGGTGTTGATGCAGAGTAGGATTGGGAGATGTGTGGAGAAGAAGCAAAGAGAGGAAAGAGAAATGACAGCTAAAGATGATACCAATTCCCTGTGTATTTCTGCAAATAAAAACCCAGGCCCCCAGGTCCCCGGAGAAGATATGCCTTTGTGTAGCCTCCTCATCACCTGTGTGAGCCCAGCATCATCCAGATGTGGTCTTGCTCACCCAGATCTCTCCGACACCTAGTTAATATCTGTGTTGTGTTTTAGCATTACACTAGGAGCCACCAATGAGAAAGAGAAAGTCAATGAGCCAGTAAAAGAGAAATGGGGCCAGCCATTCCATAGGCTCCCAGGTAATTAGTGATGGACATGTGTCAGTTGCTGAATGTGATTAAGACTTGCTCTCAGTATCTTGTGGTCATTTGCTCTCCAAATACAGAAATGCACTGATCACAAGGCCATTTTTCTACCCAAGATGGATGCACCATTGATTTTATAATTTGTTGCAACCTTCCACTTATAGTAAATGGTCTGTGATCCATATAAGAAATTTATGTCCAAGCATTTCACAGAGAATAAATATTAGGAAGAAAATACATCCAGACAACAGAATAGTGGCGTATAATGGGAGATCTACACTCAGGCTTGTGTTGTTGACGTTCTTCTAATCATTTTTATGGTTGCCCAGTGAACGTGTTGCACGTTAAGACTCTGATTCTACATTTGGCCTGGTATTTCCCACACTGCAGCATGGAAAAAGCTCTCACCTCTTCAGCACATCTCTTTTTTATGTCAATAAACAAAGTTGCCCAGCTTCCAGAAGTTACTGAGGATGGCTTAAGAAATCCCCCTCGAGAGTTGGCAGTCCCATGGAGGGAGCAACAGTGTCCACTGGCCTGACCTCCCAATGCTCCCTGAGACTGGATCACCAACCAAAGAATACACATGGAGGGACCCATATTGCTGACCACATATGTGGCAGAGGAGAGTCTTGTTAGCCATTAGGGGGAGGAGAGGCCCTTGGGCCTGAGGGTGTTAGATGCCCCAATATAGGAGAATGCCAAGGAGGGAAGATGAGAGTGAGTGGGTGGGTGGGTGAGAGAATACCCTCATAGAGGCAGAGGGAGGGAGGAAGGAATAGGTAGGTTCCAAGTGGGAGATCTGGAAATGGGGAAACATTTGAAATGTAAATAAAGTATCAAAAATAAAATAAAATAAAATAAAATGCTTTTCACAGGAATACTCTAGCCTGTGAGGAAGCACTAACAATAGAACACCAGGCTACACACCTCTTCAGCACCATGGTGCTGCTACAGCTATTCTTGTGATTTAGTAATAGCCTCAGGCTGGGGAGGAGGCTCAGTGGGTGAGAGTTCTTTCTCTGTAAACATGAGGACATGGCTTCAAATCCCAGGACCCACATGAAATGTGGGCCATGGCTACACATAACCGTGAACCCAGCATGGCAGATCATCTGCCAGCCTACCAAAGAGGGAAGCTTCAGGTTCAGTGAGAGTTACTGCGTTGATGCAATAAGACAGATCACAGGAGAAGAATGTTTCTAAAAATGCTTGATGTGGGGGTTGAAAGATGAGTTATTATAAGGGAGAAGGTTGAATGCACTTTCTACTTCCCTGGTGAGAGAGCCATCTGGTTGACCCCTCTATTTTCAGCAACAACAGCAAAAAACATGAAACCACTCACTGTCCATCATGACCAGCAAGCTCTACCCCTGCCATCAGTGCAGCTTCTGCTGTACCCCTGACACCTGCCACCTCCTGTGTCACAGCTCCAGATACTTTAGTCTTCTGTTGCAGAGATGCCTTCCTCTACTGGGAGTTCACCTCCTCTTGCCTCTGCTGAGTGTTGCACCTGCCATCCCTTTAGCTATGTGAAGCAAGAATGTCATATGTGTGTATCTGAAACATTCATAACAGTGTGCAGCTTAACAAATGCTGGATTCAGAAAGCTATAAACTTCCCCAGCAAAAGCTAAAATGGCAACTTCCCCAGGTGGAACTGAGAGTGTAATGGAACAGTCTTCCCTTTCTTCACACACTTCTGAGTTCACTCATTGTTGGGCATGAGATGTTGCTATTTCATTTTTTAGCAGTGATGGTGATAAATAGTAAAGCTATAGCCAACCTCCTGCCACTCTCTTAAGTTACATCCATGACTTGATATCATATTGTGGGTATGTCAGGGCCAGGAAAGGTATGTGGCTAATCAACCGTTGTCTGTTATATTGATTTGGAACCGTTTTATAACTTCTAATGAACATGCCGCTGTGAATGGGGATTTATTTATGTGTTGTTTTCTACTTTAGAGACAATCTCTATCCTACTACATCTTGGCTTGGTTTAACATGAGCTGAAATAACAGACACTATAAAATATTCTCAGATCAATGCATGTATAGCTATAGGATGGTCCTATGTCCTTTGATTCTATATAGATTTTTTTATAGAATTGGTGATAATTATTATTTAATGGTTATATTCAGTACTTGTTATGAGATATTAATCATGCCCCTCTTGTTACTCAGGGAATCCCAGTGAGGACCATAAGTGATATAGTAACTGTATTCTTAAGGAAACTACAAGTTTAGTCTTATTATTCCCTAAGCCTGTTTAGTTTCTAGATTTGTTCATATGTTAACATCCTTTAGTGATATCTCCAGATATCCCTCCCACCCTCTACCCTTGCTATACCACACATGTTGTTCCATGGAAGGTACTGAGAGAATAGGATTGGTGAGCAAGTCAGGGAAGCAAGACTTGAGGAGTGCTAAAGTGTGCTCATGAGCTGAAGAAGAAATACCAGGCTCACTCTAAGTGGCACACATAGAAGTTGATGCTCAGTATGTGCATGCTAATTATTCATGCATGGTGGCTACTGATCAAAGTCAATAGTGTAAACATAAAGAAAGGGAAAAGACTTAGGGCTAGGAATGCTCATCACACTTGACTGAGATTCCATGGAGACTCCATGGGGTTTTGACAAAGGGAGCCTCAAGGCCACCCTGAGTGACAACTAATTCATGAGGGTATTTTACGAGAGGGGCATTCTAAACATGGCACAATGTGAAATTCATTGCAGAGACAGTCTTCCTGACATGAGGAGGGACAGAGCTGGTCCCCAGGGTGCTGTAGGACGAAGGGCTAGAGAGGAGCTCCTTCTCTGTACTCTGAAAGTTGGAAGAAGCTTCTGCCATGACCCTGTCATGCCTTTCCTGAATGAAATGGCAGCTGTTGATTTATTTGGCCAGTCTGCCTTGTGGTGTTCACTGGGTTCTCTCTTCCTGTGACTGTTTCAGGAGCTGGTGGGGAGTAATCCTCCACAGAGAAACTGGAAAGGAATCGCCATTGCACTGCTCGTCATCCTTGTCATCTGCTCCCTGATTGTCACCTCAGTCATCCTGCTGACCCCAGGTATGGGTGCTTCTCAGAACCAATCATTAACATATTAAAGTGAGCAGTTTTACTACAGGATAGTTTCTAAGTAGCTGTTGACTGTACCGTTTATTTTTACCAGGTTCTGGTTTTCATTATACTATTATAGGAGATAGGTTGTTTTCAGTGAAAGCAAATTGGTCTTATATTGTTTAAATTATTATATAGTATTTGACTAGATTGAAATAGATCAAAATTTACTGGTGTTTATTCATCTTGAAATTAAAGTTAGTGGCATTAGAAATAGTTTAATATATCCCATCGTATTCTTGGGTGTTATAGTAAGGATGAATTAAGACAATGTTCATGCAACACGTGATAGCTATGCACCAAAAGCAAATTACTTATTAGGTAGCACTGAAAGAGTTACTGATGGGGCCAGGGCAAAATTCTCTCAGGTAAGAAAGACATACCAGAATCCACAGCAGTGCTCACTGAGTTCCTCTGCATTGCCTGTGAGTGGCTGGGATAGAAGTGGAGCATGAAATGGGCCTCCAGGTGTGGTGGGAGATGAACCATGTAGCAGGTGTCACAGGACACTGCAGGGGCCATGGATTACAATAAACAAGGCTTGTCCCCACTCTCATTATCCCTTTGCATGATCATGAGCAGGAGCAAATCAGCAGCACTGCAGGCCTCCATAAGTTGATCACACATATGTAAGACTTCAAGGTGGAGAAGTAAGCAGATAGCACAGTGCAGGGGAAATATGGGTACAAAATGCAGGTAAGAGTTACACCATTAGACCTCAATGGAATTGAAATAGAACTGATATCTTTATTAACAGGTGGTAGAAAAATAAAAAACTACCTGGGAAAAATAAGAACTGCAGACCAGTGTTCCTTGTGAGGAGAGATGCACAAAAAGCTAGTAGTGGATCGGATGCAGTAACATAAAGGTGTTATGAAGGCTGGACAAACAGCTCTGCTGCTAAGAGCACAGATGATCCAAGTTTAGCTCTCAGCACCCACATTAGGTGACACACAACCACATAACTCGACCTACCAGGGCTCTAATGCCCTCTTCTGGCCTCTGAGGGCATTTGCACTTACGGGCCCATACAAAGGGACACAAACACATATAACTGATTAAATAAATAAATATATAAATATAGATAGATAGATAATAAAATCTTTACAATATATTACACACCATGGCCACGTGGGATTTATCCTAATTCAGGAATATTAGGTCAACATACCAAAGTCACTGAGATATACAAAATAACATGCAAACCCACAGATCACATAAATACTCAAAATGCATCATTGTCCCCGACTATGAGCACAGGTCAGAGGCCACTGTGTGGGAGAGCTGTTCTGTGCTTCTGTGTCCCAGTGAATGAACAGGTCATCAAGCTTGATCATAGATGCCTTTCCCAGACAAGCTAGGAGATATGCCCTCACTAACTTGATTGTATTTTTTTTCTAAATTTAATTTTATTTTGATTATAATTTAATTTTATTCTCATTGTGGTTTTGTTTCTGTTTTTTTGTTTTTTGTTTTTTTTTTTTTTTGTGGTTTTGTGGTTTGTGTTTTGTTTTGTTTTGTAGATTTGGGCTTGTATGTGTAGGTGCCTTTGAAGCCAGGAGAAGTGCTAGGAACAAATGTGCAGGCCTCTGGGAGAGTAGCACAGACTTTTTACCACTGATCAAACGCTCCATGCCCTTTGATAGGATCTGTGAATACACAAAAAGCTTTAACTTTGACAAAAATATAATTCCTCTACTGGTATTAATATGTTAGGGGGCATAGCTAAGGAAGGGTTTTTTAGTCTAAAGTCACAAAGGTTTATTCCTCTTCTCCTAACAATTTTAACAGTTTTACTTTTTATATTTAGATCCTTTGTGTAGTGGTATAAAGTAAGAAACTGACTTCATTGCCTGGTGTGTAATCATGCAACTATACGGGTATATCAGCCTTGTTTGTTGAATATCCCATCCCCATGGTAGTGATAGCTCCTTTATGGCTGTGTAAGTCCAGAGCTCTCTGTTTTAATCTACTGGTCTACATGTCTGCAGATATACCACAGCATATTGAGAACTGTAATTTTATTTTTTTATTTTTTTTTATGTTAAAAGTTCATTTTATTTTTTTCACAACTCACAATTACCTTTATTTTCTTTTTTTTCTCTTTTTTTTAATTTTCATATTTTATTTACATTTCGAATGTTTCAGATCTCCCCTTTGGTACCTCCCCATTCCCTCTGCCTTCCCCCTGCCAATATGGGGATATTCTCCAACATACCCTCCCACCCACTCTCGTCTTTCCTCCTTGTCATTCTCCTATACTGGGGGATCTAACACCCTCAGGCCAAAGGGTCTTTCCTCCCCCTGATGGATAACAAGACCCTCCTCTGCGGAGTTTGTGGCCAGCACCATGGGTCTCTCCATGTGTATTCTTTAGCTGGTGGATCAGTCTCCCGAAGTATCGGGGGTCAGGCCAGTTGACACTGTTGCTACCTCCCTGGGGCTGCACACTCCCTCAGTTCCTTCAGACCTTTCTCCAAGCCCTCCATTTGGGATGTCACACTCAGAACTACTGTTGTTGCAAAGTGACTCTTGGGTATTTCAAATTTTTGGGCTAATAACCTCTTAACAGTGAGTACATACCATGTTCATTCTTTTGTGACTGCGTTACCTCACTCAGGATGATATTTTCAAGATGCATCCATTTGTCTACGAATTTCATGAAGTCATTGTTTTTAATAGCTGGGTAGTATTCCATTGTGTAAATGTACCACATTTTCTGTATCCATTCCTCTGTTGAGGGACATCTGGGTTGTTTCCAGCTTCTGGCTATTATAAATATGGCTGCTATGAACATAGTGGAACATGTGTCTTTATTACATGTTGGAGCATCTTCTGGGTATATGTCCAGGAGTAGAATAGCTGGGTCCTCAGGTAGTATTATGTTCATTTTTCTGAGGGTCTGCCAAACTGATTTCCAGAGAGGTTGTATCATCTTGCATTCCCACCAGCAATGGAGGAGTGTTCCTCTTTCTCCACATCCTCACCAACATCTGCTATCACCTGAGTTTTTGATCTTAGCCATTCTGACTGGTGTGAGGTGAAATCTCAGGGTTGTTTTGATTTGCATTTCCCTGATGACTAAGGATGCTGAACATTTCTTTAGGTGCTTCTCGGCCATTCGAGTTTCCTCAGTTGAGAATTCTCTGTTTAGCTCTCTTCCCCATTTTTTGATAGGGTTATTTGGATCTCTGGCGTCTAGCTTCTTGAGTTCTTTGTATACTTTGGATATTAGCCCTCTATCAGATGTAGGATTGGTAAAGATCTTTTCCCAATCTGTAGGTTGCTGTTTTGCACTATTCACGTGTCCTTTGCCTTACAGAAGCTTTGTAGTTTTATGAGGTCCCATCTGTCAATTCTTGATCTTAGAGCACAAGCCATTGGTGTTCTGTTCAGGAACAATTCCCCTGTGCCCAAGTGTTCGAGATTCTTCCCCACTTTCTCTTCTATTAGATTTAGTGTATCTGGTTTTATGTGAAGGTCCTTGATCCACTTGGACTTGAGCTTTCTACAGGGAGATAAGAATGGATCAATTCGCAATCTTCTACATGTAGACCGCCAGTTGATCCAGCACCATTTGTTGAAGATGCTGGTTTTTTTCCACTGTATGGTTTTAGATCCTTCGTCGAACGTCAAGTGACCATATGTGTGTGGGTTCATTTCTGGGTCTTTGATTCTATTCCATTGATCTACCTGCCTGTCACTGTACCAATACCATGCAGTTTTTATCACTACTGCTCTGTAGTACAGCTGGAGGTCAGGGAGGCTGATTCCCCCAGAAGACCTTTTATTGTTGAGGATAGTTTTTGCTATACTGGGTTTTTTGTTATTCCATATGAATTTGAGAATAGCTCTTTCTAGGTCTATGAAGAATTGAGTTGGGATTTTGATGTGGATAGCATTGAATCTGAGATTGCTTTCAGCAGGATGGCCATTTTAACTATGTTAATCCTGCCAATCCATGAGCATGGGAGATCTTTCCATCTTCTGAGGTCTTCTTCAATTTCTTTCTTCAGAGACTTGAAGTTCTTGTCATACAGATCTTTCACTTGTTTTGTTAGAGTCACACCAAGATACTTTATATTGTTTGTGACAATTGTGAAGGGTGTCATTTCCCTAATTTCTTTCTCAGACTGTGTATCCTTCAAGTATAGGAAGGCTACTGATTTGCCTGAGTTAATTTTGTATCCAGCCACATTGCTGAAGTTGTTTATCAGCTGTAGCAGATCTCTGGTGGAGTTTTTCAGGTCACTTACGTATACCATCATATCATCTGCAGATAGTGATATTTTGATTTCTTCCTTTCCAATTTGTATCCCTTTGATTTCCTTTTGTTGCCTGATTGCTTTAGCTAGAACTTCAAGTACTATGTTGAATAGATAGGGAAAGAGAGGGCAGCCTGTCTAGTCCCTGATTTTAGTGGGATTGCTTCAAGTTTCTCTCCATTTAGTTTGATGTTGGCCACTGGTTTGCTGTATACTGCTTTTACTAAGTTTAGGTATGCTCCTTGAATTCCTGATCTTTCCAAGACTTGTATCATGAAGGGATGTTGAATTTTGTCAAATGATTTTTCAGCATCTAACAAGATGACCATGTGGTTTTTTTCTTTGAGTTTGTTTATGTAGTGGATTACATTAATGGATTTCCAGATATTGAACCATCCCTGCGTCCCTGAGATGAAGCCTACTTGATCATGGTGAATGATTGTCTTGATGTGTTCTTCTATTCGGTTTGCAAGAATTTTATTGAGTATTTTTACATCGATATTCATAAGGGAAATTGGCCTGAAGTTTTCTTTTATTGTTGGGTCTTTGTGGGGCTTTGGTATCAGTGTGACTGTGGCCTCATAGAATGAATTGGGTAGTGTTCCTTCTGTTTCTATTTCATGGAATATTTGAAGAGTATTGGTATTAGGTCTTCTTTGAATGTCTGATAGAATTCTGCACTGAACCCATCTGGCCCTGGGCTTTTTTTGGTTGGGAGACTGTTAATGACTGCTTCTATTTCTTTGGGGGTTATGGGGCTATTTAGATGGTTTATCTGATCCTGATTTAACTTTGGTAATTGGTATCTGTCTAGAAACTTGTCGATTTCCTCCAGATTTTCCAATTTTGTTGCATATAGGCTTTTGTAGTAGGATCTGATGATTTTTTTAATTTCCTCAGAGTCTGTAGTTATATCTCCGTTTTCATTTCTAATTTTGTTAATTTGGATACTGTCTCTGTGCCCTCTGGTTAGTCTGGCTAAAGGTTTATCTATCTTGTTGATTTTCTCAAAGAACCAGCTCTTGGTTTTGTTGATTCTTTGTATAGTTCTTTTAGTTTCCACTTGGTTGATTTCAGCCCTTAATTTGATTATTTCCTGCCTTCTACTCCTCTTAGGTATAATAGCTTCTTTTTGTTCCAGAACTTTTAGATGTGCTGTTAAGCTGTCAGTATATGCTCTCTCCAGTTTCTTTTTGGAGGCATTCAGAGCTATGAGTTTTCCTCTTAACACTGCTTTCATTGTGTCCCATAGGTTTGGGTAAGTTGTATTTTCATTTTCATTGATTTCTAGGAAGTCTTTAATTTCCTTCTTTATTTCTTCTTTGACCAAGTTTTCATTAAGCAGAGCATTGTTCAGCTTCCATGTGTATGTGGGCTTTCTGTTGTTGTTTTTGCCATTGAAGACCAACCTTAATCCGTGGTTATCTGATAGGAAGCATGGGATTATTTCAATCTTCTTATATCTGTTGAGGTTTGTTTTGTGACCAATTATATGATCAATTTTGGAGAAGGTACCATGAGGTGCTGAGAAGAAGGTATATTCTTTTGATGCAGGATGAAATGTTCTATAGATATCTGTTAAACCCATTTGGTTCATAGCATCTGTTAGTTTCACTGTGTCTCTGTTTAGTTTATGTTTCCAAGATCTGTCCATTGTTGATAGTGGGGTGTTGAAGTCTCCCACTATTATTGTGTGAGGTGCAATGTGTGCTTTGAGCTTTAGTAGAGTTTCTTTTATGAAAGTGGGAGCTCTTGCATTCAGGGCATAGATGTTCAGAATTGAGAGTTCTTCTTGGTAGATTTTTCCTTTGATGAGTAAGAAGTGTCCTTCCTTATCTTTTTTGATGACTTTTGGTTGAAAGTCAATTTTATCCTATATTAGAGTCACTACTCCAGCCTGTTTCTTGGGGCCGTTTGCTTAGAAAATTGTTTTCCAGCCCTTTACTCTGAGGTAGTGTATGTCTTTAACATGGAGGTGCGTTTCCTGGATGCAGCAAAATGTTGGGTCCTGTTTATGGATCCAGTCTGTCGGTCTATTTCTTTTTATTGGGGAGTTGAGACCATTGATGTTAAGAGATATTAAAGAATAGTGATTGTTATTTCCTGTTATTTTTGATGTTGTTTATATTGTTTGTTTGGCTATCTTCTTTTGAGTTTGTTGAAAGATTACTTTTTTCCTTTTTCTTGATTGTAGTTTCCCTCCTTGAGTTGGAGTTTGCCATGTATTATTCCTTGTTGGGCTGGGTTTGTGGAGACATACTGTGCAAATTTGGATTTGTTGTAGAATATTTTGGTTTCACCATCTATGAATCTATGATTATTGAGAGTTTTGCTGAGTATAGCAGCCTAGGCTGACATCTGTGTTCTTTTAGAGTCTGTATGAGCTCTGCCCAGGGTCTTCTAGCTTTCATAGTCTCTGGTGAAAAGTCTGGTGTAATTCTGATGGGCCTGCCTTTATATGTTACTTGCCCCTTTTCCCTTACTGCTTTTAATATTCTTTCCTTGTTTTGTGTACTTGGTGTTTTGACTATAATGTGACAGGAGGAATTTCTTTTCTGGTCCAGTCTATTTGGAGTTCTGTAGGCTTCTTGTATATTTATGTTCATCTCTTTCTTTAGGTTAGGGAAGTTTTCTTCTATAATTTTGTTGAAGATATTTACTGGTCCTTTAAGTTGGGAGTCTTCACTCTCTTCTATATCTATTATCCTCAGGTTCTGTCTTCTCATTGCATCCCAGATATCTTAGATGTTTTGGGTTAGGAGCTTTTTGCATTTTGTGTTTTCTTTGACTGTTGTGTCCATGTTTTCTATGGTATCTTCCACACCTGAGATTTTCTCTTCCATCTCTTGTATTCTGTTGGTGATGCTTACATTTATGACTCCTGATTTCTTTCCTATGTCCTCTAACTCCAGGGTTGTCTCACTTTGTGATTTCTTTATTGTTTCTATTTCTGTTTTTAATTCCTTAATGGTTTTGTTCATTTGTTTGATTGTGTTTTCTTGTAATTCTGCCAGTTTGATTGTGTTTTCCTGTAATTCTGTAAGGGATTTTTGTGTGTCCTCTTTAACTGTTTCCAGTTGTTTACCTGTGTTCTCTTGTATTTATTTAAGGGAGTTATTTATTTTCTTCTTAAAATCTTCTATCATCCTCTTAATAAGTGATTTTAAGTCTGAATCTTCCTTTTTCTGGTGTGTTGGGGTATCCAGGGCTGGCTGTGGTGGGAGAGCTGGGTTCTGATGAAGCCAAGTAGTCTTGGTTTCTGTTCCTTGTGTTCTTGCCCTTGCCTTTCGCCATCTGGTTATCTCTGGTGTTAGCTGGTCTTTCTCTCTCTGACTGTGGCTTGTCTTTCCTTCAAGCTCAGATGCCAATAATCCTGGGAGACCAGTTCTCTCTTCCAACTGTTCTTCAGATCCTGCTTCTCGAGCCCTCCTTCAGCTGGCTCCTCAGCACAAGTGTGCAGGTAGCTTTCTCTCTGCACTGCTTGTATATGGAGGCTTGGTGGGCCAGGCAGGGTTTCTGGCCATAGGTGGAGGCAGGCAGGCTCTTACCTCTCAGCTTTTTCTCAGTCCCTGCGTCTGGAGCCCGCTTCCCCCTGCAACTGTAATTTTATGGTCTTTTAGAACTATGAGGTCTATGTCTTCTCGATGCTTGCTCTTAATATTGTTTTGACTTCCTCATATTGTTGTAAGAATTTAAAACAAACACTATGGTGATATAGTTAGTTACTTTCCTGTTGAGGTGATAAAACACCATGTCCAAGGCAATTTATAGAAGAAGGTTTATATTGGCTTATAGTTGCAGGGGGTTTGATGCTCATAATGTCAGGGTAGAGGTAGCGGGCATGGTGGGAGAGAGGAATGCTGAGAAGTACATATCTCTAACCACAGCACAAAGCAGAGAGAACAACAAAGGAATGACAAGAGTCTTTTAGATCTCAATGTCCACCCTTATTGACATACCTCTTCCAACAAGGCCACACCTCCTAAGCCTTCCCAAACAGAGCCACAAAGCAGGGCCAATGTGTTCACATGTGCCTTCATTCTCATTCAGCCACCATAATAAATTGTTATATGCTTCGGAAGCTTACTAAAAGCAGACTCTGGGAGCAAGGGTTGTCTCCTAAAGTTTTGTCAAGTCTACTTCCCCAAGAGTTAAGAGCTCTCAATTAAAAATGATGGATAGTTATTTAAAAAACCATGTGATATGATTCCTTCCCTTGTGTTGTGAGTGTTGTTTCTGGGTAGATGCAGTAGGGACCAGAGCAACTGCAGAGACTTAATTAAAAAGAAGAGAACTAGGGCTCCCTCTGGATCGAGGGAGAGTGGGTTTGTCTTTGCTTTTCCTTGAGCAGAGTTGTGATTTGCAAAAAAAAAAAAAAAACAAAAAACAAAAAACAAAAAACAAAAAACAAAAAAACAACAAAAACAAAAAACCTTATAGTTTTGGTCCTGTGGTCATGACACACTTCCTTGGGACTTAAAAGACTTAGAACAGGGTGAAGATTTTCAGAGATTCTCCTGTCTGAAGTCCACCTCCCCCAGAATCAAGGTCCTTGTGAGTATTATTCAGGAGTGGAATGTGGAGATGGCTAGTAGCAACAGGGCCATGATACATGGGGCAATGAATTTGCCCAGACTTGAAAAATAACTCCTAGAACCTTCTTGTCAGCTAACCCTGATGGAACGTTAAATCACTTCCATTCCATAGAAACATCCCTATGGTAGTCCTCCTTACCCCCACTAGCTAACAGTCACTGCAAAGATTCTTTCCAGTGATGATGCCAGCTGTCAGGGCAGGATGCTATAGAAGGCAGCTGCTACCTTGGGTGAGTCTCTGGATTCCAGGGAGGCTTTGAAAGGGGCAGCTTCCTTTACTCTTCTGTTGGAATAAGCATATGGTTGGGCCTTGCCTATCCATTGCTTCTGGAGACATCCATGGGTGGTGTATGTTTATATAGGTTGTGCTGTTGGAACTATGTGTGTTTTGGGCTTGAGACGACTACAGAGGCTGGATGCTTACCCCATGAGCTGTGCTACAGGACCCTCTTGGCTTGGCCTTTCTGTGTTTCCTTTCTTGGAGCAAAGTAGAAACTTTTGTTTTGATTATTAAAATTGTGCCATGTGTTCTACCTGTACTGCCCTGGAGTGTCCCCAGATCCCCTCAGATGCAGAATGCCCTCACAAACACCCACAGAGCTAATTTTCCCCTCCACCCAACATCAACAATCCCATTAGAATTTGCAACTGCTGTGCTAAACACTAAGCAAATGCAGAAAACATAGATCTGTATGCTTAATTTGAGCTGAAAGCAAGAAAGGAAGGTATCCCAAGTGTTGCTATCAGTAAGCAAAAATAAGCCCAGAGAGAATGGTGGAGCTGAGCCCAGGTACAGTAGGGAAGAAGGTTACAGTGTAAAGTCCTCATAAGAGTGGCCATACATTGAGGACATAAGCCTTATGGCATTGCCCATGCCCCACCCCAGTATTGCCTTCATCTTGATAAGGAAAACTTCTTAAGTGAGTGTTTTCCAAGCACTCATGAATTCTGATCTTGTGTTCTGGATACTCAAAGTCTAGAACATGCTCATAACCCACATTCAGTTCTGGACTCATTGCTTTGTGACCATTTCCCAGTGCTCACAATCCAGCTCCAACTTGTCAAGCAGGATCTGGTAGGAGGGTGTGCTCTTGGATGTGGGGTTCTGGAAGGTTCTCTCGATGATTCGGACAAGGTACCTTGCTCTGTGGTTCATGCTGATAACCTCCAATTACTCACTATCTGTGTCTCTCTGAAGGGTCTTGAGGGAACATGGCCTTTCTGGTTGTCACATATATTCTCCCTTGCTATGCCATGTTCTTTTCCAAATTTCTCCTCTGAATAATAGATTCAAAGTTACTTTTTTAGTTTCTGCTAATAACTACAGTAACTGTTCATCTATAATAGGTCACACAAGACTGGTGTGTGCCAGTCAGAGCAGCTGCATTCCTGCATTCTGATGAGTCTGACTATAATGGACTGCACCATAAGGGCTCTGTAGACCTGATGGAATTTTAGTTGCATTAGATTGTTCTAGACATTGCCTTGAATGGAATTCTGACCAGATCTCGGCAGTAAAAAGCACTAAATACACTAAATACTTCAGAGAAAGCCACCAACTTCGAGGATCACACTGAAAGAAGACTGGTTTCAAGGCCAGGCTATGTTCAACTTTCTAGGAGTAAAGATCAACTAGTATTTGGTAGCATAAACATGATGTGCAGATTGCTTATGTTGGAATATCACCACAATTTTATTTAAATGCAGTGCCTGTGACCAACTGTCTTGGCAGAGAAATTACATTCTGAGAAAAGATGGACCTGCTATAGATAGGAGGAAACCCAGATGGCCACTGAGAACCATCACTAGCAAGCATGTCACTTGGTGATGGCCTGGCATGGAAAACAAGGAGGGCATAGTGAACGGTCAGTCAAGTGTAAAGACTGGTGAAGTGAGCCCATGGTAACAGGGAGGGAGAAACATGGACACCAGGCCTGAGTTCTGAGAGTGGGTGATGATTTCTCCCACTGTCTCTACAGAGGTCTCCATCACAACTATTTCTAGAAGCTGACAAATGCTTTGTCATCCTGTCCCTGGGGAAGAAAGAGAAGGGTAAAATGAACACACCTTTTGTATTTCTGAATATCTGTGTGTAACGGTCTGACCCAAGACTTAGATAGTATACAAAGACAAAAGAGCATTTATTCTGTAGAAACTTCTAGCATGTGAGGTCAACCATTCTTCAAAATGGCAACCCCAGACATAGGCTTTCTTATAGAGAACTAGGGGGAACTCTCCAGAAGGATTAGGTAATCTTTAATGTGATTGGCAGGGGCCAAAGCGGTAACCTTAGTATACCTTTGGTTGGCTACTGTGTTAGTTTTTCTCTATTTAGAGAGTGGGTTAGGTAGTCTAAAAACTCATTGGTGGGTATTGAGGTGGTCACAGGGGTTGGCTTCTGATTGGTTTGTGCCAGGAGATCAGTGGTCTGCATTCTTATGTCATGAACATTTAACTACAGTTTGAGATAGGACTTCCCAGCACAGATGACCTATCCTAGGATAAAATATTCTCCTATTCTTGTGGTTATCCCCAGGCTGTTCTTTGGGAGGGGGTTTTATGATCTTGTTCTGTATTTTATGGTCTGTTCCTAAAGGTGATATCTTATGGCATAGTTTCTTGAACTTATGATCTGTTCCTGGAGGTGATATATATGGCCTTCTTTTCTAAATCAGGCCTGGTCCTTAAATGGAGATAAATGAGGTTTATGTTGTCCTTTAGGACCATCTGCTTACCTAGACTAGCAGGTAGTTCTTCAGTAACAGGTTACTGAGGGGGAGGACCAGAGGATCAAACAGTAAAGTAGATAGTAGGATTTGGGATTAGGAGATCTTTCACAAGCTATGCCTTATGTCAAACAAGTTTATTATGAAGTATAGCATCTTACATATAGATTTCAGGGGAAATGGAATGAGTCAGCAGTATCACACAACAGGATAGTCAGCAGGAGGCTAATCAAACAACGCAAACCAAGGGCATCCATCCCTCGTGCATCACAGACAGAATACTCAGCAGCCTTGATGCACATTTTACAGAAGGAACTGTATTCCTTCTGTATACATCAAGGCCTCAGGGAAAGCCTTTAATCATCCTGGCCCTCCAATAATCTGCCATCATGGAGATCCATTAACAAAAATATGTATGTGTGCAGTATCAGAATGGATACCTTGTCTGCTTTGAAGATGTCTGTATTGCTCTACAAAGCAAGTCCTTGTCTGTTTTGGTGGCTCTGTTCAGCCATAGCCAGCTTGTCTCGACTTACCTCTGCCAGCATTTTCAGTTCATTCACTGAGGGGCTAGAGCAGTCTCACATGTTATGTGACTACACAGGGAACTGAGGAGGAACACTCACCTTCTGCATCACTAAAGAAATGTCCCTGGGGCTAGACCAGAGGCAAATAATTTGATGAACCCATCTCCTCGAAATTATGGCTGTGGTACTTGCTGGCAATATGGGTCTATGGATTGAGAAAAGAAGAGGCAGGCTCCAGGGGAGGTAGTCCTCCATGTCGACCATACAAGAGAAAACCCTAGATTTGAACTACTCGAGCACTGTGATCTGCGAACCTTAAATCTGAATGGTGCATTTAAATGATTCTTGCAGTTGAAGCAGACCTGGAGGGGTTCCAATGGAAGGATTGGTTTATGCAGCCACTCACCTTACTGTGGGTTTCAGACTCAGACTGACTGAGCAGTGGGTCATTGTGAGCATCTCTCTGAGTCTCTCTTGGATTCTCTGGTAGAACCAAGACAAATACAATATGTCTTTATTTGTAAAGGCTTTTCAGACCTTGCTCCATTATATTCCAATTTTAAAGACACATTACCCTGCTGGAGTAAATCTTACTATGGTGTTCCCTGTTTTCTCTGGAACCTGTCACCAAGAAAGCATATTGGAAAATACAAAGTAATGTGACACACATCCAGGACAATGCTCTCTGAGGCACTGGATGTTTTTCTGGGTGGTGGTTTAGTGAACAGTCACCAAGGCAAATGTTCAGGATTCTAGGTCCCTACTAGTTCAGGGTCAGAGAACAAAAGAGAAATGGGCCACAGTGAACCAGGCAGTTCAGGGACCAGAGGAGGCTCAGGCTGAAATGGTCACTGCCTTCTTTAGAAGCAGAACCATTGCCTTAAACCCCACTGGACCCAGCAGCTATGGCTTCTTCAAGAATCAAGGGTGTGCTTGAACTTTCTCTTATCGTGGGTTCACATCCATGAGCACTGGGCCTCTCTAAAGGAAACCTATAAAAATCACCAGGTTTGTTAACTCATCATATATAGATGAGGTCTTTTTCCTTAAATATATTTATTTTATGTGGATGTGTGTGTGCCTGAGTGCATGTATATATACCATGTGCATGCAATACCTGCAGAAATAGGGAGAGGGCATCAGATTCCCCTGGAGTTGAAGTTACAGGAGATTGTAGTGGGAATTAAACTTGGGTCTTCTGCAAGAACACCAAGTACTCTTAGCCTCTAAGCAATGTCTGCAGACCACGTGCCCAGTTTCTAATATCCTTCTCAATTCAGTAGATTACTAAATGTGCAGAGGGACTTCTAAAGTCCTAGTTAGTTGCAAATTGAAGACCTAAAAGGGTTTGTGTGGTGGGCTAGACAGTGTCTTCACAAGGATCTTCACATACAAACCTCTCAAGATAGGGTTACCCTGGGGTAGCTCACAGATTCTAAGCACATGGACAAAGTTGACAGAGACAGAAAAGGAGATATTCATGTCCTCAGGAGGCAAGGGTAGGCATGGTGCTTCATTGGGTCCAGGATCTCTGGTATAAAGCTGAAGACCAGAGCAGATGTTTCTTCAGAGCTCTAAGGATGCAACTCTGTTGGCTAGTGCAGTCCAGTGAGACAGCCTTTGCCCCCAGTATTGTGATAAAATAATGCTCTGCCCCTACCACCCCCAGCAATAGCACTAGGCTATGGTACTTTGGCATGCTCACAGGAGAATGCCTATTTCAAAGTGACATGGATGTCCATGTCTACTTTGCAGGCTTGGGAGAAGTCATAGCTAAAGAGAATTGAGCAGTCAAGCTGAGAGATGAGCCCAACTGCATATGTCTCCCCTTCCATTCTTCCCATTACTGCCACATAAATAAAGCCCCAGGCTCTTTCCTTGGCCTTCAGAGCACTTCTTTTGGCTAGGATGTTTGGTTCTTGTTCATCTTTGTCATTGAGAAAAGAGTAGAAATATGTTTATCTTAAAGTGATATTTTTCCAAATTTAAGAGGAAAAGACAATCATCTCCAGTGCTGACTTTTTGTTTTTGTTTCTCCTAATATGTACTCAGTAGACATTAGTTTCATGTACAATCTGAATTAAGTTAACAAAGATGGCAATTAAATAGAGAATAATCAACAGAACCAGCAAAATTCTGAATGAATATGTACTTTCCGTAAAACAGATGATGCTTTCTAGAGCCAAGGATCCTCTCGGGATACATGTGGAGCACACTGTATGGCACAGGGATCTGGAGCAAGTGATTCTACCCTTATTACTCCTTCTGAAGAGCTGACCACCCACCCCTTCTCTGTTGGGAGCCCTGTGTACCTGGGTCATGCTGCTGCATGCAGTGTCCTTAGGAAGGGTTCGGGTGGCTCAGTGGTGTTGATGAATCAGTTAGACATACGTTGGCTGAGGCCTTACATTTAGGTGAGAATACAAGCTATGACCACCACATACCTTTATTGTTTACTTCTCTCATTGATGCTACAGAACACATGACAAAAGCAACTTGAGAAAGATGTGGTTGGGAAGGCATAGGACAGAAGAATGAGGCAGCTGGTCAGGAATCAGAAAGAGATGGACAATGGTGCTCACATTCTCCTTTATCTTCAGCCCAGGACCTCAGTCCCTGGTACTGCCACCCACATTAAGAATTAATTACCTAATATAGAAACTCCCAGACATTCCCAGAGGCTTGTTTCCATAGGGATTCTAAATTCTATCAGTATGACAATCAAGAGTAACCACCAGATGACGTTATTAACACTCACTGCTGTCAAGAATATATATAAATAAAAAAATCAGTAGAAAAATAATGAATTAACCAAAAATCATCACGATAATCCATTTCTCCTATTGCTAAGTTCAGCTCCCAGACTTTATGTTTTTCTGTTTCTGGCTTTAGGCTTCATTCATGCCTCTCTTCATGTTATGCTTAATGCCCAGTACTCACGAAATGCCATCATAAAAATCAGTTACCTCATTTGCAGCACCTTCCTTTTCTTTGCTCAATGACATTAATTAAGGTCCTTAATCCCTTTATTTCATAACAATATGCAAACGTGGTTTTGTATTTATAGTCTGTGTCCAGCCATCTTCAGTGTATCCTCTTGGAAAATTCTTATATCTGAAAGTCCACTCCAACATGGACACATGCTCCAACATGGACACACACTCCAGCATGGGCACACACTCCAGCATGGACACACACTCCA
>JADRCH010000093.1:2696137-2787720 GCA_019843965.1 Rhynchomys soricoides | reverse complement strand
CACACACTCCAGCATGGGCACACACTCCAGCATGGACACACACTCCAACATGGGCACACACTCCAGCATGGGCACACACTCCAGCATGGAAACACACTCCAGCATGGGCACACACTCCAGCATGGAAACACATTCCAGCATGAGCACTGTCTTAGTTAGGGTTTTATTACTGGGAACAGATACCATGACTAAGGCAGATCTTGTAAGGTCAACATTTAATCAGAGCTCCATTATCATCAAAGTGTGAACATGGCAGTATCCAGGTAGGTATGGTGAAAGAGAAGCTGAGAGTTCTACATCTTCATCTGAAGGCCACTAGGAGAAGAATGACCTCCAGGCAGCTAAGAAGGTCTTGAAGACCACACTCCCAGTGACACACCTACTCCAACAAGACCACACCTCCTAATACTGCCATTCTCTGGGCCAAGCATATACAAATCATCACAGTATGGGTACTCTACAATAGGCACACACTCTAGCATGGACACATGCTCTACCACCTATGTCCTGATTCCCAGGCTTTCTTTCAGTCATGGAAATAATTCAAATCTCTTTATCAAAGTCGCCAATGACGTGGTAACAGGATTGCTTAGTAAGTAGGCAATGTTAATAACACACCAAATGAATTTATATTCTCACATTTCCCTTGAAGACTCTGGAAGCATGGCTGCAGCTATAGAAAAGAAAGCTACAGCATGTCACTAAACAATTTGCTATTAAACATTCAAGTCTAATATAGTCTCATTTCCTCAGATACACCAAGAGCTACAATTAACTTCTTGTTACTTGGACCCTGGATCTTTGTAGTTATGTTGGGTTCTTTCTAGAAGACCAGATTTGCAGACAGTGATTACAAAGGATATGTCAACTGAGTGTAAAAGCAAGACAGGAAAAGTACACTACTCAGCATCTACCTTTAAATGTTGTACTTTTGAGTGCTGGTCAACCGAAATTTGGAGATAGCTATAGTCTTGTTGATTGGGTCATGCTATTGTAAGAAAATGCACCAACTTGTGGCCAATGGGTAATAGGATTTTATTTTCTGATACTATTGGAAGGTGAAAATCCAATGTCATGGTGCATTTGAGGTTCTTTTCTAGTGGGGTCTCTCTTTGGCTTACTGATGGCAGCTTTTTGCTATGTCTTCAAGGTATATTCTCTCTCTCTCTCTCTCTCTCTCTGTTTCTCTGTCTCCCTCTCTCTATTTCTATGTCTCTCTCTCTGTCTCTCTCTGTCTTTCTCTGTCTCTACCTGTCTCTCTCTGTCTCTCTCTGTCTCTCTGTCTCTGTCTCTCTGTCTCTGTCTCTCTGTCTCTCTGTCTCTCTCTCTTTCTCTCTCTCTCTCTCTCTCTCTCTCTCTCTCTCTCTCTGTATATGTTGAGGAGAACATATAAAAAGAAAGTTCTTCTTCTGCCTCTGTCTTCAAATATATTCACTTCAATGTTTATGACCCCAACCAATAATTTGTGGTTGGTACACAATTCCATAAAAACAATTGCACATGGGTGTCTTTGATGGCATTAGGCACTAACACAGTCTGCATTCTGACTCTCAAAGACTGACACTAATAACTACTAACTATTATCCCTAATAACAAGGGATAGACGCTTCATCCTGTGAGGACTTAACTTTGGGCCCCAGATCCCACATGACAAGGCTAAGTAATTTGCCATGTGCTTGTAATCCCAGAATTGGGGAGGTGAACACAGGAGGAGATTGCTAGCTAGAGAGCCTGGCCTAATCTGTGAAGTCCAGGCAAGTAAGAGTCCCTGTTCTATTTTTAAAGGTTGCATTTTGTTTTATTTCAAATTATGCATGTGTGGTGGTGGGGTGGGTTGTATGGACATTTGTTCATACAAGCAGGTGCCCACAGAAACCAGATGAGAGAATCATATTCCCTGAAGGTAGAGCTACAGGTGATTGAGAGCCATGTAACTTGCGTGCTGGGAACCAAACTCAGATTCTAAGCAAGAATCTTAACTGCTGAGCTACCTCTCCAGCTCAAAGAGAGTCTACTTCAGAGAAAAAGGTTAGGCTCTAAATGTATGCAGACAAATGTGTATGCACACATGCACAGTCACAGACACCTACAAATATACCACACATACACACGCACACGCACACTCACGGGTTGGGAGAGAGCAGAGCTATAGTCCCAGTGTTTTCTGTCTGGTTCTCTGAAGGATTCTGGATGTCCTGGTCAAACAGTCTGGATCAAATGACAATGCACAGGTTCTAAGAGAGAGGAAGACATCTCAGAGCAGGAGAGATGGCTCAATGGTTAAGAGCTCTGGCTGCTTTTCTAGAGGACCCAGATTTAATTCTCAACATGCACACGGCAACTTACCTGCCAGTAACTTCAGTTCCAGGGCTTCTGACACTCTCTCACACACATAGATGCAGGCAAAGCACCAGTGAACATAAAAGAAAAATAAATTATATTCAAAGACACCTGGCATCAGCTTCTTGTCTCTGTAAGCATGGACATACATGGACGTTTATACCGAACATATGTATACATACACACACACACACACACACACACACACCGTGAGGATGCTATACATGGTTGTGCACTGCAGTACAGACAAACATGGGAAGAGATGCTTTTTGATGATTTTAAGTTTCTTATAAAGGCAGAGGAAGGGCTTTGAACTCACAGTGACGATTTCACAGCCACAAAACTGAAGCCATTAAGCAGAGCCTTGGCCAAGGGAACAGACATGTGAATTTTATTTTCTGTTTAAATAAAACCATTTATTCTAATTAATATTCATCTCAATAAAGGGAGGAATAGTGAACACATCCACACATTTAGCCTCTGTGTGTGTGTGTGTGTGTGTGTGTGTAGATGAAATCATCGGGCTTAGTAGATGCAATCATTAAAGGACAAAGGTCAATACATAGGTTTTAAAGATTTTATTTATTTTAAATATATAGAGAAATGGAATGAAGGGTCTGAAGAGGGATTGGATACTTTTGATGGATTGAATTCAGATACTATGTAAACAGTAAATGAGAATTTCTTGTTTTATGGTCATGCGTAAGAAAACTGAAGGCTTATACCAGTGTTTTAATTTAAAAGTACACTGTGTTTTCATAGATGACTTTGAAGATATGAACTTTTAGAGTAAGTTACTCTTTGTGGGATTTTTATAATCTGTGGACATAGCCATAAACAATACAACAGCACTGAGACTTGTTGAAATGACGTAAGCAAAAACAGTGGGGTGGGGTGGAAAAGCAAAGCTTTCTGCATTCTGAATGAGTTGGTTGGGCATCCACAACATGTAAGGGCCCTGAGAATACAAAGTCATTGCCCCACTCTTAAAAAGAAAACGGAAAACAATCCAAGCTCGTGCAGAATAAATGCTCAAAGATAGTGATGGGGTCAATGCTAACTGTTGGTAGAAGAAAAGATGGTATGGCCATTATGATCCAGTCCGAAAGAAACATCCTACAGTTTTTGAACGTACAGTTTATAGGGCTTTCCTATAGCCACCTATAGGGGGCTCAAGTCATTCTCAACCCAACCATTGTTTCTTGGTTTTATATCCAGGGTTGGTACATTCCATAGCAGTTCTTCAGAAAAATAAATTTTGCTTTGTTTTGGAGTCATGTGACAGGAGAGAGTGCTCCTGGGTTGCAGTTGCAGCCTTTCTGTCTGAAGGGCTCTGTGTAGGTATGAGATGCGGCCATCTTGGTCCTGAGCTGACCTGGCATCTGACAAACAGTCCACATTTGGTTGGATACTAGCTGGGAGTGAGGCTGAATATCTTCTGGTTCATGTAGCACTTTGCAGAGCACTCCCTGTCCTGGGAGTATGTCTCATCGCATACTGCAAACATTCTTTCTTTACAGTAAGTATCTACCAAGGAAAGGTGAGCAGTGTGTGAAGCATGCATCACTAGGTGCTGTTTGTACTTTAAATAGAATTCTGAGAAGCACTGTTTCCAGCTCATTGGCAGACCCTGGTACAGGATGCTCACTGGAAGAGCCAAGCAGGTATGCTGGGCTCTCACAGAGCCCTTTTCCTTGTGACAAGCCACATGTGTTAGTCTAGACCTCCATGGAACAGGCTGTGCTAGCTTGTTGAATGATGTCATCAGAGCACCTGAGGGCAAATGGGCAGCTTCCTTGTTGCTCTCCTCTTCCCTCTCTCCATCTCCTCCTTTATTATCTTCCTCCCTCCTCTCCACCTCTCTTTCTCTGCCTCCTTTTCTTATCCTCCTTTTTTGTTTGATTTTTAAGGCAAGTTGTTGTATGAATCTAATGCTAGCTTTAAATTTACAGTCTTCCTGGCCGAGCTGGTGTTACAGGTATGAGCCACCGTGTCTGTTCCTGTGTTCTTCTGAAGTATTTATAAGGCCCTTGTTCCACACTGGAGAAGCCTTTGACTGAGCTACCTTCTCCAGCCATGTCTGCTTTGCGTGTTGGGAACTGAGTACTTGGGTTGCGCTCTCTGCCTGCTGCACGACTTTGGAGAAGTCATATGACCTCTCAGTATCTCTACAGCGGATTTGGCCTTATTCTGTGGAGATAATAAGAGGTGCAGTGTCATTGTCCCTTGAAGACTGTACAGTGATGACCTCCACTGGTCACAAGAAGGGAACATCTGGGGAAGACTGTCTCTACCCAAAATGGACAGGAGGGGATGAGCTACCTTAGAGTACATGCTACAGACCTTAGCATGTCCTAGGGTGATGAGAACTAGTTCATGTTTTAAAATTCCTACTAATGATCTTCCCAACCATTATCCTCTTTAACAACATCAGTGCCCAAGAAACAGCTTAGAAAAAGGAGTGGGGCTGAGAAACTCGCCTTAAAACTGATCCTCATGTCTGTATCACTGCAGACCACAGGAGACCCATTAACCAGCATGGCAAGTTGATTGGAAGAATCATGTACTTGTCTAGGATCAAGCTAAAGGGATAAGTGAAAATTAGTTTCCAGTGAACTCTGACTTCCCTTAGGGAGAAATCCCAAGTGTCAAGGCTTCTATCTACCTCTTTTGCCCCCAGCTCGAGGATGACTACTAGTTTAAGAGGGAAGCTAAGCATGTAGGCTTCCCCATGTTGGCCATAGGCATGGGAAGCTATAGAGGAACATACACTGGTGCACGCCTCAGAAGCACCAACATGAGTTCCACACACACCTCAAATAGAATGCTACCCTTGAAGGAAGGACCAGGCAGAAGTCCACAGAACCCAAACACACATAATAGAGGGTGAGAATATCAGTGACTAGGAGAGACTTGAGGCTGAGGAGTAGCCTGTCCTAAATATGGGTCCACTGTGAGAGAAGCTGGAGAACTACTCAGGAGGCCACACCTCCAGGAGTCTCCAACACCCAGGACTCCTGTGTGACACGTGCTGGGTCCCAATGTTTGTGGAACACCAGCTTAACACAAGGAAAGACTGAGGCCCAAGGAATTCAATCATGAGGGAAAACAGGAAGCAGCATTTTAGGTTTTAAAAGGATAATAGATGTGATTAAAGAAGACAGGGGAGCGTCTCATCTTGGAAACACAATCAGAAATTTTAGAGATGAAAAGATACTTGATTTTCACTTATGACCTTAGTCTTAGTGTGTTTTAAAGCTCTGTGAAATACCATCAGGCATAGTGAAAAACAACAAATCAGAGGGACAGGACTGAAGGGATCGGGCAGATGTGCTCAAAGACAGAAACCCTCAAGAGCTGTGGAGGCTGCCACAGGGCCCAGGTAGAGCTTCAGAAGCTAGGGCATGAAGGACAAGAGAGGGGTGGTGCTAAATGGCATAACTGTTGTAATTTCTGACGTGAAGACTCACTCATTCTTGGACTGTGGGTACAATGGACTCTTGTAACAGATTTCAAAAGGAAACCCACCAGGAAGCATCATCTTACAGAATATCTAAGCACAATGGGAGAATCCATCTACCTTCATCTTGAGCTGTTTCCTGCACATGCTGTCTCCTTTGCCAATAAACCATGTCCCCAAAACACCAAAGTTGCTGGCAGTTCTTCCTTGTAGCCCTTCCTAGCATGCATGTTCTTTTATTGCTTGTATCTGGGCTAAACAGTTTCTTCTTTAGGAAAGCCTTCCCAGAATTCCTTCTTCAATCTTACTCTTGCTGCCCATGGGTTTGGGAACAAATGGTGTGGGATGGAGGGAAGCCCCTCGTGTCCACCCCGAGTGCTCGTGGCTCCTGAGTGATGCATGGGACACGCCCATAGTTCTCCCCTCTAGTCAGGCTGTGGAAAGCCTTTGCAGAGGCCCAGCTCTGGGTGGTGGAGGGGAGACTGTTCCCCAGGGTTCTCTAGCCTTGGGCACCAAGGGAACTGCTGGGTACCGCAGAAGTGCTAGAAGGAGCATAGCTGGGGTCCTCGCCTGGACGGGTGCTGGCTAAATGCTTTGGCTTGGATGGAAGTCTGCTGCAGCTGGAAATGCTGAGACAGCTTAGACAGGTGAGTAGACAGGCAGCTCATTAGGCGAAGGCCAGTTCCATTGTTTCCCATGGCAGATGAAGATGAATAGAGACAGTCCGTAGTTTTAAGGCGTTTATTGACATGTGGAGAATGGTGTGGATGAGATCTACTCACAGCCTCCAAGAGGGGCAAGGTAGAAATAGTAACTAGGAAGGGGTGTGGCTAAGTCCCTAGGTGTCTCATTAACATGGGGATGGCTTGGGGCTGTGTGGCCACGCCTCTACCTGTGATGAGGCTTGGGGGCTTGACCACGCCTCTACCTGAGGAGGGGTTTGGGGTAGGTCAGGGGGTCTGACAACAGGTACTTCCCATTGGCTTGGTCTGAGAGTTTAAGAATACCTTATCTGCATGTGGGAGGGCTTGGTGTGCTGCTTCTATGTGACAGACCTCACAGGACAGACCTCTCTACAGGGACCTGTAGGGGTTGTAGCAACTTGAGAGCCAAGGGACTCCCAGGAGCATTGGCAAAATGCTTTCCGGTCCCTTGCAGGGCAAGCCCCACTGGGTCGCCCGTGGTTAAGCCTGTGCTTGACCAGGGGCCAGGCTGCCTGTCACAGTCCACAGCCCCACACATGGGGACAACCTGGCTGTCTGGAGACTGTTGCACTGTTACAGCTGTGCTCTGGTTGCTTGTTTAACTTTGGCTCCCATGGCTCCATGAGCTCCCTGCAGTTGGGCTCACCATGCCTTGTGGACACATACATCAGGTGATCATATCCATTGTCACCTCAGAAGTATAGGAAATGAATCAAACTATAAACAAGTGGATTGTATACTAGGGCCCAAAGACACAGCAGAGAGCAACTACAGAAGGTAGGGCTGCTTATGGGCAAAGTCAAGTTTTCTGCCTAAATGAAACACACACACACACACACACACACACACACACACACACATACGACTCATACACGTACACACTCACACAACACTCATACACTCACACACATACAGTCAAACACATACACTCATACACAGTCGTACACTCACACACACTCACACACTCACACACTCATAAATTCACACACTCGTGCACACTCTCCATGGATATGTATATGCACTGCAAACATGCTTGATGTCCACAGAGGCCAAAACACATTGAGTTTTAAGCTCTTCTTCTGTGGATATTTCAGTGGCAGACAGAAAGCCATGAGAGGGCTTGGCTTGTTTTTAGATGATGTGTTTGGAACCTTGACTGCTCCATATGTGACCACTGATCATGTCTCATGATAAGGGCATCTTTGATTGTATCTCTTGGTAATTTTCAAGAATTTTATTCACAGTAATCCCAGTTAGTATTCAGGAAACCAGTTCATCCACAAGTTTTAATGCATTTCAGAAATGGTCCAGTTAAAGTAAGGCCCCTTGTTAGTACAATGAGGAAGAGGGAGTTGATAAGCAGGTCCGTGGGGTCCACGCAGGGACACATGGCTTCTCTGGTAATATCTGTAATATGTAACATCAGAGAAGCCAGAAAACAGGATCGAAAGGTGATGAGTAGAATCTATGAGCTGAGGCACTAAGAGCATTTGTCAGAGGCTTTGTTCTGAGATCACTCTTTGATCCACATGCAATCCCCAGAGTTCCTTGTTTTGGTCCAGACATACTATACATTTAGAATTATAAACTTAAGACAGGTAAATGGAGCTAGAGAATGAACACAATGATGGTCCTAAGACAGCTCAATAGCCAGAAATTGGCAAGAGACACAAACTTAACAACCAAACCCCAGATGCAAAAGACAATGACCTGGGGCAGAATGCTTGGTTGCCATGCATAAGGCCTTAGGTTCAATCCTCTGCACCCCTGAAAAAAACAAACAAAACACCCACAAAAATCAATGCCACCTCATACAGAATGAACACTCAAGTTAATTAGATGAACTCACCCCACATCATAGCTGATGAAATGAAGATCCAAGTCTTTAAAGAAATCCAGTGAATTTGGCATTTTCCAGTTAGAAGATGGGGAAGGAAGCAAACATTTGGTAGTCTATTTAAGGTACCATCTCTTAGTCACACAAAACAAGAGAAGTAGTCTAGACAGTCTAGCCTTGGGTATCCTATGTGTACACTCAGGCCTCCTGGAGAATCTTGGACAACTTTCCAAAGCAGATAAATGGATTTTGAGGCTCTAATGGAGATAGCCTCTTATGAGAGAGAGCCAAAATCCAGGACACTTTGACCTCTGTAAATAGAATAAAAGTTGACAGATTTTCAGACCTTTTCAAGAGGGACCATTACTGAGCATGTCTTCTTGGGATGGATATTAGTTCTCCCAGATGTTTTCAGTCAAGATTGGGGAGTGCTGGCCTAGGAGTCTGCATACAGATATTTGGGGATGTCCATTGAACTCAACAAGAATGAACCCTTAACTCAAGATAGCCAGGAACAAGTAGCACAAATGGTAACTAAATATCTAAGGGATGTTTGCAGTATCTTTGAATGCCCAGCAGCCAGATTGTCTGCATGGGACCATTGAGCTCAGTTCTGGACAAGCATATCTTTTCTCTTGATCATCTGTACTAGCCTTGAGACACATGTTCACTTCTGCAGTTGTTTAACACTCTGTCTTTTCTTTCTCCAGCGGAAGATACCAGTCTATCTCAGAAGAAGAAGGTGACTGTGGAAGATCTTTTCAGCGAAGACTTCAAAATCCATGACCCAGAGGCAAAGTGGATAAGCGGTAAGTCCATAGTCCTTAGAGTACCTGGGAGATCCTCCCATTCCCACCTTCTCTGCATCACCTCTGTGTGGGTGAAGCTCTGCAGAGCCTCTGATCTCTGGATGTGATTGTCAAAACTTTTCCATCATAAGAACATGTGACCAGAGATAGCCACTCCTTACTCTGCAGGCTGCCTCACAGGCATCAGCACAGCCTCAGCTTGGTGAGAAATGGGTTTGCTGAGGACCGATCCTCCACCATCCTCTATGTGTTGTCTTCCTCCTGGAGCCATTTTGTCTCTCAGCAGGTTGCTAAGCAACAGAGCCCCTGGTGCCTCTGTTGAGCCTGCCTTCTCCATGGTGTTGGTCTTCTCTGCCTTCAGCTCACTTTTACTCACCAGGGAACTTAGCTGTGACCAAGGACTGAGCTAGGTCACTGCCAAACACAGGGATCTGTGCAGATACTGAGGAGTACCCCTCAATTCTAACTTGGATCCCACCTCATTTGCTAGTTTGAGGGACTTTTTTCTTAAACAACAAAACAAAACAGAACAGTGGCAGACTGTTCCTGAGTCTTGGTGCCCAGGATAATGAATTTCCTCCTAGGAGGTCTGAAATCCCATGAGCCTCCTCCCTGGCCCTCACTGGCAAGCTGTATCTCTCCTGCTGTGCCCATCCTTGGCTGCACTGTGCATTTAGGGCTACACTGTGCACTGTGCATTGAAAGTGTACTGTCCCTTTAGGGCTTGCACTTGAAAGTGACCCCTCAGGTTGGTAATCCTTTCCAGTGCATTGGGCCCAGGCCCAATCCTTGCTTTTATAACTGAGAGTTTCAGAGAGCAACAGATTTCTTGAGAGCCTGACACAGCAGAGCTGGTCTGCAACACACTGGGCTGGCCACCCATCTGACACCCAGTTTTGTGTTCTTTGTATTATACCAGTGTGTGTGTGTGTGTGTGTGTGTGTGTGTGTTCATACACATGCATACATTTGTGTTTTGCCCAGTGTTTAGGCAGGTCTGAGGGCTCAGGCAATGTTCAAGGTCAGATCTTAAGAATAAAACACAGTCTCCTTGGGAACTCAATGATGCATTTTGTCAAAAAACATTGATCTTAACTCAGTAGATGCAGAGAGACAGGATCCACTTTCTCATTCTCCATGGGAAGACGTTTTGAAGACTGTGAATGGTTTTAAATGGATGTCTAGGGTTTGTTAGATAAGAGAGAACAGGCCTCTGGGAAATGTAAGTCTAAAACATCAGCCTGTGCCAAACTATGATCAGAAGAACACAAGATAGGATACAATTCCCAGGGATGAGAAAGTAAAACAAATCCAAATAGCATGGCAAAAGCATGTTTCAGGGATACATGGAAGGGTAGAAATAAAGGGTGCCAGATCCAACTCTGGAGTTCAGAGCTCACTGGGGGGCAGGGGGAATAGAAAGAGTCCAGAGTCCAGAAGGGGCCAAAGAGTAGAGATGTACACTTTTTTTGTGTGTGTGTGTTGGGGGGGGGGTTAGGTTGCCATGGTTTCTGATAGCCTAGTCCTAAATTAACAGTCTAAATGAAGAAGCCAGGGCAGGAGGTGGGGAGAAGTAGCTGTGGAAGGGAACTGAAAAGGAGGGGAGGGGAAGGGAGGGGAAGAGAAGGGAAGAGAAGGGAAGAGAGGGGAAGGGAGGGGAAGGGAAAGGAAGGGAAGGGAAGGGAAGGGAAGGGAAGGGAAGGGAAGGGAAGGGAAGAGTAAGCTTTGAAAAGGAGGTGCAGGTTGCATAGCTTGCTGAAAGCCTTTCCTCTGGGCCCACCCTCCCCTGCTGTCAGCAGCATGTTCTGGGAGCTGGTTCTGATTAAATAAGAAGCTGCATAGAGATGTGCTGAGTCAACAGGACCCAAGGGAAACCAGCCAGAGCCTCTCCCCCATGCTGGGAGTTAATTTAAGCCTCCTCCTCTTCTTTTTCTTTCCCTCTTCTTGCCCCTCTCACCTCCTCTGGATCATCTTCTGGGTGTCTGGTAGCATTTACCTGACAGTAAGCACCTCACATCATTGAGCCATTTGCTTCCCACAGATTCACTAATCCTGTTTTCAGATGTGTAAAAGGAGGCTGAACTTACAAGTAACTCAGACAAGAGCCCATATCAACCTTGTTTTCTCTGGTGTTTCCAAACTGCCACACTAGGTGGAATCCAGATCTCTCCAATCCAAGAAATTCTCTACCAACCTCACCAGCTCCCTTTCCTGGTTTTAACCTGTTTCTGGGCTGTGGATATTTCAGAGTTCCCACCATCTTTTAAGCTTCTGTATTCTTGAAAGTAACAGAAAAACCAATGCTGAAGGGAAATAGAGACGTTCTCCACTGAGAAAGTAACTAAATTTTTTGGGGGGAGGGGGGAGTTGTTTGTTTTGTAGACATCGATCATTGACATCATGTATCTGGGATTTAATATTGGGGCTCATGGTTTAGAAGCTCTGTTTTTATCATAAGGAAATAATTAATTAATTAATTAGTGTTTTAAGATAAATTAATGGTTTCATTGGTAGTATAATAATTGCATAAGTGAACAAAATGTAATTGATAGTAAAGTTATAAAACCCTAAGCAAAGCTTCATGGCCATTCTGACTGTCAGACATTCATTGAGATGTAGAGAGCTGGAACTGGACTGGTGTATGTGTGTGTATCATTATACCAGCTGAGTGATGCTTTTATTTGTGAGTTCATTAGAATAGTGATTTTTATTTACTTTATTCCTAAATTTCCTAAGATTACTGTTTCAAATCTTCTAGAATCCTGAAGCTCTTGTAGAATTCCCTTTTATGTTTGTTACAACAGAGGATGAACAAAAACTAACAGAGCTGACAGAGCCCACAGACTCCTGGGTCTGTCTTGCATGCATGTGGGAAAGAGGCTAGTAGCAGGTGGTCCCTCCACATGTGTGCCCCATTGAGTACACTTCCATTGAGACAACATTTAACTGTGGACTGGCTTACAGTTTCAGAGGCTTAGTCCATTATCATCACGTTGGGGAACATGGTGACATACAAGCAGGCATGGTGGTAGAGGTGCATCCTAATTCGCAGACAGAGAGGGAGGGAGAAGGAGGGAGGAGAGGGAGAAGGAAAGGGAGGGAGGGAGAGAGGGAGGGAGGAGGAGGAGGAAGAGGAGAGAGAGAGAGAGAGAGAGAGAGAGAGAGAGAGAGAGAGAGAGAGAGACTGGGCTGTCAGGGGATTTTGAAAACTCAAAGTCAACCCCTAGTAACACACTTCCTCCAAAAAAGCCACACCCCCTAATCCTTTTCAAGTGGTGCCACTCTCCAATGACTAAGCATCCAAATATATGAGCCTTGAGAGACTATTTGTATTCAAACAACCACAGGGACATTTTCTTTGCTGTTCTAGGGTTCTGTGACATAGGACAACATTGTGGTCACTGCTTCTATCTGGACTGAACCACCTCAGTTCTACTCTTCCCCTCTCTCCTCACCTCACCATTTCTCATCCATCATCTTCTTCAGCTAAAATAACATGGGAGAGTTTACAACATTTGTCCCCTCATCCTGCCTGTGTTTACCATCACTTCATAGCACAGTGACTCGCTTCTGCTCTAGAAGACACCTTAAACAAAACACGCAGGTGAGCTTTCACTGTCTTGAGGAATAACTGTAGGATTCTTCCCCACTTTTGTGCAGGAGAATATTCTCATCTGAAAATAAATGCATCCTCATTTCTGCCCCATTCAGCACCTTCACACACCATGCCCTTCACCTAATCCTGGTTCCCAGGAGGGTTCCACCTGGTCTCCCTGTCTTCTGCAAACTGGTGTATCTGTATCTGTCTACTATGATATCTTTCACACTCTGCTCCGGTTCCTTGCCTTGGAACCGTCTTTGATTAGACATCTACCCCAGGCTCCTGACCCTCCTCCTGTCAAGGTCACAGAAGACCACCTGGTTAGTGAATGCCAGTGTTGTTTCTCAGGGTCATCTCTTAGATCTTTCACCTCCCCAACAGCAGTGCATTCGGGAGTGATTGGCCCCTAGAGAAGGACTTCTTTAGGCCCTCCTTTATGCTGGTTATGGCCCAGCCATGCTGTCCTCTGGTGTAACCTCCTACCTTATAGGTATCTCCATATACCTCAGGCCTCTTGCTGATGGTCTGTCTTCCTAATGCTCTCCATGATCAAGTCCTAGGCCCTGGCCTGCTCCTGCCTTCTTCCACCTGCACACTCTTGCTCTTGGTGTTCTGATTACTCATAAAAGCAGAGCTCTCCCCAGCTTTCCCATATGCCTTACAAATTTAACCTTAACACATATGTCCAAATATGAGCTCCTACCTTACCCAAAACTGTGAACACACACAAAGAAAACAAATCTATGCCATACCCACAGCTACCTAATGAGGGCTGATGGAAAACTCACCCATGTCAATTTCTGTACTATACCCACATGCTGTCAATATGGCAAATAGTCTCTTTCTAAGCCTGTTTCAGATAAATGTTAATTCTAAAATGAAGGTAGTGGGTTTTTACACAGAGTCCACCTCCTACCTTGTCATCTTTTAAATCTATTGTCTGTTCAAGACAGGGTTTTGTGCAACCCAGCCTGTCCCCTGACTGCCTATGTGTAAAAGATGACTGTGCCCAATGTAGACTTTCTTCTAGTCACCCTCATTTTCTTGAATCCTGCCACTTGTCGACAAAGAGCCCTCTGTGTCTCAGAAAACAGAACTAGAAAGACTGGAAAATTGGAGAAAATAGCCTCCTTTGAATGTAGGGAAGTATCAGCAGGCTGGTTGGTACGAGGAAAGTATATGTTTGAGGAGATAAAATTGGCCTTGGTACTCAGGGCTCAAAGCAATTTGATTTCCAAATGAGTTTTACCCTCTCTATGTTGTTCTGAAAAACCAGATGGGTTTAAAAAAAATAAAGCTTGAGGGGTTCAGTAAGAGGGGAATTCACTTAAAATGGTTCCTGTTTCTCCACTGCTTTAGGGAGACCACAATTTTCAATCAGAGCCAGGAACCTTGGAGAGAGTGAAGGTGGACCATAAGCATCCCTGGCTGCAACTGACTTCTTGATAGCACAATGACTGCACAAAAGGTGCCTAGAGAGGGCAGGGTCAAAGCGGCAAACCTGCTTCTTGCTGTCTCTGTTAGTTCCAAAATCCCTGATCAAGGTAACTTAAGGAAGGAAGAGCAGCTTTGGACTAGTTCAAGGAAAGGTGCTGGGGCAGGAGAGTGAGGCAGAGGGTCACACTGCATCTGCAATCAGAAAGCAGAGAGAAGTGAACACTGATCATCAAAGGTTTCTTTTGCTCTATAAAAGCAAAATGCTGTGGCAAAAAACAACTTGGAGAAGAAAGAATTTATTTCCCTTCCACATCCACATCACAGTCCATCAGTGAGGGAGTCAGGGCAGGTATTCAAGTGGGGTCCTGGAGGTAGGATCATGGAGGAATGGAACCCACTGTCTTGCTTCTCAAGGCTTGCTGAGCTTGCTTCTTTATATAACTCAGGACCCCTGCTCAGGTTCATCACCTCCAACATCACTCATTCATCAAGAAAATGCCCTACAGATGTGCCTGCAGGCCAATCTAGTGGAGGCATTTTCTCAGTTGAAAGCTCCAGATGACCACACCTTGTGTTCAGTTAATAGAAACTACTCAGCACACTGGTACTCAGCTCCATTTCTCTTTTTATTCAGTTCAGGGTAACAGACCATCCCCAGGTAAAACAGGTCTTCCCACCTCAATTAACCCAATCTAGACAGCCTCTTATAGACATGTAGAGGCTTGTACTCTTCTAGGTACAGCCACGGTGGCAATCAGTATTAAGACTTTCACTGCACAGTGACCAGATGGACATGATAAGAGGGATTATCTGAAGTCATAAAGTGAACATTGAAGCCTATCTTTGTTCAGTCTGGCAGGTCTTTGATGTAAGCACCAGGCCCTCACAGTATGCAGACAAAGTTGACTGTCTCTCTCTTCTGTTGTCACCTTCATAACCCTACCTTTCCTCTGAGCAGAGATCCTTGGTGTCCAAGCCTCAGCAGGCCAACTATTCTCCTGGTGTCAGATGCAGTCACACTTATGCTCCCTCAGGGGCACTTATTGGCACTGTTCTCCCCATGTAGCCTTTGTATCTGAGAAAACCTGTCAGTCTGCTCACCCTGCTTCACAACTCCCTGTGGACTCCTGCATGCTTACCACAGGAAAGCCACGGAAGGCAGCTGGTGTTGGAGGCAATGCAAATGGTACCGTTGCCACATTACATACCTCTCTATTTCAGTCCTCACTAAATGCAGATGGGCAGGGACTTTTATCTTGAGAAGCTAGAAATATATGAATTAAAGAAGTTAAATGTGGTGTGTGTGTGTGTGTGTGTGTGTGTGTGTGTGTGTGTGTGTGATATCCCATAACTATAATCACAGCACTCAAGAAGATGGGATGGCAGAGATGCCACCAGTTCGAGGCCAGACTGAGCTACAGAATAAGCTGTCTTTTTTTTTAAATGTTCCCCTTTTTCAGATTTATCCAGATAGCTTTTGAAATCCCTGTGTTCTCCTGCCTCAGTATACCCTCCTGGGTTTTCTTTCTTCGCCTTCCCCAAGCTTCACCATACCCTTTCTTTAATATGCCTTCTGCCACCTCCCCTGGTGGACCACCATCCCATCTCTTTCAAAGCTTCCTGCCTTCACTTCTCTCTGTCTGAAAATGTCTTTATAAATTCCCATTCACTCTTCATGGCTTGACTTCAAATCAATTCTCTCTAAACTTTCAAGTTTAGAGTTAGTTGCAAAGGTCAATCTGTGTCATCCCTTCTGTGACACCTAGAGGAATATATAAATAAGGGAGTGACTAGCTGAGCTCCTGGACACCAGCACTGTTGGCTTCCCAAAGTGCTCACAGTCTGCTACCACACCCTAACATCGGCATGATACCCCATGGACCCAGCTGCTGGCACTGTTTAGTTCATGATGCCAGCACTCCTGACCCCAGAGACTAGTGTGGCCAATAGACTGTCACCAAAGAGGGATGCACTCTGTCTCTATCTCTGGTGAGTATACTTTCCTGGGACATTTAAATACTTCCCTGCTCAGCCCATACCTACTGCTTGATGGATCTCTTTTTTGCACTATAAAGGCCTTTTTGATGTAAGGAAATATACATGTTTCTGGGTTGTATATGCTCTGTATATGTATATGCTCATACATTTTTCTTGAGAAAGGGGATCTCAGATGAGATTTCTGTTCCATTTCCCTTCTCAGCGTGAAGACTGATTTTCTATAGGACATTAAGCATTTGTTCCCATAACATGAAGACTCTAAGGATCTCAGCATTTCTCATAGCCCCTCATTCTCCTCACTGGAGTAGATGAGCAAATGGGCCCACAGATGGGAGATGTGGATGCTGGTCCTTCTTCATGGTAATCTCTGAGTCCAAGACAGGTGGCCTTCTACATGCCAATGTGGTTAGCCTAATAACAACAAAAACATTTTTCACTCCAGCATCCTTCAGACTTTTAATTGCTCCCAAATAAAGTGGCTGAGAACTCAGATGAGTCTTAGTATCCTGTAGCCATTTGGGCCAAGAATGAGATATACCTTAGTACCTTTTCTACAATGATTCTCAAAAGGCACAGGAGAAAGCCCCATTACCCTTCACACAGCGACCCTCACTGTTAGCATTTATTACCTCAATTAAATTATCTCACATACTCCTTAACTAAGGCGACCTGCAGGAACCTAATTAATTATCATTGACATCTTCCCAAATATGGATTACCCTCTTAATTAATGCTTCTTAATTCTGTCTGTAATTGAGTAGAACCCCCTGGGGACTACCGGTCTTCTACCTGCACCTACATTTATGGTCAAGTGGCTATTTCCACCTCTTACCTTCATAGTTAGCTTCTCCAGAGCCTTGACTACATTATGGTAATTATATTTCACTCATAGGCCAGACATTCTGACCTGTAAGAAAGTTTTAATAAGTATTAATTGATTGACTGGCTGAGTCAGCAAGTAAGAAGCTGGATCTGTCTTTGTTCTGTTTCCTGATGCTATAATAAAATGCCCCAATAAAAGCAATCCAGGGGACAAAAGAGCTATTTGCTCACAGTGCCAGGATGCAGCGCATTGTTGCAGGGACATCATAATCGCAACAACTTGGGAGAAATGGTCATAGCATATCCACAGCTAAGAGCAAAGAGCAGTACATTTGTGAATGTTGCTGCTCAGCTCACTTTCTCCCCTGCCTGGGGAATGGTATCTCCCACAGTTGGCAGGTCTTCCCACTTCAACTAACATAATCAGGATAATCTACCATAGACATGCCAACTTATGATATTCTCTTATTAAGACTCCTTGTTCAGATGATTCTGGATTGTGTCAAGTTGACAGTTAAAACTAACCAGCAGAGTCACTATGGAAAAGGTTCTTGAGGTCAGCTACATTTCTAGGACTGAGGACTAATTATCTTCTTAGCCCTTCTAATGCTTAACACTGAGAAAATTTTCACACATGGGTAATATCAGATGTGCACCCAATTCTATTGTCTTGCTTCAAATAGCATTCTCTCATGGAGCATAGGGATGGCACTTCCACGCCCTGACTCATGTATTGCCCATCCTTTCTCTACTAAACCAGGTGTAGTGCACACTCTTGCAATCCTACCACTTGAGAGTTAATGAAGGAGGCACTTGAGTTGAAGACAAATCTAAACTATATCTGAAAGATGTAGATATAGTGGCTGAAGATTCAGCTTGCAACCAAGATATATCTCTGTGACCTTTACTCTTTGCAAGGTGAGGAATCAGGAAGTCAGTTACTTTTCTTAGCTTCTCTCAGCTCGAATCATTAGGCATGGTTTTCATAGGCTAGTGATTGCCATAACAAATCTGCCATAGGTTGGACATATATCCCCAGAGGTGTTAAGGGTTAGGTACTATTGGAAGTCTGTGGGATCGTTCAGAAGTAGGACTTGTGGCTGGAGGGATGGCTCAATACTGGAGATCACTTACTTCTCCTTTAGAGGACCCAAGTTATGTTTCTAGCACCCACACTGGGAAGTTCACAACTGCCTATAACTTCATCTTGAGAGGACCTGATGTCCTCTTCTGATCTCCACCCACACCCTCACTCACACACACATACCCCTCCTCTCATGCACACATGAACATAAATAAAAGCATAAACGAGTTCTTAACAGAAGTGAGACATCATGGGGATGGTCATGTCCTTGAGGGAGATAGTGAGGCCTCTGTCCCTTATTCTTTGTCATTTCATGTCCCAGCTGTGAGGAGATACGTTTTCTCGGCTATGCATTTCAACACTGTCACACTGTTGTCCCATCCTGCAGCAGATATCAGAGGCCTAAAAGCTATGGGCTGAAACCTCTGGTACCAGACAAGGCTGATGAGAACAGGAGGGGGAAGTTTGATCCTCAGCCCCTCTCAATACTGTGTCCTCTCCCCACCCCATGTTTTCCTGTTCATGCTGCTCATATATGCATGGGTATGGAGCTCTCCACCAGAGCATGGTTCACTTACCAGGGATCACACCCTTAAAGAAAACTGACTTCCTTTACCTAGCTCCTACCAGCTGTCAACAGTACCCCAGCTAGGAGCTAAATCAAGAATTCTACGTATGTCCCACACCTTCCTACCCCTTTGCTGCCTCTCAAAGTGATGAAAAACTGGCAAGCCGACATTCTTTTTGAGCATCTCTCTAAAGGCCTCCAGAAGCATCTAGATACTAGCCAGAGCTCCTTATTAAATAAAGACCAGGTTCTAACAGGGCAGGCTGGGCTGGACTTTAACAGGCTCTGGGAAATCCGAAGCTGTCTGTAAAGGACAGGATAATGATGCCACTGCTCCCACTTTCATCAGCCATATACCACTGTGTGCAAGGTGCTCTGCTTGCCTGCTGCTCTGTTCCAAGCCTGCCATCCTGAAGGTCACATCAGAAGGGCTGAAGGTGAAGGATGCATCTGTCAGTAGCCTCTCACAGCCTCCCAAGGCCCTGGACAGCCAGGTGGAGTGTGAGCACTGCTCTTTCCAACACATGCCCTTGACTGATTTCTGCTGTTTTGTTTATTTTTATGTTGCATCTGATCTCTTTCCACATACCTCTTAGAATCACCTACTGTCCACTGTAGTTGGAATGTGTAAAGACCAGGCCCTTAGAGATGATTATATTTTATAACAACAATAAAAACAAGATAATTAGCTGGAAGACTTGGGTGAGTTTGGCTTTGTTTTCTCTCAATTTTTTTTAGTTATTTACTTTTATTTGTGTGTGTCTGTGTGACTGACTGCCACACACATGTGTGCAGTGTCTGTAGAGGCCAGAACCAGATGTCAGATCCCTTAGAACTAGAGTTACAGACAGTTATAAGCTGGCAACAGTTGCTGGGAACCAAACTCAGTACTCTGCAAGAGCTATGAGTGCTCAGAGTAGCTCAGCCATCCCTCAGCCCCTGGCTTTGTTTTTCATCTGATGCTCAGAGTATATTTTCTGCACATATATGATAATTTTGGGGCTAATAAGTTTTAACTTAAAATTTCTTTTTTAATATACTATTTGACTAATTCTTTGAGATTTCACGTATGTTATATCATCTTTTTACCTTCATCTTTTTTAACTTGTCCTGCCCATACATGCATGGGATGGAGCTATTCATTAGAGCATGGTTGACCTACCATGGGCCACACCTTTAAACAAAACTGACTCCTTTTCTCTAGCAACTACCAACTGCCAACAGACTACAGCTCGGAGCTAAGTCGAAAATTCTACGTGGGTCCCACCCCTTCCTACCCCTTTGCTGCCTCATACTCCTATTGAACGTACAGTATAAAGAGGATCTGAGTTTAGTTTCCAGCACCCAACTTGGGCAGTTTGCGGCCACCTGTAACTTCTGCTCCAGGAGACCTGATTACCTCTTCTGGTCTTTGTGGACACCCACAGACACATGGATTATACACATGTGGACATATACACATGGATTATACACATGTGGACATATACACATCCATATCACATAAATAAAAATAGAAGTCTTTTTAAAAAAAAACTTAATGTTGGGTTAAGATTTCAAAATAAGTCAGAATTAAAAAAGTAGATTGAAAATAAAATTAGAGCCCACTGTTTCACTGGCCAGTGAGCATTGGGAACAATGGCCACATTAGCATCCCCTGGAGTCTATCTTTAAGCTATTAAAAGCTTTTCTTCCTAATTACCCAGATCCCAAGACAGTTCTTAAAAGGAAACACAAGGTGTTAAACACTAAAAGTTTCTATTTCACTTTGGCTCCCAGGAGAGTCTGCTTTCCCTTTGATTGCATCCTTGTCTTCAGTCTTCACTCCTGGCTCCTTTGGATCACAACCATGCAGATCAACAACAACACCATGTTCCCACCCACCCATGTACATAAATGATAAACAGAATGACAGGGTGAAGCAAGGATGCAAGACTAATGTGAATGGGATGACTCAACGTTTAAACTAGCACCTTTGAATGTGGAGATTTAATATTCTTCCAGGCATGGAGGAATGCAGAAGAAAGAGGGTTGGAACTGAGGGCCTTGCAACAGAACCAGCAAGCTCCTCATCTTGTGTGTTTGTTAAAAATATTTCACTGGTGTATCTTCTCATGGCTTTACCTCTGGGTTAGGAAATTTCTTTTCTTTTATTATTTACAGCCACTCTCCCTCCTCTCTTCCCAGTCCCACTCTTACAAATCCCTCCCTCATTGCCCCCTTCTCCTCAGAGAAGGGGAGCCCCCCCTTGGGTACCACCCCACTCTGGGACTTCTAGACTCAACAGGTCTAGGCACATTCTTTCCCGATGAGGTCCAGCCAGGCAGTCCAAGAATGGGAAATGGATCCATTTGCAGGGAACAGAGACTGAGACAACCCTCATTCTACTTGTTAGAGCACCCACATGAAGATCAAGATGCACGTTTGCTACAAATATGTGTGGAGTCTTAAGTCCAGATCCTCTATGCTCCCTGGTAGGTGGCCCAGGCTCTGTGAGCCCCATGGTCCCAGGTTAGTTGACTCTGTGGGTCTTCTTGTGGTATCTTTGACCCCTCTAACTTTTTATTTCTATCCCCAACTCTTCTACAATATTCCCAGGCTCTGTCTGATGTTTGGCTGTGGGTCTCTGCATCTTCCTCCATCCACTGCTGGATGAAGCCTCTTAGGAGACTGTTATGCTAGGTTCCTGTCTGTAAGCATAGCAGAGTATCATTAACAGTGTCAGGGATTGGCTCTCTCGCATGGGATGGGTCTCAAGTTGGGTCAGTCGCTGGTTGGCTATCCCCTCAGTCCCTGCTCTATCTTTATTCCTGCACATCTTGTAGGCAAGACAAATTTTGGATTGAAGATTTTGTGGATGGATAGATATCCTCCTCCCTCCTCTGGCAGTACTGCCTGACTATAGAAGGTGACCACTTCAGTCTCTCTATCCCCCTCTTTAACCTATTTCCAAGGACTCCATCATGGTGCCAATGGAGACTGGGTGTTCCGTTGGTCTAGCTATGTAAAACAGTATAAGCAACTAAAACCATATGCTTGCTTCTTAAATATACAGGCCCTACTGGGTGGGTGTTAGATACAGGACTCTGGTTTGTTGAATGATTTTGGATGACAAACACATACAAGACATGCTCAGAGTCTTGTAGGCACAACATGAGACATATAAATTGTTTTGTTTTAAAGGCCTAGGTTTGTTTTCATTTGCCTGATTATGCCAGGACTGTCTCTGAAACATGGCATGCAGAGCCCAGTTAGTGACATGAATGAAGAGATGGACTTGACTCTTTTCTGGAAATTATTTGCCAAGTAAGTGCAACTGTGAGGTAGCAGTGGTCCTAGTCTCTTTTCTGTTGCTGTGATGAAACACTCTGACCAAAAGCAACTTAGAGGAGGAGAGGGTTTACTTCATCTAACACTCCCAGGTCATACTTCATAATTGAGGTGTAGCATGGCAGGGACTCAAAGCAGGAACCATGGAGGAATAGCACTGGCTGATTCACTCTCTGGCTCATGCTCTTATGCAGCCTACGGATGGTGCCATCTATAGTGGACGGAGCTTCCAGTATCAATCATCAACCAAGACAGTCCCTCACAGATATGACTACAGGCCAGTCTGATCTGAGAAATTCCTCAATTATGGTTCTGTCTTCCCAGATGACTCTAGGTTGTATCAAGTTGACAGTAAGACTAAACGGCACAAAGGATAATCTCCCCCCAACCCCCAAACTACAACATTAAGGACATAGGCTTTTACAAAGAAAAGATAGACAAAAGAGGAGGAATTGGAAGAGGATGAAGAAAAAGAGTAAAAGGAAGAGGAGGATGAGGCATGTGGATTACATGTAGCTGAAGTATATGTTTATTTCATAGGAGTTTCATGGGATTTAAAGACCCGGGTGTCCTGGGATATCCAAAGAAGGCTCCCCACTCCTCTCCTCACCTCTCTTGCTCTCTCTGGCTTCATATTAGCTCACCCTATGTCAACTGTGGACAATATCACACCAGCAATTAGGCATGCCTATGTCTATTTTTTCTGGTTGGTGGCCTCTCTGTTCCTCACATGAGCAAACTGCAACTTCAAAATGTCTCCAAGCCTCTCAAGGCTCATGGCTGACTTTGTAACCAAGACAAGACTTCAATTGTGTCTGCTCCAAATTTACAATGTGGACCCCACACCACAGCACAGGGGGATGGATCCTTGGTTCAGGGGAAATTCTTATTCTTTTAGCATTTTGCTATGCATCTAAGGACATTTTCTGAAGATCAGCTATAAAGTCACACTTAAGGATTGAGACCCACCCAGCTCTAAAGAGAAGCCCAGCCAGTACCCTGGGAGTTTGTAGCCATTTCCCTAACCAGACTCATTGGCCCCTATCTGCAGCGTAAACTGGAATTACCTCAGAAGATCATATGTGCTTTGAAAGTCCATTAGTAGCAGAAGTGGCACAGAGCTGATGTGACCATTCACTCATGGAACTCCTCTGAGGTGACATCACCTGCCTATAGTAGAAGCCATGCTTGTGACAGACTAACACTACGGTGGCTTTTCCAAGATCCCTGAATGCTCACATGTCAAGATAGCTTAAGGTGTGAACTGTGAAAGACACTGCAGTTGAAAAGATGATGACATGGACCTGATTCTCAGTGCCTGCTTACTACACGTCATCAGTAAGCCCAGACATGTAACTTCTAATGTTTCAGATCCCTGGGGACCCAGGCAGGTGTACCCTGGGATGGCCTCTATGGAAATTTGTTTAAGTTGATATGAGGAATTGAGACTTAACTTGAACTATAAAATGTATTGCAATGAATTTTTATATTTGAATTTTTATGTGTATATATAAATACTTACATGTTTGCCTGTGCAACACATGTGTTCGGCATATGGAGGCCCAAAGAGCATGTTGGTTCCCCTGGAACTGCTGTTACAGTCAGTTGTGAGCCAGCTGCTAAGGGTGCTGAGAAGTGAACCTAGGTCCTCTAGAAGAGGACTCTTAACCACTGAACTGCTGAGCCATCTCTACAGCCCCACGTTGTAATTTTTTTAAAAGAACTTATAAGCAGAGAATAAATTTTGTTTTTAGAATCATGCATAGACCAGGATGTGATCTTTAAGCCCTGTGTGCAGGTGTGAGCAGGGGCTTTTTCCTGGGTTTTGTGGCATGCTCTGCTTTGTGGATTAGATTCCTTCGTGTGGCACTTCCAGATTTCTAGGAGGTGAGGTAAACCTAAAAGCCATGAGGACTGTCTGATAGGGTTCCTATGTTATCAGCACAAAAGACTAGATCTTATGACTTCAATAAAAGACATACTGTAAGGAAGAGTATCAGCTGAGGATCCCAAGACCAAATTCTCACCATAAAGGAGTTATATGTGCCCCAGAAGAACAGAGGGCAGGAATAAGAGACAAAGACAAGGAGATAGAGGATGAGGAAGAAGGAGAAGGGAACAAGGGAGAGGGTAGAAAAGAAGAAAGGGGAGGGGTAACTGCCTCTGGATTGAGAGGAGACAGACAGCCATGGCCTATAGGAAAAAGCTGGTTTATCAAGGTAAAAGAGGAAATCCCGTGTTGAGATGTTTAATTTTAATTGGGCACATTAATTAGATGATCCAAAGGGGGCTTTCAATTACTGGGCTTCAATACTTTGACAGATGAACATTTGTTGTCTGTTTCAAGAGGAAAAAGTGGCCAAATAAGGGAAGAGACTTTGATCTATTCTTTGTTTGTTTTATTTTATTTTACTTTATTTACATTTCAAATGTTACCCCTTTCCCAGTTTCTCCTCTGCAAACTCTCTATCCCATCTCCCCTTACCATGCTGCTAATGAGGGTGCTCCCCCACCCACCTACCCACTCCCACCTCACCATCCTAGCATTCCTTATACTGGGGCATCGAGCCTTCACAGAAGTAAGGGCCTCCCCTCCCATTGATGCCAGATAAGGCCCCTTCAGCTCCTTCAGTCCTTCCCCTAACTCCTCCATTGGGGTCCCTGTACTCAGTCCAATAGCTTGCCCGCATCTGTATTGGTCAGGATCCAGCAGAGCCTCTCAGGAGACAGCTGTATCAGGCTCCTGTTAGCAAGCACTTCTTGGCATCCACAATAGTGTCTGGGTTTGGTGCCTACATGCGGGATGGATCCCCAGGTAGGGCAGTATCTAGATGGCCTTTCCTTTCATCTCTGCTCCACTCTTTGTTCCTGTATTTCATTTAGACATGAGCAATTCTGGGTTAAAATTTTGGAGATGGGTGGATGGCCCCATCCCTCAACGGGGGGACCATGCCTAACCTCTGGATATGGTCTCAACAGATTCTCCCTCCCCTTTGTGGGGTATTTCAGCTAATGTCATCCCCATGGGGTTCTGGAAGGCTCTTACTTTCCTGGCATCTGGGACTTTCTAGTTGCTACCCCCAGTTTCCCATTCCCCATTGCTACACACCTCTTTTCAATTTCCTGACCCTCTGTACATCTCCATCTCCTCCCATACTGGATTCTTCCCCTCTTTTTCTCCACCCCCTCTCCTCTTCCTCCCAAGTCTCTCCCACCCTCTACTTCTCTTGGTTATTTTATTCCCCCTTCTAAATAGGACTGAAGCATCCACTCTTTGGTCTTCCTTCCTCTTGAACTTCATGTGGTCCATGAGTTGTATCAGGGGTATTCCATGCTCTTTGCCTAATACCCACTTCTCAGTGAGTATATACCATGTGTGGTCTTTTATGACTGAGTTACCTCATAGTCTATTTTTTAGATCCATCCATTTTCTGTGAATTTTATGAAGACATTGTTTTTAATAGCTGAGTAGTATTCTATTGTATAAATGTACCACATTTTCTGTATCCATTTCTCTATTGAGGGACATTTGGGTTCTTTCTAGCTTCTGGCTATTATAAATATGGCTGCTAACAACATAGTAGAAAATGTGTCCTTATTGCATGTTGGAGCATCTTCTAGGTATATGCCCAGGAGTGGAATAGCTAGGTCCTCAGGTAGTACTATGTCCAATTTTCTGAAGAACTGCCAGACTGATTTCCAGAATGGTTATACCAGCTAGCAATCCCACCAGCAATGGAGGAGTGTTCCTCTTTCTTCACATCCTCATCAGCATCTGCTATCACCCAAGTTTTTGGTCTTAGCTATTCTGACTGGTGTGAGGTAGAATCTCAGTGTCATTTTGATTTGCATTTTCCTGATGACTAAGAATGTTGAACATTTCTTTAGGTGTTTCTCGGTTATTCAAGTTTCCTCCATTGAGAATTCTATGTTTAACTCTGTTCCCCATTTTTAAATAGGGGTATTTGTTTGTCTGGAGTTTTAATTTCTTGAGTTCTTTGTATATATTGGATATTAACCCTCTATCGGATGTTGTATTGGTAAAGAACTTTTCCCATTCTGTTGGTTGCCATTTTGTCCTGTTGACAATGTTCTTTGTCTTACAGAAGCTTTGCAATTCTATGAGGTCCCGTTTGTCTGTTTTTAATCTTAGAGCATAAGCCATTGGTGTTCTGTTCAGGAAATTTTCCCCTGTGCCCACATGTTCAAGGCCTTTCCCCGCTTTCTCTTCAATTAGATTCAGTATATCTGGTTTTATGTGGAGGTCCTTGATCCTCTTAGACTTGAGCTTTGTACAGAGAGATAAGAAAAGATTAATTTGCATTCTTCTACATGTTGACCACCAGTTGAACCAGCACCATTTGTTGAAAATGCTGTCTTTTCTCTACTGGTTGGTTTTAGCTCTTTGTCAAATATCAAGTGACCATAGGTGTGTGGGTTCATTTCTCAGTCTTCAGTTCTATTCCACTGATCAACCTGCCTGTCTCTGTACCAATACAATGCAGTTTTTATCACTATTGCTCTGTAGTACAGCTTGAGGTCAGGAATGCTGATTTCCCCCAGATGTTCTTTTATTGTTGAGAACAGTTTTTGCTATCCTGGGTTGTTATTCCAAATGAATTTGAGAATTGCTCTTCTAACTCTATGAAGAATTGAGTTGGAATTTTGATGGGTATTGTATTGAATCTATAGATTGCTTTCATCAAGATGGCCATTTTTACTATATTAATCCTGCCAATCCATGAGCATGAGAGTTCTTTCCATCTTCTGAGGTCTTCTTTGATTTCTTTCTTCAGAGAAATGAAGTTCTTGTCATAAAGATCTTTCACTTGTTTGGTTAGAGTCACACCAAGATATTTTATATTGTTTGTGACAATTGTAAAGAGTGTCGTTTCTCTAATTTCTTTCTCAGCCTGTTTATCCTTTGTGTATAGGAAGGCTACTGAGTTATTTGAGTTAATTTTATATCCAGCCACTTTTCTGAAGTTGTTTATCATCTATAGGAGTTCTCTGGTGGAATTTTTTGTTCACTTAAGTATAGTATCATATCATCTGCAAGTAGTGTTATTTTGACTTCTTCCTTTCCAATTTGTATCCCTTTGACATCCTTTTGTTGTCTAATTGCTCTAGCTAGAACTTCAAGTACTATATTGAATACATAGGGAGAGAGTGAGCAACCTTGTCTAGACCCTGGTTTAGTGCAATTGCTTCAAGTTTCTCTCCATTTAGTTTGATGCTGGATACTGGTTTACTGTATGTTGCTTTTACTATGTTTAAGTATGGACCTTGAATTCCTGATCTTTCCAAGACTCTTTGCCATGAAGAGATGTTGAATTTTGTCAAATGCTCTTTCAGCATCTAATGAAATGAGGTTTTTTTTTTCTTTGAGGTTGTTTATATGGTGGATTATGTTGATGGATTTCTGTATATTGAACCATCCCTGAATTCCTGGGATGAAGCCAACTTGATCATAGTGGATGATTGTTTTGATGTTTTTTTGGATTAAGTTTGTGAGAATTTGATTGAGTATTTTTGCTTCGATATTCATAAGGGAAATTGGTCTGAAGTTCTCTTTCTTTTTTGGATCTTTGTGTGGTTTTGGCATCAGCATTAACTGTGGCTTCATAGAACGAATCAGGTTAAGTGTTCCTTCTGTTTCTATTTTGTGGAATAGTTTGAAGAGTATTAGTATTATGTCTTCTTTGAAGGTCTGATAGAATTATCTACTAAACCCATCTAATCCTGGGCTTTTTTTGTTTGGGAGACTATTAATGACTGCTTCTATTTCCTTAGGGGTTATGGTACTACTTAGGTGGTTTATCTGATCCTGTTTTAACTTTGGCACCTGGTATCTGTCTAGAAATCTGTCCATTTCATCCAGATTTTCCAGTTTTGTTGAGTATAAGCTTTTGTAGTAGGATCTGATAATTTTTTTTTAATTTCCATGGTTTCCATTGTTATGTCTCCCCTTTCATTACTGATTTTATTAATTTGGATACTGTTTGTGTGCCCTCTGGTTAGTCTGGCTAAGAGTTTATCTATCATGTTGATTTTCTCAAAGACTCAGCTCATTTTTGTTCGTTCACTGTATAGTTCTTTTTGTTTCCATTTGGTTAATTTCAGCTGTGAGTTTGATTATTTCTTGTGTATTTGCTTTGTTTTGTTTTAGAGCTTTCAGCTGTACTTTTAAGCTGCTGGTGTATGCTCTCTCTAGTTTCTTTTTGGAGGCACTCAGAGCTATGAGTTTTCCTCTTAACACTGCTTTCATTGTGTCCCATAAGTTTGGGTATGTTTTGCCTTCATTTTCATTACATTCTAAAAAGTCTTTAATTTCTTTCTTTATTTCTTCCTTTACCAAGTTATCATTGAGTAGAGCATCATTCAGTTTCCATGTGTATGTGGGCTTTCTGTTGTTTTTGTTGTTTAAAACCAGCCTTAGTCCATAGTGATCTGATAGGACGCATGGGATTATTTCAATCTTCTTATATCTGTTGAGGCCTGTTTTGTGACTAGTTATATGGTCAGTTTTGGAGAAGGTACCATGAGATGTTGAGAAGGTATATCCTTTTGTTTTAGAATGAAATGCCCTATAGATATCTTTTAAGTCCATTTGGTTCATAACTTCTGCTAGTTTCATTGTGTCTCTGTTTAGTTTCTGTTTCCATGATCTGTCCATTGATGAGAGTGGGAGGTTGAAGTCTCCCACTATTATTGTGTGAGTGTGTGTGTTTTTAGCTTTAGTAAAGGTTTTTTATGAATGTGGGTGCTCTTGCATTTGGAGCAGAGATGTTCAGAACTGAGAGTTCATCTTGGTAGATTTTTCCTTTGACCAGCATAAAGTGTCCCGACTTAGCTTTTTTGATAACTTTCAGCTGAAAGTCTATTTTATTCTATATTAGAATGGTACTCCAGCTTGTTTCTTGGGATCATTTGCTTGGAAAATTGTTTTTCCATCCTTTTACTCTTAGGTAGTATCTGGCTTTGTCACTGAAGTATGTTTCCTGTATGCAGAAAAATGCTGGGTCTTGTTTATGGATCTAGTTTGTTAGTCTATGTCTTTTTATTGGGGAATTGAGCCCATTGATGTTAAGAGATATTAAGGAATAGTGACTGTTGTTTCCATTATTTTTGTTGTTCAATGTGGAATTATGTTTGTGTGGCTACATTCTTTTGGGTTTGTTGAAAGAAGATTAATTTCTTGTTTTTTCTAGGGTGTAGTTTCCCTCCTTGTGTTGGAGGTTTTCATCTATTATCCTTTGTAGGGCTGGATTTGTGGAAAGTTATTGTGTAAATTTGTTTTTGTCGTAGAATATCTTGGTTTCTCCATCTATGGTAATTGAGAGTTTTGCTGGGTATAGCAGCCTGGGCTGGCACTTGTGTTCTCTTAGGGTCTGTATGAGATCTGCCCAGGATCTTCTATCTTTCATAGTCTCTGGTGAGAAGTCTGGTTTAATTCTGATAGGTCTGCCTTTATATGTCACTTGACCTTTTTCACTTACTGTTTCTAATATTCTTTCTTTGTTTTGTGCATTTGGCATTTTGACTATTATGTAACGGGAGAAATTTCTTTTCTGGTCCAATCTATTTGGAGTTCTGTAGGCTTCTTGTATGTTTATGGGCATCTCTTTCTTTAGGCTAGGTAAGTTTTTTTGTGTAATTTTATTGAAGATATTTACTAGCCCTTTAAGTTGGGAATCTTTGCTTTCTTCTATACCTATTATTTTTAGGTTTAGTCTTTTCATTGTGTCTTGGATTTCCTGTATGTTTTTAGTTAGGAGCTTTTTGCATTTTGCATTTTCTTTGACTGTTGTGTCAATGTTTTTTATTGTATCTTCTGCACCTGAGATTCTCTCTTCGATCTCTTTTAGTCTGTTGTTGATGTTTGCATCTTTGACTTCTGATCTCTTTCCTAGGTTTTCTATCTCCAGGCTTGTCTCCCTTTGTGATTTATTTATTGTTTCTATTTTCAGTTTTAGATCCTGGATGGTTTTGTTCATTTCCTTCACCTGTTGTGTTTTCTTGTAATTCTTTAAAAGATTTTTATGTTTTCTTTTTAAACGCTTCTAGCTGTTTACCTGTGATCTCCTGTATTTCTTTAAGGGAGTTGTTTATTTCCTTCTTAAAATCCTCTATCATCATCATGAGATGTGATTTTGAATCAGAGTCTTGCTTTTCTCGTGTTTTGTGATATCCAATGTTTGTTGTGCTGGGAGATCTGGGTTCTGATGATGCTAAACAGCCTTGGTTTCTGTTGCTTATCTTCTTACCCTTGCCTCTTGCTATCTGATTATCTCTAGTGTTAGCTGGTCTTGCTGTCTCTGACCCTTGTCCCTCCTGTAAGCTTGTATGTCAGCGGTCCTGGGAGACCAGTTCTCTTTAGGAGGAATGTGGGTATTTGGGTATGGAGAGCTGTGGCACAGGGTCAGTTCAGGGGCACAGACAGAAACTGGAAGGATGCTGTCCCCTGCCATTCCTTGGTTCCCGTGTCCTGATGGCTCTGTGTGCGTCTCTCTTGGGCCAGGAATTTGAGCAGAAGTGGTGTTCTCACCTGTGCTCTCAGGTATGTCAGCACTCCTGGGAGACCTGCTCTTTCCCAGCAGGATCTGGGTACACAGAGCTGTGGCACAGGATCTGCTCCAGGCATAGATTGAAACTGGAAGTCTTGATCTATTCTTTAGGAAATATAATCTTATGGTTTTTAGCAAGGCAGAGGAAATGCAAAAGAAGGGCAAGGCCTTCCAGAGCCCCACACTTGAGTGTTCTTTCACATACTATTTATAACCTTCAATTTAGTATTAACAACAAACTTACATAGTGATACATCAAACAGACAATCTGACACCTAATGTTTTCACATTTGAAAGAGAGGTTCTCTTATCAGATCTTTATACAATTGTCCCTACAAGATAGACAAATGGACACCTTGCAGGTTGTATGCCTCATTAACAGGGACTTCTGGGGGAAAGAAGGAGCTAGACTACTTTCTGAGAGATTTTAAGCCCATTTTTCTCCCTTTGTCCCACCTCCTCCCAGCCAAACAGTTCCATGCATGTATGTTCATGCTCACCGCACCAGCACCAAGAATAATGGTGATAAATAACAAGACATAGTCCTCCCTTGGGCCCTGCAGACTGCAGAGAGGTTCTCTTACTAGGTTAAAACAGTGAATTTTGCATGTATCCCCAGATGATAGAGTGAGAGTTCAAAGAAACGGCAGTTTGTGAGCCTGGGAGTCTGAAGAGTTCCACAGGGGTGGATCACATCAAAGTGGTGTTTGGACATAGCTAGGACTTTGCCAAGGGAAAATGGTTGCTGGCTTAAGTAGGAGGGAGGAACTTGAGACATAAAGAAGGCCGAAGTACTTGTGGCTTATCAGACACTGATCATCACATTGGTTTGGCTTAAGGCTAGAACATTCAGAGAGACTAGCAGAAACAAGATCTCAGTGTGAGAGGGTATCAGATATTGAACTCCTTGTATAGGATGCTCCTCTGGGCACTGGGGCTCTGATGATCTCTGAGTGGTCCAACTTACCTGCTGCTTTCTTTGGGCAATGAGGATAGACAGTTGGTAAGAGCTATATTGGTGTTTGAATGTGAAATTTGTCCACTGGCTCTTTTGTTTGAACATTTGCTCTCTAGCTGTTGTTTGAAAGTGGTAAAGTCTTGCTGGTGAAAGTGAGTCACTGAGAGCTAGCCTTGGGGTTTGATAGCTCAGTTCCACTTCCTGCCCATGCTCTGCTTCTTCTGTGGATACAACATGACCAGCTGTTCTTGCCTTCATGCCTTTCCCAACCATGACGGGTTGTAACTCTTCCAACTGTGAGCCAAATAAACCCCTTCTTACTTAAGATGCTTCTTACCAAGTTTTTGGTCACAGTTGAGAAAAAAAGTGGCAAATACAAGCTGGGAAAGGACATGTTGTCAGATTGTTGTTCCCTAGTGGTTCTCTGGGGCTATCTCTGGGCAAATAAAATGTTCAGTCAGGGTTTCAGATAGGACTCTGAGACAAACACATAAACAGCTGGTGGAGAAAGCAATCTGGAGAGCAGGGTTTCACTGGAGCTGTGTTTGCAGGCTTGGCTAATGAGCATTTGAAATCTTCCTACTGTAAGAGGGCATGCCCCTCTCCTTGGGACTGACCACAGGTAGCCCAGGCCAGAACACAAGCTCATAATAGATACTTTACAAGGCATAGTCTCAGATTTTCAGACAAGATTCTCACAGGTATATATCTTAAATTTTAATGATCTGTTAAAGATCTCTCTCTCTCTCTCTCTCTCTCTCTCTGTAATAAACATTAGCAAACTTAATTTATTCCAGCAATTATTATTACAAAGGTAAATGGGTCTTTGAAAAGCATTCACTATAATCCTTTTTCTCAGACTCTGAGCTAGCAAATCTCCTGCTTAAAAGGGGTAAATTAATTTTTGAAGAGTAAGATGAAGAAGCAATGAACACAAAAGTTATAAAGATTCACTTAATGTGACTAACTTGACCCAAAGGGGGCTCTGGGAGTCCCAGGGTTTTGAAAATTGAGAACTGGTGTGTGGTGGAGGGTCCTGTTATTTGTAGCAACTTTCCCTGGGAGAACTTTCCCTGGGAGCAATACAGTCCCCTGAAGGCTGAGGAAGTTGTGCATGTAGGCAAGAGCCAGCAGAAAATTCAAGCTCCTGTATGTCCAGCTAGGAACAGGATCCTCCATTCCACTGTAAGCTTCACTATTTGAAGAGACAAAGAGCCTGCTCAGACCTGGCCCATCACACAGTCCACACACGCCTTGACCCAAAGCCCACTTCTTATCCTGTAAAAAGATGCTCTGAGAAATTGGTGAAAGTTGACCTTAATGTGGCTTTGAAGGTCTGAATGGTAAAGAAACAGCTGTACAAGCATAGAGACCTGAGCTGGGGTCCTTGGCACCTACATAAAAGCTGATTATGTTGGCATATGTCCAAAACCCCATTGCTGAGAAGGTAGAGGCAGAGCAGAACACTTGCTAGCCAGCCAGTCTGGCCATACTAGTGAGCTCCAGGATCAAAACCAAGGTAGAAAAGAGTGCTTGACAGTGACCTTTGTTCTCCACAGGCATTTGAGCACACACATGCATATCCATATGCTCACATGTACAAGTATGACTGCACATGTGACATATATGCACAGAAACACACAAAATAAGTATTACTTTGAAATGAAAAGAATGTGCATCTGGGGGATAGGGCATTGTGGTTCAGCTTCTGGTACATGCAGAGAACACACACACACACACACACACACACACACGCACAAACATTTAAAAATTTAAAAACTTTAATCTTCCTGGGATTCTGTCCTAGAAATTATAAAATAGAATCTAGTCTCCTGGTTTGATATTCAGTAGAAGGCAGTTTGCCCTCCCCTCTTGATTCTTAAGCTTTATCTCTCAATTCTTTTCTACATACAGTTACAGATGGAATATATATTATCCTCACTAAGTCTCACATAGAGAGGGGGTAGAGAGATGGCTCAATGGTTAAGCGCACATCTGTTCTTCTAGAGGTCCCAGGTTTGATTCCTGCCTCACAGCCATTGTAACTTCGGACCCAGGAGATCTGATGCCCTCCTGATGTGTCAGTGTCCACGTGGAAGACAGAGTTTAAGAACAAATAATAAAATATTATTTTGGCTGAATTTTATCTGCTTCCCAAGTTCCCTTGTTCAGTCTCTCAGCAGCCTTTTAGGCCCAGAGCATTTTATGGACTAGTGACCTCTAGTGGCTAAGGCTACACTTAGCATGACTGCGCTGAAGATATATGTATTGCATATGTTGGGCAAATAGTCATGAAGACAGATACTATCCAGCTTGTCAACTGGCCATATAATTTCTTGATCACTGGCTTATTAATTCACTTATTAATATATAATATTACCCTTGGTATAAGTTTAGCTGCTTGTCATTTATAATAATGTTAATGATGTGACATGCTATCATTTGCACAAGAACTCTTCCTTCTGCCAAAGCTGAGAGCTCTGATAATTATTTTTTGAGATGCAGTTAGGTGTGATGGGGGAGGGCAGAAAAGGCTAAGTCATGCGACCCACAGACAGGACCTAATTTTTCAGAAAAAAAAATCACTCTTCTTTTTTTGTCCCACAGATCATTACAGCCCTAAAGCTCAGGATCGTATTTCGCAAAATGCAAACTAAACACTCCCTCTCAAAATAGCTCTCCTTAACTAAAAATAAGGAATAAGGTGGGTTTTAATTTAAAGAACAAAAGAGCGGAGTGACCAGGAGGTAGGCTTTTTCCCCCTTCTTTGCTCATGTTGCTGTGGAACTGTTGAAATGAGATTGGTTGCAACTTGTAGTTTGACATTTTAAATCCTCCATGTGTGTTGCAGAGCCCACAGGTTGGTCCATGCAGTCAGAGTATGTGAAAGGCTATAGTCTGAGAAAGTAAGTGCTTTTCATGGCTAGACATCAGAGAACTAGGACTTTCAGACATACTTGTCACTACGTCCTGGTGGCAACACTGCAAGCTGACTTTCATGCTCACATCATAATCTGCCCTCGGACATGGAAGCCTAGAGTGGGAAGGCGCTCTCACTACCTCCATGGTCCTGTCACTCCTGAGAAGCCTTTGCATGACATGTTCATGACCTCCTATAAAAGTAAATGTTCATATTTTAGAATTGATGTACACCAGCATGATGCACTTACCACAGTTAGTTAACAAATACTGGTACACCATGATTAACTGAAATCTAATCTTATTTTTATACTTCCTTACCATTTAGCTATTATGTTCCAACACACACACACACACACACACACACACACACATCCACAGTACCCAGATGCCTTTAATCCCCAAGGTCTTCTTTCTGTGATACCTTCTCAAACATTCTTATTGTTATACTTTATCCACATTGATTGCCTCTGTTAAACTCCCGTTGCATTGTTGGAATAAGTCTCTCTTGGCTATAGTGTATAATTTTCTTTAGGTTCTTGTGCTTTTGGTGTTGTTATGGAGGCATGTGGCTTCATTTCTAAGCGATATCTGTCAATAGTTTTCCTTTGATTTCCTTTTATTTCTTGCTGGAACAGGTTTTATAGAATCCGTTTAGTTTGTACCTGGCAGTGTGTTAGTTTATTGAAGGCTTGGTTGGCTGGATACACCACTGTTGCTTGATAGTCTTCCCCCAGTGTACTGGGACCCTTCTCACTGCCCTAGGAACACCTGAACTAATGATGCAGACTCTGCTGCTCACCTCATTGAAACTCCTGTGTACAAGATGGGTCACCTTCCCTTCACTGCCAACAGTTTCTTTTGACAGTTTGATCACAAGATTCCTAGGTGTCTTCTTTGAGTTCCATTGCTGCAAAAGAATTGGTTTTTCCTTTTTAAAGTATTTTTAGCAAGGTCTTGTTATTTCATCTATTACCACTACTTTGGTAATTCCTGTGTTAAATAATTGTCACTGGTTATTTCCAAGGAATTCCCCAAGGAAAAGGCCATTTGCAGTGAGCATGAACTTAGTCAGCGTGAAGAACAATGATACTCCAAGCATAGGTTTCTAACTACCTGTCAGGTCAAATCATTACAGGCAACCAGCTGGAGGGCCTCCGAGGAGCCCCATGCATACTCCCTTCCCCCTCCAGCACCTCGTAGGCTGCCACCTTCATAGCTCTCACTGCTGTAAGGCTGAACATTTTCAAGCCTTCTAAGGAGCTGGGAAGAAGCAGATGGAAAAAAATATAGCTTAAAATGCCAAATACTCTCCCATGACTGAAGATAGGTGTGTGTGTGTGTGTGTGTGTGCATGTGTGTGTGTGTGTGTGTGTGTGTAAATATTCCTCAGATTGTTATACAAAAATCACTGTATAATTGCTGAGGTTTAGAGAGTACTGGTTTTGCAGACTTTCAAAGGTCACGCTGGGCCATTCTGGATGCGGCTCCTCCCTCTATGGGATCACACAGATTCTTTCCACAACTCTGATGCATCTGATGTTGAAGGGTACCCAGGAGAATTCTCTGCTTCCAATGACACTTGCACAAACTGTTAAAATATCTTAAAATTTCACAAACTCCTCTGCTGCAAGAAGCAGCTTATTTGAAGAGAGCAGTTTTTAAATATGTACAAAGCTGTGTGTTTTAAAGCTTCTCTTTGTCTCCTCTACAGTAGTACCAGTGTCTGAAGGAAAAGACTCTGGGGCATTTATTCCACAATTCTGGGGCACTTGGCTCTGTAGGGAGCAACATCCTCCAGATGTATGCAGTTGTACTTTATTTGCCTAACGTATCACATTGATAATGTCAGTTTGGTCACATAGTTAAATTCCTCTACTTAACCTATACAACTGTGGCTCCCCACTGAGAACCCTGCAAACCTGCAAGATGGATCTGCACTGTCATAGACCGGCTGACCCTAAGCCACCAACCTATTTAAAAGCAATTTCTCTTGAGTACTCTTCTAAGCAGAATGCTGAAGGAAAATAACAAAACAGACCAAAAAAGTCACCACCAACAAAAAACAAAGATTCTTCCCTGCATGGCACCGGTGACACATTCCTTCAATTCCAGCACTGAGGAGGCCGAGGCAGAGGCAGGTAGATTTCTGCATGTTTGAGGCCAGTCTGGTCTACAGAGTAAGTTTCAAGCCAGCCAGAGCTACACAATAAGACTGACAATAGATAGATAGATAGATAGATAGATAGATAGATAGATAGATAGATAGATGATAGATAGATATGAGAGAGAGAGAGAGAGAGAGAGAGAGAGAGAGAGAGAGAGAGAGATATGAAGGCTCACAATATGTAAGAAAATGCAGAGCTTTTGCCTCTTGTTCTCACAGAGACTCTCAGGTTAGTGACAGTCTGCACCTGGGATAGCAGTAGGACATAGGGCACCCATCACTCCCAACACCCAGTCGAAGCCTCTCGGTTTGGTCAGAAGGAAACTATGGGAAGACACCATTAGAATTGTTCTGTCTGGTCAGTTGTGACAGAGAATGTAAATCTCAGGTCTCATCCAATACCAACAGGGAAGGGCAGAGCCTCCTTAAAATTCACTCTGTGAGATCAGAAATTAAGGGTCCCACTTTCTGAGCTTGAGACCATGTCAAGTTCACTACAGTCTCCAGAAGATGCAGCAATTGCTTTCCAAATGAACAAATGTGTCAGCTGACCTCCTGAGGCTTATTTCCTGATGGCCTCTCAGTGTGAGCGCAAGAGGCCATGCCATATCTTCATTATTAAAACAACTTTAAGCTAAGTGATTGAAAGTTATAGTCACTAATGGAATGATGGAGATGTTTTTTAAATGGACCTTTGTACTACTGGAAAATACTTAGAAAGCATACTCCAGTAAAGAGATTCAAGAACACTCAATACACTTAAACCTTAAAGCATAGTGATGCTTACAAGAAGGGGTAGTGTTTGACAACTTTGTGCTGGTGGTTTTAAAGGAATTAATGGGAGTCTTCAGGCATTCTGAACCAAGGATACAATGTGGGCACAGGTCAGTCCTATGAGGACACATCAGGCAGAACCAGGGCTGAAAGGGTGCAGTTTATTACCACTAATTATTCACCCACTGAGAGAAATCTCAGAGGTTTAGGGTTGGCCAGTCTACAACTGCACAGTTCCATCACGTGGACACCCAATTCTCTTAGTGGGGAACCAAGGTCATTGTTAGATTGTTTATCCTGATATTACAGCAGAATATACCTCTGGAACTTTAGATTCCTGGATATAACTATTTCTTTTGGAGAAGCTTAGAATCAATTTAATATTTTCTGTAAGCATCAATGTATTGAGGAATAGCTGTGCTGTCTAGTTTTATCTTGTTTTCGGTTTGTTTGTTTGGTTGTTTATTTTGTCAACTTGACACAAGCTATGGTCATTTTGAAGAATGAACCTCAACTGAGAAAATGTCCCTGGCAGATTGTCCTGTGGACAAGCCTGAGGTAAAATTCTTGACTGATAATTGACAGGTGAAGTCTCAGCCCATTGTAGATGGTGACACTTTGGGGCAGGTGTCCTGGTACATTTGGAAGCAGTTTGAGTAAGCTATGAGGAACAAATCCATAGCCTCTGCTTCAGCTCCTGCCTCCTGTCCTGCTTGAGGTGCTACCCAGACTTCCTTCAGTGATGAGCTGTAATCTGTGAAGTAAAACAAACCTTTTTCTCCCCACATTGCTTTTGGTTATGGTATTTTAATCACAGCAAGACAACTTAACCAAGACAGAAGCTGGGCTTCATCCCTGTGCCCTGTGCTCTAGAGACTCTGGTGTCTGTTAGCTCAGTTCAGTGGAAGAAGCCCAGGGGATTTTCCTTGGTGATTTCCTTGGTGCACTCTCAAATGTTCTGTTCCGAACTCATACTGGCTTGCCAGTGTGAGTGATCATAAGGAAAATGAGAGAGGCGGTAGAGGCCCCGGGGAAATTCATTATTATATTTATTGCCAATACTATGTTTATATACAAAACTAGTATTAGTTGTTGTGGGCAGAGAGATGGCTCAGTGGTTTAGAGCTGCTTCTGCAGAGGCCCTAGGTTTGGTTGCCAGCATATAGGTGGCAGTTTACAACCTGTAAGCCCCTAGGATTACCTAAGGGATCTGATGTCTTATTCTGATCTCTGAGGCCAGTAGACATATACTTACATGTAGTCAAAAACACTCATATACACAAAAAGTCTATGAAAAGTTCTAGTATTGATTTATAAACTGAACTGAATAGTGAGCTACACAAACTTTCCATTTTTCTAACTTCTTAGAGACTCCCATTGTTCTGGTGTTTCAGCTGCTTTTATATTTCCAATAAAAATGGTCCAAACATTAGTTGGCAATGTCATTTTTGCTTCACTATGAATGACTCTAATGTAAGTATCATGATATTTAAACTGTTGAGTGAACAGTTTCCTAGGTGTGGCTACATTGGCATCCACCATAAGCAGCTCCTTGGTAATCCAGTGAGGAGGCAAGATAAGACTGACTATTCCCAGGTCTCTGAGCCCTCCAGCTCCACCTAAGATCATAAAAGTCACCAACCTTCTGTGTGGGCTTCTGATTATAGTTTTAAACATCTTTGTTTAACTATGATTGCTACATTTAGGGTGTGTTCTTTCCTCCCAGATACACCCAGAGGTGTGTCTCCATGGTGATTCCACAGTCGACAAATGAAGATTTATCATCCATTTTCTTGGTAGTATCACTGACAATTCTAAGATTTCTCTTCACATTTGGTAGCCCTGACATAACACAAAATTAAATCCTTGAGTATCCATTGGTGGAGAAAATAGAATTACACAGGAATATATGTGGCTGGGCCCTCATTACATTGCCTTAAGACATTTTGGTTTATGGGAGAGACATCACTGATGGAGAGGTTAGTGAGGTAAATGATGTTACACCCTGAGGTGATCTCCCCAGTGACTCCTTCACATGCTCTAAGCCCCACCTCCTACTACATTTGCCATCAAACTATGAACCAGAAAAGACTTGTTCCACTGACTAAATAAGAGGCCTTGTGGTTCAATTAGAACCAACTGGGGACCAGACCTTCAACATGCACCCCATCCAAACTGTAACAAAACCAAAGTGCCCAGTCATTCTGCCCCACCTCCACCCCTGCCCAAATGAAAACTCACATCACTGAACGCTTCAGAACAGAAATCAGATTTGACAGGAACAAAGTCAAATTGCGTTCTCTGGCCAAAACTAAACTAAACTAAAATATAGATTTTCTGATGAGCTCTTGCATTTTCTAGATTCATCTTCATTAGGAGTATCTGTTGTGTTTGCTGAATGTAGATACATCGAAACCCAGTGGCAAGAGTGGGGCAGGTATCAGAAACACAGCACCCCAGGGCTACAGTGTTCCATCCAGAGTGCTGGCTGTGAGTGAGGTCTTTCTTTGCTTCCCTCCCTCCTCCAACAGGGCCTAGTATATAGGAATTACCCCCAGGAAGACCTGATGTTCAAGTTAGAATTGTGGTGTGCTCCCTGCAGAGCTGAGACAGATGTGTCCAAATATTTTCTGGAAACAGAGAGACCCCTAGGGACTTGCTACACACTTGAGCAGGCCAGCACTCAGCATGGTGCCTAGCCCAGGCAGCAACTGTCACAGTAGTGAACAGCAGACTACAGACAGGCCATCTCATCTACAGTGAGGAAGAAGCAGAGTGGAATGCTGGTACTCAGCTTGTTCTTTCCTTGCCTGTCTGGGACCCCACATGGTGCTGCCCACATTCAGGGGTCTTCCTACCTCAGTGAAACCTCTCTGAAAACAGCCTCAGAGACACACCCAAAAGTGTGTCTCCTAGGGTAATCCCAAATCCTGTCACACTGACAATTAGACAAGCCTTCAGGAGAGTGGGAGCCCAGCATGCATGGGTCTTTTCCTGTAAAGTTAGATACTATAGAACAGGCTATGTTTTCCAGGCTAAAATAAGAACAGAAAAGTCTATGACCTCACTGAGATTGCACAATTGCTTACAATTGTGGGAATTTTCAGAGTAGGAATTTATTCCAACATTTGTTCTGCCTCTGATTGCAAAATGGATCCAAGGGCTTCTTCACTTATCATGGTCACACAGACCTGTGACTACTGTGAAGGAAGTCTCGCAGAGCTTAGGGCCTTGGCCCCAGCACTGACATCTTTCAGAATGCTTGATGCCTGCCCTCAACTGAGTAGATGTCAGTAACCAGCAGATCTTGAGCAGGTCAAAGTCAGAGTGAAGGACGCTGTGGTCAGCTCAGACCTCCAGGACAGAAGTGAATCTAACGTGAGCTCTCCAGCACCACCACCACCACCACCACTCAGAAGCAGTGGCAGATGGCGGCCTGTGAAGAAGAGATGCAGACCCCAGAAGCTATTCACGTGGTCTGATAAAGCAGATGGCTGTAGGCAAGCCACACACCACAGGAGCATCCCACCTCAAACAAAGTCTCATGTGCAACACCTGTCAACCCTCCCTGAAGGGCACAGACCACTTAGCCTGCCATGTCATCAGGCACTTTGAGGCTTGACAGACGTAAATGAGCCAAGCAGGGGGAAAGAATTATTCCTCCACAGGAGCCTGCCTCTCTCCTTCTGCAGGGTGAGAACCACTAATGCTCAGGCTCTCAGTTTTCCACTCCAATGCCTTAGCTGCAATATTCTGGGCAGAGATACCTTGTGTCCTGCAGAGACGCCAGCCTTCTGTCTCTTGCATGTGGGATTGTTCTGTGTGTCTTTAGGGAACAAGCTGTGCCAAGGTGAGATCCTTTATGGTTCCTGCCCTGAACTCTTCCAGAATTGTTCTTTACATCTTCCCTCATAAATCAAACCATGGAAGGATGTATGATAAAAGACTCTGAGGCTTAAGCTCAGGGATCTTAGTGTTGAGGTGCAGAGGCTCTCACACCCACCTGGCACTTGCCTCTCCCTTTACAGAGCCTTCACTGGGCCAATCTGAACTCTACTGCTGTTGTCTTTCCAGAAAATACATTATTATGAGGGAGCACCAAGAGCTAAGGCTATCTGACCCTTGAGATACTCATAATAATAGGATTCCATCCAAATTCCTCTGACTCCCGATCACCAAGTGATCCAGTCTGTTTGTCAAAGTTTGGGCAGTTCTATAGAGCAAAAAATTATGAACAGTGTGGATTTAAGTAAGATAATATAAATTAGTCTGTCAGCTTTCTTTTTCTCACATTGAGTCAGAAGGTAGGGACTATGTTATGTCTAGCCCCCTCCCCCTTTTTTTCTCAAATGATCTTTAATTGTAATATTTTCTCTTGTTGCTTCTTAAACTACCTGGACATTCCACTGCACTGCTGCTGACATAATCTATGATGTCACAAGGTTGGGGACCATTGCATTGCTGCTGACATCATCTATGATATCATAAGGGTGGGGCCATCCACACTGAACCACACTGAACTGACTATGCAGTGTCAAATCTCCTTCGTAGTTCCAGAAAATTCTAAAGACCTATGCCATGTCAGTCAGGCAATGTTTATGTTGTCATCAAAAGTGATATTTCCACCATGCTTAACACTAAACTGTATGTATGTGTATGCATAAGCCATTTTAGGTAAATATAAAGTAATGTGATTTGTTATAGCTTTTCTAAATATCTTTCATGTTAGTCTTCTTCCAATATCACCCAAAGGTCTCGTGCTTTAGTCCCTCTCACCACAATGGCTCCAGTGATAGAGTCTGAGCTGAGGGGAGGAGACAGCATACCTCTAAGGACTGTGCTTGAGGCTTTCACTGCCCCTTTGTGACAGCCAGTCTGTGGTGGGGCCTGACATAGATGCCCAATATACAGATTCCGAGATAAAGTTTTGCTAGCCATCAGCTGTCTCTCTTCTCCTCATTAGCTTTCCTTGATTAAAAAAAAAAATCCCTGTGTTCCACACAGCCATTATTTGTTGCTAGTAACAGTTGGCTTTATATCATGCAGTTACGCAGGTTTTAATAATAGATACCGAGTATGAGAAGCCCATAGAACATAACCCACTATTTCCACATATCCACAGCCCACATTTCATCATAGATGTCCTGCCTCTACACTCACAGGAGTGGAGGTTGCCAAAGGCAGGTGGCTGCAGATGCCCTAAACCTGGAAGACCCAGTTTCTGACCACAACCTCATCTGGGTCAAGGTGAGCATGGCTCAGCCTCCTGATACATTCTAATTCTCTAGATCCCACAGAATCAGTGTGTACTTCCCTACAGGCTGTTCCAACACAATGTTAAGATGTGGGAACTCTAGAACCTCAGGGAGCACCTGAGCAGCAGACCACCCTGGCATGGTCTCCTATGGTGCTGGTGATGCCCATTCTCTACCTCCCTTTTAAGGCCTGGTTGCTGAACCTTCTTGGTCAGGTTCCTCTTGTAGGAACACACAGTTGATGCTCAGATATCAAAGATCTTCATTAGAACCATGCTATCAGGACTGAAGGAAAATTAGCCTTCTAAGCTGATGTTGCCAGCCTCAGACTCTTTTGTGATGTAAACTACAAAATGAGAAAGAGGAGGAAAAGAAGAGGAAGAGAGGGAGAAGAAGGAAGAGAAGGAGAAGAAGGAGAAGGAGAGGAAGGGGGAGGACTGGAAGGAGAAGGAGGAGAAAAACAAGAATAAGAAGACCAAGAACACCAAGAAGATGAAGAAGAAAAAAAAGAAGAGGAGGAAGAGGAAGAGGAAGAAAGAAGCTGCCAACAAACAAAAGATGATTTTTAAAAATGCTTTAGAAACTTGTGTCTCCTCCAGGCCAAAATATACACATATAACTCTGTAGCCTTGCTTCAGAACTTCAAAATGTCAGCTCCTTAAGCAAACCAGGAGTCCTGTGAGAGACAGCCAGCCAGTCTCCCTCCCCATGGACATCTCCTACAGCCTGTTCTGCTTTATCTGGACACCAGAGCTGGCTGCCCAGAACCTCCACTCACTTACATGTTTTTCCCGTCTCCTGGTAATGTCACAGCCTGGCAGCTGCATGCAGCTTAGCTCTACACACAGGGCTCTTGCCCACCTCCTGCTGCCTCACACTCCCAGGACACAGAGCCCACCCTAGTTTATTTTCTCTTCATTTTCTTTCTCTGTTCTGGGGGTGTGTGGGGTGGAGACAGTGCTGGGGCTTAAACCCCAGGCCTTACATGTTCTAGGTCACTGCTCTGTCACTAAGGTACATCCCCACTCCTTTCTTTTTTCTTATTTTAAGATAAGATCTCAACTAAGTTGCTGGCCTGAAACTTGTAATTCTCCTGCCTCAGCTTCCCAAGTAGCTGGGATTATAGGCTTTGCCCACACCTAGCTTCTCCTCCCTTTTTTAAAAAAATAAATAAATAAAAAGAGCTTACAGAAAAGAAAAAGAAAGGCCTGGGAGACGGTTCAGTGGGATAAAGGTGCTGCCAAGCCTGACAGTCTGAGTTTGACCCCCAGCACCTACATGGTGGAAGGAAACAACAGAGCCCCACAACTTGTTCTCTGACCTCTGCTGGTATATGTAGTGCACTTATGCCCCCTCAAACCAACTTAGTAAATACAAATAGTGAAACTTGACAAAGATAAGTCTAAAGAACAGTGCCATGTGTGCCCATACCTACAACATGGCTGCATCTTCTACATTGCCTGTGTCATGTGACGCCTTTATCCCAAGCTGTGTCCTATCTGTATCCTTTGTGAAGTGTCTGAGTATCAATCTCAGCAGCAGTTCCACTCTTCTCTGAATACTGAAGCATATCCATCCCAAGAAGCTCTGCCAGAAGGACAAGAACAGGATCGCATCTGACAAAAAAGACTGTGACCCCTGCTGTCTGTCATTGGAGCCTTGGTCATATGTGACATCCTTACTCATTCTCAGAGCATCATCTCAGATTGATGTAAGGATCCCAGTTACAGACGACTGTATCTCTTGAGCGTCTCTCAGTGTGCTGTAGCTTCTCCTTTATCTTGAAAGCTGGTTATTTCTGATTAGGCCAGTCACATAGAATTTCTCTCCATGGGTTTACCTGACAACTTCCATCAATTGACAGACAAGTTAGCACTGTCTGATTATTACACTACTAGGGACTAATAGGATGAAGAGATGACCACCAAATTTTTCATTGTAAATGTTTTGTTTGTTTTTTAGACATGGTGGCATATACCTGTAATCTCCATACACAGGAAACTGAGGCAGTGGAATTGTCTAAAGTTATGGGCCTGTCTTTGACTATGTAAAGAGATGTGTGTTAAAATTATAGATTAAATTTAAATTAATACATTAGTTCACCAATAAGATTAGCATTTTCTGTGACATAATATTTGGTATTAGACAGATATCTTGTCAACTTTTTGCCAAATCAGGCTATTGATTTAGATGGACAGTATCTATAAAAGTCTCATGTGTTGTAGATGTGATCAGTTCCTGGCTGGGAGATCTAGCCTTTGAGGGGTGATCAGTTCACAAGGCCCTGAACTGATAAATTAGTACTTTGCTTGTAATATAATGGGTTATTTAGATGAGAAGCCTAGCTGGAAAAAGCAGGTCCTGGGGGAATGCCCTAAAAAATATATTCTGGCCATGGGCCTTTGTTCTCTGCTTTACAGCAGCCATGAAGAGAGCAGTCTCTGCCCCATGCTCCTGTGACCATGGTATTCTGCCTCAACTTAGGCCCAAAGCAGTGGACACAATCAGTAGGATCTCTTAAAGTATGAACCAAAATAACTCTCTGTTCCTTTACATTGTTTCTCCCACATATTGCCATGGCAGCAAAGGCTGGTCACCCTTACAACTTCGAAGGTCCTTACTGAACTGAGAGCTTCAATGGGAAACACAAAATGTGGAATTTCTGAATTAACCATTGCTTTATGTTATTGAATTTACAATTCACTGGAACAAAGGACCTATTACCCAGAAACTGGTGAGTCATGTGTTTGAGCTGCCAATGAGCAAGCCAGATCCTTGTGACTCACCATAAATAAGAGCTTTCAGAGTAAGTCTCAATACCATAGCAAATCCAGCCATGAGGAGGCTTAGGCTTTTCAAACTCCTTTATGAGTATGATAGTGGAGACTGGGTTTTCTTTTCTTCTCTTTGTATACTTTAATCTGTTCTAACATTCTTTCGACATTCAAATTTTCCTAATTAGCTACCAGCAACCTTCAGACGTGTAATGTTTGTATTCACATACCTGGATACTTACGGCTCATAATCAGATGGCTCTGCTTGTCTCTGGGCACACAGGCAGCTGGATTCAAAATGGCTTCCCTATTGGTGGCTAAGACCTCTCTGCTTCATGAGTCAGGTCCATTCATCTTGTGATAATTGGAGAACCTGAGCCTGGGCACCTACAACTGGGCAGAGCCTTAGCTGCCTTCTGCTTTTAATGGCTAATTGAAATCGTGTGCTTGGTCCAGGGAAGTTAGCATAGGACTCAGCAAAGATCTGGGCCCAGTGTTTCAGCTTGACAGGGTCTTAACATGCCCCATTCATCATGTGTCCCTGTGTCTTTGTGCTCTGACCAGTAAGATGCCCAGATCTGTACTATGTCACTCAAATACAGGGGCACACATTATTTTCAGGACCTGCTGGTCCTTTATAGGAAGAGTATATCCAGGGTCATCATGAATCTGGTCCATTTTCATAGACAAAATTAGCCACTAGATACTGTGGAAACAGACATCTGTCCCTGTCAGAATCCCTTTTGCAAATTTACCATGATAGGGTTTTTGCTTCTGCAATACTTGCCTGATTTTTTTTTTTTTTTTTTTTTTTTGAGACAGGGTTTCTCTGTGTGGCCCTGGCTGTCCTGGAACTCACTCTGTAGACCAGGCTGGCCTCGACTCAGAAATCCACCTGCCTCTGCCTCCCGAGTGCTGGGATTAAAGGTATGCGCCACCACTACCTGATTTTAAATATCTATCTTTTTTTCTTTCATGGAGAAAATAATCTCAGTTACTAGTGACACTAATAGAATTACTTATTGACTTGGAGCCACACTAGAGTGTGACTTGTGATTAGCAAGAGATTTGACTGCAGCAATGGGTGTAGCTGGTCTTTGACTGTCAAGTTTCTTAAAGTGAGAGCATGTGGCAGAGTCCTGGTGTGTATGAAAAAGGCAGCAGAGGAGCCAGCACACCTTAAACACTTTCTGGGTAAGCCAAGAGTCCCTAGGTTGTTTTGTTTTCTCTGCATCATTGTCTTATTCCTTACTTTCCTGAGTATATTCACATGGAAATGAGTCACTCATCTGCCTCAAACAGATGCAGGGAACACCTTCCACATTTGCTCACTGCCTCTCTGTGGAATAGTTCTCTGGAGTACAAGAAGACTGTGTATCTTTAATTTTAAATAAAACAATATACTTATCATCTTAGGTCATTAAAAATATATGAATTTACAAACACACAACAGCCTTGACATTCTCTTGATACTTGGCTTCTTAAATGTTTTGGTGTCATGGTTAGAACCCAGAGCCTTGCCCAGCTTTGAGCTCCTAGTTTTAATGTATTGGTTTTAATGTTACTTTCTAGAACTCCTTTTATGCTATCAACCATATTCTTATTTTAAGATGTTGTATGATGTTTGGGTTCAGTCTAATTTCCTTCCTGTGTCTGTGATAAAACACTGATCAAAAGCAACTTAGAGGAAGAAAGGGTTTATTTCAGTTCACTGATCACAGTCCATCACTGAGGGAAGTCAGGGCAGAAATTTGAATTAGAAACTATGCAATGGCATGACTTACCTCACAAACTGACACTTAGCCAGCACTCTTATAAAGACTAGGGCCACCTGACTAGGGAATGCTACCACCCACAATGGGACAGGTCTTTCTACATCAATTAACAATCAAGACAATTCCCCTCAGGCATACCCACAAGCCAAAAGATTCAGACAAATCCTTCAATTGAGAATCCCTTCTCAGGTGGCTCTACACTGTGTCAGGTAGACAGTTAAAGCTAACCAGGACAGGGTTACCCTGGGTTATTTTAAGTTTTTACATATCTCTTTTGTCCACAAGCTCCATGTTCACGATCTATAGGTAGAAGCAGATCACTGATGAGACACATCTGCTCCCCACCTCTGAGGACAGCCTTTGGTTTGTTCTTTCATGGCTATGGTCTGAGAAGAGGGTCTTTCCAGATTAAAGCAGATTGTGATGTAAACTCAAACATTCTCTGGGGATGAACTATATCCACTTACCATAACCTTCTAAGAAAGTCTATGTGGGAGAACTTCCTGAAAGAATAGGAGTGTCTACTATCAAAACATCAGACATGGCATCCACCAGCCACACGGGCCCTCAAACATTAGAAAGTCCTGCAGGAACAACTCAGTTTCAAGTGTGCCTTTACTTTTAATATTGGTAGGAGCATATTGTGGCTATGACTCAGTATGACAGTTCTAGATCATTAATGTGATTCAGCTAAAGCGTTTGCTTTTGGTTTCCCTTTCACTTAATTTTCTGACATTTATTTAGTGGGATTGGGGCCACAGCATGTCTGTGGAGATCAGAAGACAACTGTGTCACTTCTTGTCTTTCACCATGTGGATTCCAGGAGTAAAACTTGCATCATCGGGCTTTACTGCAAACACCTTTCCCTGCTGAGCCATCTCCCAGCTCTGTATTTCCTCTCAGAAGTACAATCGACAATGCCAACTGTCTAAGCACTGCTGACTTGACATTTGGAAGCCAGAACAGAAACAAAGAAACAATGCTTAGTTTACTGTAGTTATGTCTGTCCATCTAGATTGAATACCACCATGTCTGCCTCTGCACTTACAGCCCCGAACTCTGACTTAGGAGCAAAAAGTTCTCATGCAAGCTTGTGGCCAGTGGTCACTGGAGAAATAGGGAAAAACACCATGACTGAAGTTTTCAATGGACTCAGATAAACTCCACAAATGCAAGTTACCTCAGAAGCCCAGAGAGATGAACTGGGAGGACAAAGCCACATGGACCTACAACCAGTTCAACTGCATTTAAAAAGTTACAGAACTGTAAAACCAATTTTAAGTTTTTCCTAGTCTTTACTATGGGAAATTTAAAATTTAAGCAAGTTCATAACCAGATGTCCACAAATTAATATTCTATAAAATAATAACTTATCACTATTTGACTTATTTTTTATTATTTCACACATGTATATAATCTGACCTAAACATGTATATAATCTGTGTATCATAGTCACATCCCATAATCCTCTCATCTTCCTCCCACTCCTACTGACCATTGTCTTTACCAGCTATTCCCTTTTACTTGCATGTCTTTATGTGCAAAGCTCTGTAGAAAGCATGCTGCTTGAGTTGTTTTGACATCTTACACAAGCTAGACTCTTCTGGGAAGAGGGACTGTCGATTGAGAGATTGCCTCTATCCAGTTGGCCTGTAGGCAAGTCTGTGGGCCGTCTTCTTGATTAATTATTAGTGTGGAAGGTCCCAGCTCACTTGGCAGTGCCCTCTCCAGGAAGGATCCACATTCCTCCATGGCCTCCACTTCAGTTCTCCACTCCAGCTTCCTGCCTTCACAGCCCTTGCTGATGGAGTATGCTGGGAAGTTGTAAGATAAAATAAGCCCTTTCCTTCATAAGATGGATTTGCTCATGGTGTTTAATCATAGCACCAAAAATATCAACTAATGCGTGTGTCCTAACTGCATGACGTCATGAGAGAGTGGCCATGTTATATCCAGAAGACTGTCTCACAGCTTTGCCCATCATTCGGTTCTTACGGTGTTTCTGCACCCTCTTCAAAGTGGTGCTTCCTGAGACTTAGAGGGAAATAGAGATGTCACTCTTAGGGTTAAGTACACAAAAGTCACTGATTCTCTGCACATTGACCAGTATCTGAGCTGACCATTGTCCACTGCAAAAGAAACTTCTCTGGTCAAGGTTGAGAGTAGCACTGGTCTCTGGTTATAAGCATAAATATTTAGAAGACACCTTGATGAGATCATTTAGCATGTCTGTAGGAGGTTTCCTGCCTAGGCCTGCAAATTATGCAGATTATTTCTTAAACACCAGTCCTGTTTTTGCTGTGTGCTAACCTCCCACTCCTGGAAGCAAACTGCATATACTATATCATTTTACCCTTTGACTCTGTGTGAGAGGCATCTATAAAACAGGAAGACACACCCTAAACAGAAAAGCAATCTTCATACCTTCCCTTAAAAAGTTTACAAAATGCCCACCTGGAGGAGGGCACTAAGCCCCAACCCCTGCCCAGGAGCTATTGCAAATTGGCAGCTTCCATGAGAGGGAGGGTTCAGATTTCTTTAAAGATGTGACCCCTGGTAGGTTGATGGCACTTCAGTCCCACACCCATGAGTGTATGGACAGCAGAGACTGGATTTTGAATGATGTGATGGGTTTTAATCCTCCTCTACTGGTGACAAGTGGGATACATTCTCTGGTGTCCTGCTGAGTTCACAGATGTGACAGTTGACTATGATGAACTTGAATCCATTGCAGTGGTTGTTCTTAAGCCCACCTGTGAACAAGGAGCCTTTTAAAGTTGGTCTTTGAGGTTGGTCCTGTCAGGGACCTAGAGTCGGTCATTTGTAGAAAGAATCCAGATACATTGGTGGAAAGGACATCCCTAAGGCTGAAGTGTGGGAGCTGGGTGTGGCCAATCAATATTATTACCATTGTACTGGTCTTTACTGCCACAGGATATATGTATATCATATACTGTTATCAGAACCTATGTAAATACAAGTGAGTGGCAACTAGGAAATAAACTATGTAACGAATCTGCTCCTACTAACAGTTCTTCAAACTAGTAGAAAATGGTTGATAGAGATATTAATTCCTTTTATTGTGTATGATTTTCATTATATAAATTAGAATCTGTTGCAATATACAGAGTCCTTGTGGATTTAAACCAAACATGTTTACACTGTTTATATCTGAGAATTTAAAAAAAATTACAAAATCTCTAGTTCCAGAAGATGCTATAACATCATTTAAAGTTTTATCATTTGATGAGTTTTTAGTTAGTTTTGAAAACTTTATTTTAATTAACAAATTATTATTTATATTCATATGATAGATATGATCCCTTGCTGTATGTATAAATTATACTTTATATACTGCATTTGATCCTTGGCAGTTTTATATGTGAGTGTAGCTTTGTTCTCACCCTTCTCACTTGTGTCTCTCCACTCCCAACACACACACACTTTCCTTTGCCATATGTATGTGTTCTTGTTTTGTTGTGTGATGCTTGACTCAAGCCAGAACTGACTGCATGGCCACTATTTTGGAACCTGGTGAGCTCACCATTTGTTACACAGCTGAAGTCAATGTCTGTCCAGTTCCCAGAACCCATCATATGCAAATAGTGCAGCCCCTCCCTGATCCATGACTGACAGGCCCAGTGCTGGCAACCACAGCTGCTTGGGCTCTTGTTTGCAATGGATGGCTGTCAGTCCTGAAGATGGCATTTTGCATCTCTTTTCCCTGTCTCCTAGCTCTTGTATTTCTCTTTTAAAATGCTCTGTGAGCATTAGAGGAAGTCATATAAATGCTATGCTTAAGAATGAACATTAAACCATCATTTCTTCTAAGCATCTTGGAGCCATGAGTTTCTATATCCACCACTGTTCTCTGCAAAGGGAAGCTTCTCTGGTTAAGGTCAAGAGCAGCATTTTGCCTGTGTTAGAAACCATGTGCATGCACAAACACGCACATGCACATGCATGCTCGTGGACATTATGAATCAAAATTACAGTGCAGGTGTCCCAGGAGGCCAGGAGAGGCCATCAGGTCCCCTGGAGCTGGAGTTACAGGTAGTTGTGAATCACCAACCTGGGTGCTGGAAGCCAATCTCCAGTGCTCTGTAAAGGCTGTGCATGCTTTTAACCATTGAGTTATCTCTCCATCCCCATAGACATAAATATTTAGTTCGGTGCATATGAGTTTAGGTAAACCATACTCGTAGTGATTTTTTTTTTTAATGCATGAGCTTTAAGCAAAGCAAGTAACATGTTAAGTCAGGTGGCAGAGTTTGTTCTGAGGAAATGGCTGGAATGTAGTTTTTGGAAGATGCAAAAAATATTTGTTAAAGCTGTTGAGTATTTTTACCAGTCAGATTGAGGAAAGGAAATGAAGGGTAAGGCTTCTCTTTCTGAGACACTCATGTCACCATCTAATTATCTGAGCACTGGAGAATTATATTGTCCACAAAACAATGAGAACACAGATACCCTTTAAGCACAGAGAGCCGGACATTCATCACAGGACAATAACCAGCAGCCGGTGCGTCCTTAAATTTTGGGCAGAATCTCTCAGACTCTTGCCCTTGGGACCCCTATGAGGATGCCTTTTCAGATTTATTTCCTTGTCACTGTGGTATCAAATGAATGTCCCTGTGTGACATCATCTCCCTCTTCCTGTGTGACTTCATATATCTCTCTCTGTGACACCATCTCCTTTTCCCATGGTATCAAATGTACTTCCCTGTGTGACATCACATCCCTGTCACTGAGTGACTTCATATTTCTTTCTCTGTATGACATCATCTCTATGTCTCTTTGTGACTTCATCTCATGTGTGACATCATCTCCCTTTCCCATAGCATCAAATGTACTTTCCTGTGTGACATCAAATGCAATTCCTTGTGTGACACCATTTCTTGTCCTGTGTTACATCCCCTCCCTGTTCTTGTGTGACATTTCTTCACATTGTAATTATAAGGATAAAAATCTCTGGCAATATCTCATGAAGAGGCACAAAAGGTGTAATCTGGAAACCCACTACATCCGTTCCTATTTTGTCTAATTCTGCCTCTTGCACACCTCGTCCCCCTCAGGCCACCATTTCCCAGGGTGACTCTGCAGGTGGTTTCTCAGGGAAGGCTGATATTTGATGAATCAGTCTGATGACTGTATTAATTTGTTCAAATCATTGTGCATTTATTTAACAACCAATTTCACAGCTGTCACTCATCCAGCTGTTAGAAAAGCAGTGAGCATGGCCTCTTTGATAACTGTGCTAGCAACAGAACTGAACACAGCTAGCCCTGGCAAGCTGGATGAGTGTAGGTCAGATTAGCGGTGGGTGAAAGCAGAGAAAGACTGAGTTTGCAGGCAGAATCAGGAGCACCTCACACTGGAGGGGATCTTCATGCTGAGCCCAGGATGTCCTTTCCTGGTCAAGGCAAGCAGCGGTAGCAGTGTGTGAAAACACAGAGGCCTGCCAGGCATGGTGGACCAGTTCAGGAATGGCAGAAGTACGAGTGAGAAAAGGGATTCTGGCAAGAATACGAGGGACTATGAGTGAATGGGAAGCTCAAGAATTTGGCTGAAATCACTTCTGCAGAAGACATCATTTTTAAAAATGGGAAGGAAAGATTTCAAATGTCATTTTTATTTATTCTTTTGTTTTAGCTTGCTATATACTGATTCTATACTTCTATAGTGTACTTAATACAATCATTCAAAACTGAATGATTATACAGAATACTATGTGCTATAAGGAAGTAAGACCTATCAGGAGGTTGATGGAGCACTCTACAGTGTGGTGAATCGTAACCAGGTCTGGGGTCAGGGCAGAAAACCTGGACATGAGGAAGTTGTGATTTGAGAGGCTGTAAGAGAAAATAATCAGCATAGAGAGGCAAGCAGCCCCCACAGCTTGGATGGGCCCACAGAGCACCCAGATGTGGAAAGACCATTTGCCAAAAGTCATGAATGAAAATATTGACCTAGAAGCAAAGCAGCTTTACTCAGCAAAGAAGGCTGTGGGCTCCAGCAGAGGGAGCCAGGGCAGTGGGCAGGAACTGGGGCAGGGGAAGGAGCCAGGATAGTGGGCAAAAACCAGGGCAGAGGGCAGGAGCTGGGACAGTGGGCAAGAGCCAGAGGCAGTGGGAGGAGTCAGGGTAGTAAGCAGGAGACAGGGTAGTTGGCAGGAGCCAGGGTAGTTGGCAGGAGCCAGGGGCAGTAGGCAGGATCTGGAGGAGTGGGCAGGAGCCAATATTGAAAATCTATCTTGTCTAGGACAAGACCCAAATGTCCAGACTAACAAAGAACTGAAGAAAGACTACCCCTGGCAGGAAAGAATATAAGTCAAGCTTCTCAAAATGAAGCAGAGTCTGGAACTTAGAAAGAAAGCTGTGCTAAAGAACCAACATGAGCATGTGTTCAGTGAACAGAAAATCTGGCAGGGAAATGTGAGGTCTAGATAGGAAAATAGAAGTGATAGGCAAAATGGAGGTTTCTAAATGGAAAAAGATAAATTACAGTACTGAGAAGTTGAATTGGTTGCTTTGATCCGTGAATGACTGTGGCAAAGGACTGAGATGACCTTGATGGCAGTCCAGAAGTTATCCCAAAGAGGAAGCTGTGTTAAGGAAGGAGAGGGAGATAGCTGGGTAGATAGGATGTGAGAACAGGTACCTGGATTCCCCCATTATCCACATAATTACTGGGTAGGCATGGGAACCACCTATACTTCCAGAGACAGGACCAATGGGGTAAGATAGCCAGGTAGACTCTCTGTATCAATGATGTCAAGATTCAATGGAGAGATCTTGCTTCAGTGAATAATGTGGAGGGTAATAGAGGAAGACTCCCTATTTGCACACATGTGCATGTGCGTGGGCATCTGCACATACATGTTGTACTGGCTGGTTTTGTGTGTCAACTTGACACAAGCTGGAGTTATCACAGAGAAAGGAGCTTCAGTTGGGGAAATGCCTCCATGAGATCCAGCTGTAGGGCATTTTCTCAATTAGCAATCAAGGGGGGAGGGCCCATTGTGGGTGGTGCCATCCCTGGGCTGGTAGTCCAGGGTTCTATAAGAAAGCAAGCAGAGCAAGCCCTTCCTCCCCAGCTCAATTCTTGGTCATGATGTTTGTGCAGGAATAGAAACACTGAGTAAGACAAATTGGTACAAGCATAGTGGTGTATTTCTGTGACAACCTGACCATGTTTTGGGGAAGATTTGGAAGGACTTTGGTACTTTGGGCTACAAGATCCATTTAGTGTTAAGAGCTTTGTGGGATGTTGTGTAGGAGCTTGGAAGATAATGTTGAGAACAGTGCAGAAGATGGAGGCCTGGCTTGTGAAATTTCAGAAGAAAGACCAAAGACTCTTATCAGGGCCGTTGCTATTTTGATTGTGAAGATTCCGTGGTTTTGGTTAGCTGGGGATGAAGAATCAGCTGTGATTAACAAGATACCAGAACTAATAAAGCAAAACCATTGCATTACTGGGACTATTGACGCTAGTTAGCTGGAGCTGAGAAATTAGTGGTAATTAGAATCATTGAGGTAAAATCTGGGAAGTGTTTTCTGAGAGCACAGAGGCTGTGTTCCAGAAATTGCCAAGGTTGTACCTTATGCTGTGGCTGTACTTGGTAACGTGCAAGAGTCACTCAGGTTGTACTGGTTTTGAAGGCATGAAGGGGTCATGAAGAACAGCTAAGGCTCAACACTGTGAGAAGTCAAGGAAGGCCATTGATAAAGGTGCAGCCTCAGTTGCAATTGCTGGCCCAGGACTGAAGGGGTCATTCAAAGGAGTTGAGACTTGGCACTATGAAGAAAGCCTATGAGAGGCTATTGGTAAAACCTAATTACAGCAGAGGACAGCAGTGTTTTGGAGATACCAGTACCATGAGATGACCACCAAGAACAGCAGCAGCAGTGGAGTACAGAAATCTGGAGCCTAGAAGACAAGGTGTGTGATACGAAGGTCAGGGCTGGAGAAGTGACTCAAGCCCTTGGAAGAATCCAGAAGATCGTGAGTGGATCCCAGACATTGGAGTTTGATTTTGCTTTTTATTGTGACTGTTCCCTGATATTTTTTGCTCTTGAAGAAAGAAAGTATTTTAGTGGAGCCTACAGTTAAGAGACTTCGAATTTTTGGAAGACTTTGAATTTTAAAAGATATTGGATATTTTAAAGGGATTGAACTTTTAATATGTAAAGACTGTGGAACTTTTAAACTTGTTTAGGTCTTGGGGATGAATAAGAAAGTAAGGGTTGGGGCTTAATAGTGATGTGTTTGTGTGTCAAGTTGACAAGGGGTCAATTGTACTGGCTAGTTTTGTGTGTCAACCTGACACAAGCTGGAGTTATCACAGAGAAAGGAGCTTCAGTTGAAGAAATGCTTCCATGAGATCCAGCTGTAAGGCATTTTCTCTATTAATGATCAAGGGTGGAGGGCCCATTGTTGGTGGTGCCATCCCTGGGCTGGTAGTCCTGGGTTCTACAAGAAAGCAAGCAGAGCAAGCCAGTAGGTAACATTCCTCCATGGACTCTGCATTAGCTCCTGCTTCCTGACCTGCTTGGGTTCCAGTCCTGACTTCCTTTGGTAATAAACAGCAACATAGAAGTGTAAGCTGAATAAATCCCTTCCTCCCCAACTTGCTTCTTGGTCATGATTTTTGTGCAGGAATAGATACCCTGACTAAGACAAATGTGCACACACACCCCCCACAAATCCATATACCACACACACATACAGACATAAAGACAGATAGACAGAGGAGGAGGAGAGAGAGAATGTGAATTAGAAGCTGGGAGGTGATATTAAACTCCCCAGCATTTATACAATCAGGAAAGATAAGATGAAGTAAGGGGGTCAAAATGGGTAGTCACCAAGCATGGTTCAGGTGTGTCTCGGTTACTTTTACATTGCTGTCTAGAAGTGACCAAGGCAACTTACAGAAGGCCGCATTTAATTGAGAACTTACAGTTTCAGAGGATGAGTCCATGACCATCATGATGAGCAGCATGGGAAACAGGCAAGCAGGCATGGCGCTGGAACAGGAGCTGAAAGCTTATATCCTGATCAGCAAGTTAGAGAAAAAGAGCAAATTATGCCTGGCATTGGCTTTTGAAACCTCTTAGCCCATCCCACAGACATACCTCCTCCAACAAGGCCATGCTTCCTAAGCCTTCCCAAACAGTTCCACCAACTGTCGACCAAGCATTCAAACAGAGCCTCAAGACCACCCTCAAGAGCTGACAGAAGATGCTCATTTTTGGAGACGTGGCATACAGAAACCACCAAAGTCTCCCAGAGGCCCACTCTAGTGTTCATATTTAGTGTGTTGAAACCAACACAAAAGCACTATGATGACCCTGGGAGGCAGGAAATACTCAGTCCATGCCTTCTGGGTAGAAGCCATGTCAGGCAGAGGTGAGTGGAACAAATTTTCAAAACGATTAAAGAACAAAAAAGAAAAAGAAAAAAAGAAACTGTAAAATTATCAACCTGGAAATCTATATTTTAAAAAATCTTTCAAAAATACAGGGGGAAAGGAGACATTTTCAGAAAATATAAACAAGCCTGTTACCAGTGAGCCCATATAACCAGAAAGTATAAAAAACTCTTCAAAACACAAGAAATGCTGCTCAATGGGAACCCAGGACTATTACTAGCAACAGGCAGCATCAGAAATTAGAAACGATGGATGCAGATTAAGATGACTTCATCTTTATGACATTCCACCTTAATATATTGCAATAGGCAAAAATAATAGCATTGTCTTGTGGAATGTGTGAAGCATGTTGGTACAACATACATGACAGCTGAGATAAAATGGGAATAGATGGGCTCTGGAGTCTCAAGAGACTTCTATGTTTCAGAAGAAGTAGAGTTTGTCAGCTGTGAAGAGTTAATGGCTTCTATTACAATCACTAGGGTAGCCACTGCCAAACTAGCATAATAAAATTCAGCTAAAATTGGTAAATAGAGACACATTTGAGTTTGCTGCCAAGTAGCTTGCTGGAGCTTTTGCTTTTGCTGCTGTGTTTTCTAAGGTCTTACTCCAAAAATCACTGCCCAAGCCAATGTTTTATTACTTCCTCTAAAAGTTTAATGTGTGTGTGTGTGTGTGTGTGTGTGTGTGTGTGTGTGCGTGTGTGTGTGCATGAATGTGTGAATACAATAGTGTTTTCACTGTAGCTGCTTTGACATGGGTTTTGAAATAGTGGTATGGTGTCCTTAGCTTTGTGCATTTTTATTTAGCATTGTCTTGGCAAGGTGAAGTTCTTTGTGGTTGTGCAGGAATTTACGATTTTTGTTAACTTCTATAAAATAAAATGACACTAAAATTTCCATAGAGATTGTGTTACATCTGTAGATCAATTTCAGTAATAATATACAGTTAATAATTAATTAATAATATATTATCAGTGAATAATTATACAGTTCAGCATGTTAAAATTTGTGAGATTGGAGCTTGGAAAAGTGACTCAATAGTTCAGAGTGTTTGCTGCTCTCTCAGGAGGATTAGAGTTTCTGTCCCAGCAACCACCACAGAGATGGCTCACCAATACCTGTAATTCAAGCTCCAAGGTATTTAATGCCCTCTTCTGTCCTCTGCTGGGGCACCTGCATGTACTTGTTCACAAACATGTACACAGAAACATGCACAAATAAAGTAAATCTGTCTTAACTGTAAGACCTAGGAGCTAAAGAATGCCTTGACAGTTGAAATAAAGTAAATCTGTCTTAACTGTAAGACCTAGGAGCTAGAGAATGCCTTGACAGTTGAAAGCATATGTTACTCTTCCCAGAGATGGGAGCTCAGTTTCAGCATTCACACTAGACTCCTCACAACTGTAGTTGCAGGGAACCCAACACACTCTTCCAGCGTCCATTAGCATAGGCATATGTATTGGCATACATTCACAGAGACACACAACCATACATGCAACACACAGCCATAAACAAAACAAAAAAATATGTGAGATGCATCTGTTGCCACCCATAGAAGCAACTTGTTAGCTTTGATAGTATTTTTTGTAAGAGTGAAAAATATTACACTAAGGACCTCACCCTTAAAAAGGTGAAAAAGAAAGAAAAAAAAGCTAGAAAAAGAAGACCATGTTTAGGCTCAAGTAAACAAAACAAAAAGTGATAGAGAAGAAAGTAGTTAAAACATGAAGTCAAGTACTAAGATGGAAATGATGTTGCCAAAATCTCTTTGCAATAGTCAATATAACCAATGAATATATACAGTCTATAGGACAAGCCCACAAACTGCCCTTTCCAGAAAACATGTTATCCTATGAAATCATAAACTATCAACCTCCTAAAAAGATAATCACATGGTATTAGGAGCAAAGTTTATACTGCTAGAATCAAGGCCAGAGACCCCCAAATATAACACATCAGGACCCAATGCTCACTACAGTAGTGGAAGCAAGAGCCCACTGGCCTGTCCTCCTTTCCAAAGCAAGATGCCAAGGATTCTATGACTTGTTCAAAGCAAGTTCTAAAACCACTCCAGAAGTACCTCCCTGACATGCATAGAAATGGGGTGCTCCTATCACTGAAGACTCAGGGTCACAAAGGACAGGAGCAGGGAACACACAGGTTGTCACTGAGCAATCAGACTCCCTTGGTCCGATCCTGTTTCCCATCCTTGCCCACTTTCCACCAGCCCGAAGCATAGAAAGATTCAAGCTTCCCCCATTTCCCTGATTCTCCTCTCAAGTGTTTTGCTCCAACAAAACCCTTTTTAAAATTAATTTGTCCACTTTTCTCTTGTTCATCTGTCTTTTGCTATGAATGGGAAAAGAAATGTCTTCCCTCCTACACTCTTTTTAAAATGTTACATACATCAGATGGACAGTTTTCTTGAGTTACTCACACTATCAAAAGAGACCCAAGAATAAGTAGAAAATGTAAATGGTTCTGTATCAAGTGAAGAACTTAAGTTAAGGATCTCGAACCTTCCACCAAGAAAACCTGAGGAATTGCCATGACAGCAGTGGTCTTCAGAGTGAGCTATCTGTCCATTGCAGCAGTGACCTGGCCGACAATTTTCCCAGTGTAGCTCATTTCAAATTTTTCAGAAAAGCAAGGGTATATACTAGACAACACAAGTGGGGAAAAGCAACACAAAGGCTTTAAACAACTTGACCCAAGACTTGCCAGAAATCTACAGAAACCATCACAAGGTGACACTGACAGAGGGTTGGACACAGATGATGGAATGGAAAGCCACAATCTAAAGCCTGCAGGTAAAGGCCAGCTAGCATGGCATATGCTACAGGGAGTACTGAGACCCTGTATCAACCAAGGTGGAAGGTGAGGTCCCACACTCCAGGCTGTTCTCCAACCTCCATATTGTGCCACACTGTGGCACAGGCATACTTGACATCTCATACCCAAATGCACACAGGCACATATGCATCACACACACACACACACACACACACACACACACACACATACAGACACACATACACACACTCACACACACATACACTTTTGAAAGGAAAAAAATTCAAAAATGTTCCAGAAAACATACAGGAGACAATCATTTTCATTCTGTGTTTACTAACTAATAATCTGCATTGCTTATACAGAATAATGAATTTCACTGTGACTTTCCATACACATATACAACATATTTTGAACTTAGTTGTCCCAACTCTCCTTTTGTTCCCTGACTACTACTACTACTCCTCCTCCTCCTCCTCCTCCTCCTCCTCCTCCTCCTCCTCCTCCTCCTTCTCCTCCTCCTCCTCCTTCTCCTCCTCTTTGCTTTCCACATTATTCACCTTCTTCTTTTGGGCCTTTTGCTTGTTTGTGTCTTTGGGCAGCTTTCGGGGTTGTTGTAACTTATCAGGCAGGTTTATTGAAGAGATATAGAAACAGCTTCCCTAAAGAGGTGTGGTGGTTCTTAGAACAGAGCCTTTGCCTGTAAGGACAGGGTTAAATGTCACTGTTAGGGACACTCACCTGTGTCATAAGGCACTGTTATATCCTCCCAGGTGAATACAGATTTGACTGACAGTTTCACCTATTTGGGGGCCTGAGAGATGGCTCAGTAATTAAGAGTGCTTGCTGCCCTTGCAGAGGACCTGAGTTAAGTTCCCAGCTCCCATATTAAATAGCTTACAACTACTTGGAACTCCATCTTCAGGGGATCTGACACCCTCTTCTGACTTCTGGAGGTCCCCACACAGATGCAAACATACATATAAAAGGAATCATTTTTTTAAAATTCATTCATTGTGAAAGCTAGAAAAGGAGTGGAGATAGGTCTGTGTCAGGTTAAGTGGTGAGCCCTTTCTGTGGGCTCCAAATACAACCAATATGCTGACTCATAAGTGCTTTCTAACAGGGGACTAACCCTACAGTGGGCCACCCACAGGCCCACCCTTCAGACACTGTATTCCCTACAGGCACAGATTTGCATACTATTTTTATTTATTTACTTGTTTACTTATTTCTTTATTTATTATTTGTACACTATTTAGTATGTGATTTGTTATTGATGTTGGTGGGTGTACATGTGGGTATGTTCATACATAGGTATGGAAAGCAGACATCCCAGGATGCTGCTCATCCTGCTATTTGAGACAGGAGCACTACACTGGAGCTAACTGAATAGGCTGCCTAGCCAGTGAGCCCCAGATGTCGACCTGTCTTTGCCACCCAAGTGTTGGGATTAGACACATGTACCTCCATTCCCAACATTTTTAATGGGTACTGGGGATCAAAGTCAGGATATCATACTTTCAAAGGAAGCATTTTACCCACTGAGCCATCACTGCCAATTATCAATTTTCTTTTCTTTCTTTTTCTTTTTATATTTTGTTTACATTTCAAAAGTTTCCCCCTTTCCAGATCTCCCCTTTGGAACCTCCCCATTTCCTCCGCCCTCCCCCTGCCACTATGGGGATATTCTCCAACCCAACCACCCACCCTCCCACCCACCCACTCTGGTCTTCCCTCCTTCGCATTCTCCTGTACTGGGGGATCTAACACCCTCAGGCCCAAGGGTCTCTCCTCTCCCTGATGGATAACAAGACCCTCCTCTGCCGCATTAGTGGCCAGCACCATGGGTCCCTCCATGTGTATTCTTTGGTTGGTGGATCAGTCTCCAGGAGTATCAGGGGGTCAGGCCAGTTGCCACTGTTGCTACCTCCCTGGGGCTGCACACTCCCTCAGCTCCTTCAGTCCTTTCTCCAAGTCCTCCAGCTGGGACTTCACTGTCAGTCCTACTGTTGCTGTGAAGTGACTCTTGAGTATTTCAAATTTTTGGGCTAATAACCACTTAACAGTGAGTATATACCATGTTCATTCTTTTGTGACTGCGTTACCTCGCTCACAATGATATTTTCAAGATCCATCCATTTGTCTGAGAATTTCATGAAGTCATTGTTTTTAATAGCTGAGTAGTATTCCATTGTGTAAACGTACCACATTTTCTGTATCCATTCCTCTGTGGAGGGACATCTGGGTTGTTTCCAGCTTCTGACTATTATAAATATGGCTGCTATGAACATAGTGGAACATGTGTCTTTATTATATGTTGGAGCATCTTCTGGGTATATGCCCAGGAGTGGAATAGTTGGGTCCTCAGATAGTATTATGTTCATTTGTCTGAGGGTCCGCCAAACTTATTTCCAGAGAGGTTGTATCAACTTGCATTCCCACCAGCAATGGAAGAGTGTTCCTCTTTCTCCACATCCTCACCAACATCTGCTGTCACCTGAGTTTTTGATCTTACCCATTCTGACTGGTGTGAGGTAAAATCTCAGGGTTGTTTTGATTTGCATTTCCCTGACTAAGGATGTTGAACATTTCTTTAGGTGCTTCTCGGCCATTCAAGTTTCCTCAGTTGAGAATTCTCTGTTTAGCACTCTTCCGCATTTTTTGATAGGGTTATTTGTATCTCTGGAGTCTAGCTTCTTGAGTTCTTTGTATACATTGGATATTAGCCCTCTATCGAATGTAGGATTGGTAAAGATCTTTTCCCAATTTGTAGGTTGCCGTATTGCCCCATTTACAGTGTCCTTTGCCTTACAGAAGCTTTGTAATTTTATGAGGTCCCATCTGCCAATTCTTGATCTTAGATCACAAGCCATTGGTGTTCTGTTGAAGAACATTTCCCCTGTGCCGAAGTGTTCGAGACTCTTTCCCACTTTCTCTTCTATTAGATTCAGTGTATCTGGTTTTATGTGAAGGTCCTTGATCCACTTGAACTTGAAATTTGTACAGGGAGATAGTAATGGATCAATTCACAATCTTCTACATGTAGACCGCCAGTTGAACCAGCACCATTTGTTGAAGATACTGTCTTTTTGCCACTGGATGGTTTTAGCTCCTTTGTCGAAGATCAAGTGACCATATGTGTGTGGGTTCATTTCTGGGTCTTTGATTCTATTCCATTGATCTACATGCCTGTCATTGTACCAATACCATGCAGTTTTTATCACTACTGCTCTATAGTACAGCTTGAAGTCAGAGAGGCTGATTCCCCCAGATGACCTTTTATTGTTGAGGAGAGTTTTTGCTATCCTGGGTTTTTTGCTATTCCATATGAATTTGAGAATGGCTCTTTTTAGGTCTATGAAGAATTGAGTTGGGATTTTGATGGGGATAGCATTGAATCTGTAGATTGCTTTCAGCAGGATGGCCATTTTAACTATGTTAGTCCTGCTGATCCATGAGCATGGGAGATCTTTCCATCTTCTGAGCTCTTCTTTGATTTCTTTCTTCAGAGACTTGAAGTTCTTGTCATACAGATTTTCACTTGTTTGGTTAGAGTCACACCAAGATATTTTATATTGTTTGTGACAATTGTGAAGGGTGTTATTTCCCTAATTTCTTTCAAAGCCTGTTTATCCTTCGAGTATAGGAAGGCTACTGATTTGCTTGAGTTAATTTTGTATCCAACCACTGTGCTGAAGTTGATTATCAGCTGTAGCAGATCTCTGGTAGAGTTTTTCAGGTCACGTAAGTATACCATCATATCATCTGCAAATAGTGATATTTTGATTTCTTCCTTTCCAATTTGTATCCCTTTGAACTCCTTTTGTTGTCTTATTGCTCTAGATAGAACTTCCAGTACTATATTGAATAGTTACGGAGAGAGAGGGCAGCCTTGCCTAGTCCCTGATTTTAGTGGGATTGCTGCAAATTTCTCTCCATTTAGTTTGATGTTGGCTATTGGTTTGCTATATATTGCTTTTACTAAGTTTAGGTATGCTCCTTGAATTCCTGATCTTTCCAAGACTTTTATCATGAAAGGATGTTGAATTTTGTTAAATGATTTTTTTCAGCATCTAGCGAAATGACCATGTGGTTTTTTTCTTTGAGTTTGTTCATGTAGTGGGTTACATTGATGGATTTCTGGGTATTGAACCATCCCTGCATCCTTGGGATGAAGCCTATTTGATCATGGTGAATGATCATTGTGATGTGTTCTTCGATTCGGTTTGCAAGAATTTTATTGAGTATTTTTGCATCGATATTCATAAGGGAAATTGGTCTGAAGTTTTCTTTTATTGTTGGATCTTTGTGGGGCTTTGGTATCAGTGTAACTGTGGCCTCATAGAATGAACTGGGTAGTATTCCTTCCGTTTCTATTTTGTGGAATAGACTGAAGAGTACTGGTATTAGGTCTTCTTTGAAGGTCTGATAGAATTCTACATTGAACCCATCTGGTCCTGGGCTTTTTTTGGTTGAGAGACTTTTAATGACTGCTTCTATTTCTTTGGGAGTTATGGGACTGTTTAGATGGTTTATCTGATACTGATTTAACTTCAGTAATTGGTATCTGTTTAGAAACTTGTCCATTTCCTCCAGATTTTCCAATTTTGTTGCATATAGGCTTTTGTAGTAGGATCTGATGATTTTTTTAATTTCCTCAGAGTCTGTTGTTATATCTCCGTTTTCATTTCTAATTTTGTTAATTTGGATACTGTCTCTGTGCCCTCTGGTTAGTCTGGCTAAGGGTTTATCTATCTTGTTGATTTTCTCAAAGAACCAGCTGTTGGTTTTGTTGATTCTTTGTATAGTTCTTTTAGTTTCCACTTGGTTGATTTCAGCCCTTAATTTGATTACTTCCTGCCTTCTATTCCTCTTGGGTGTATTAGCTTCTTTTTGTTCTAGAACTTTCAGATGTACTGTTAAGCTGCTAGTATATGCTCTCTCCAGTTTCTTTTTGGAGGCATTCAGAGCTATGAGTTTTCCTCTTAACACTGCTTTCATTGTGTCCCATAGGTTTGGGTAACTTGTACTTTCATTTTCATTGAATTCTATGAAGTCTTTAATTTCCTTCTTTATTTCTTCCTTGACCAAGTTGTCAGTGAGCAGAGCATTGTTCAACTTCGATATATATGTATATGTATCTGTTGTTGTTGTTACCATGGAAGACCAACCTTAATCCATAGTGATCTGATAGGAGGCATGGGATTATTTCATTCTTCTTATATCTGTTGAGGTTTGTTTTGTGACCAATAATATAATCAATTTTGGAGAAGGTACCATGAGGTGCTGAGAAGAAAGTATATTCTTTTGATACAGGATGAAATGTTCTATAGATATCTGTTAAACTCATTTGGTATGTAGCATCTGTTAGTTTCACCGAGTCTCTGTTTAGTTTATGTTTCCAAGATCTGTCCATTGTTGATAGTGGGGTGTTGAAGTCTCCGACTATTATTGTGTGAGGTGCAATGTGTGCCTTGAGCTTTAGTAGAGTTTCTTTTATGAAAGTGGGAGCTCTTGCATTCAGGGCATAGATGTTCAGAATTGAGAGTTCTTCTTGATAGATTTTTCCTTTGATGAGTATGAAGTGTCCTTCCTCATCCTTTTTGATGACTTTTGGTTGAAAGTCAGTTTTATCCAATATTAGAATGGCTACTCCAGCCTGTTTCTTGGGGCCATTTGCCTGGAAAATTGTTTTGCAGCTCTTTACTCTGAGGTCGTGTTTGTCTTTAACATGGAGGTGCGTTTCCTGGATGCAGCAGAATGCTGGGTCCTGTTTATGGATCCAGTCTGTCAGTGTATTTCTTTTTATTGGGGAATTGAGACCATTGATATTAAGAGATATTAAAGAATAGTGATTGTTATTTCCTGTTATTTTTGATGTTGTTTATATTGTTTGTGTGGCTATCTTCTTTTGAGTTTGTTGAAAGATTACTTTCTTACTTTTTCTTGAGTGTAGTTTTCCTCCTTGAGTTGGCATTTTCCGTGCATTATTCTTTGTAGGGCTGGGTTTGTGGAGACATACTGTGCAAATTTGGATTTGTTGTAGAATATTTTGGTTTCACCATCTATGATTACTGAGAGTTTTGCTGGGTATAGCAGCCTGGGCTGGCATTTGTGTCCTTTTAGAGTCTGTATGAGCTCTGCCCAGGATCTTCTAGCTTTCATAGTCTCTGGTGAGAAGTCTGGTGTAATTCTGATAGGTCTGCCTTTATATGTTACTTGCCCCTTTTCCCTTACTGCTTTTAATATTCTTTCCTTGTTTTGTGTATTTGGTGTTTTGACTATAATGTGACGGGAGGAATTTCTTTTCTGGTCCAGTCTATTTGGAGTTCTGTAGGCTTCTTGTATATTTATGTTCATCTCTTTCTTTAGGTTAGGGAAGTTTTCTTCTATAATTTTGTTGAAGATATTTACTGGTCCTTTAAGTTGGGAGACTTCACTCACTTCTATACCTATTATCCTCAGGTTCTGTCTTCTCATTGCATCCCAGATATCTTGGATGTTTTGGGTTAGGAGCTTTTTGCATTTTGTGTTTTCTTTGACTGTTGTGTCCATGTTTTCTATGGTATCTTCCGCACCTGAGATTTTCTCTTCCATCTCTTGTATTTTGTTGGTGATGCTTACAATTATGACTCTTGATTTCTTTCCTATGTTCTCTAACTCCAGGGTTGTCTCCCTTTGTGATTTCTTTATTGTTTCTATTTCTGTTTTTAATTCCTTAATGCTTTTGTTCAATTGATTGATTGTGTTTTCCTGTAATTCTTCAAGGGATTTCTGTGTGTCCTCTTTAAGGGCTTCCAGTTGTTTACCTGTGTTCTCTTGTATTTCTTTAAGGGAGTTATTTATTTCCTTCTTAAAATCTTCTATCATCCTCTTGATAAGTGATTTTAAGTCTGAGTCTTCCTTTTCTGGTGTGTTGGGGTATCCAGGGCTGGCTGTGGTGGGAGAGCTGGGTTCTGAGGAAGCCAAGTGGTCTCGGTTTCTGTTCCTTGTGTTCTTGCCCTTGCCTTTCGCCATCTGGTTATCTCTGGAGTTAGCTGGTCTTTCTCTCTCTGACTGTGGCTGGTCTTTCCTTCAAGCCCAGATGTGAATATTCCTGGGAGACCAGTTCTCTCTCCCGGCTGTTCTTCAGACCCTGCGTCTTGAGTCCTCCTGTTGCTGGCTTTTCCACACAAGTGGGCAGCTTGCTTTCTCCCTGTGCTGTTTGTCTATGGAGGCCTGGTGGCTCAGGCAGGGTCTCTGGCCACAGGTGGAAGTAGGTAGGCTCTTACCTCCCGGCTTTTCCTCAGTCCCTGCCCAATTATCAATTTTCTAAGGAAATAATTGCAATTGGAGAGGCCAGAGTCACTGACAGTCGATGATAGAATAAAAAAAAAAAAAAAAAAAAAAAAAGCCCATGTTGGAAAACTGTGAAACCCTTCTAGAGTTAACACCAGGAGCTCATAGACCTAGCTTTCAGGGTGTGGCCATGGGTAATTTCAGATCCATGAGGCTGTCAGTTCCTTTGTACCAACTGTTTTGCTCTCCTATAGTCGCAGACTCAGTCTGCTTGGTGTGTCCAGTCTGTATGACCTACCCAAGAAAGTCCTACATGTCCTCAAACTCTGCACACATGTGCTTTGCTGTCTGTGCAGAGCAGAGATGGCTCATGGACGAGCATCCCTGGAGGCCACACTGCTGGAGAGGAAGTAGACACTGCATGTAAAGACCCCTCTTGAGATAGCTACACAATTCATTTCACACACGTCTGTCAAAAACTGAAGCAGGTTTCTGAATGACTCATGTTTCTTTTCTATTTCCCTCTTGTAGATAAGGAATTCATCTACAGAGAACGGAAAGGGAGTGTCGTACTGCGGAACGTTGAAACGAATAATTCCACGGTGTTAATAGAAGGCAAAAAAATTGTAAGTCCTCTGTCTCATGGCCAGGAGAATTTCAGAGTAATTTTTTTTTCTCTCTCATGCAAGTCAATAAAGCAGAAAATGACTTTAGGTTTCAAGTTTCGGTGGAGCCTAGGAAAAGCATTAACTTGTAATACCACTGGCTGAGCCACTAAAGATAATGGGAAATTGAAAGCACACTAATTTAATAAGTTGAAAGCTTGCTTTCTTTGGGGGTCCTAAAAATTCTTCCACAGGTGTTGGAAGCAAGTGTTGCATATCAAGTATAATTGAAAGATAAAGTCCACAGGCTTTCACACATTCACAGAACAATCACAATAAAGCCTACAGAATAACACTTCAAGAGAACTTGCTCAGTCTTATTTAAGAAAATCAAATTTCTACCTACTCAGGGAATATTGACTTAGGTACCATGGCAGTGTTGTGAGCGATGGGTACAGTAGGGGTTTTTAAGTTTTAAAATAAGAACTAAGCCGATCTGAAAATATTGCATTTTCAGCCAGGAAGACTTGTTTTAGATTTGTGTGTGAAGATATGAAAAGCTGATGGAGGTTCACTACCAGAAATCATCAAAGGGGAATTGACTTTGATTCTTTGTTTACAATGGGCTCATGCTTGGTCTTAGGGGAAGTGCCTTGGTAACCTGAAGGTTGATCATTTTCTGGCCTGCTTCTCTTGGAGAGTATAAGGAGAAAACAAAGGTAAACACATGAATAGTGAGAACTGGAAAATGGTGGAACTTCCGGGTCAGAGTGCTGATAAACCAGCTGAGTGAGAGTCAAGCCTGAAGAAGGATTGCAAGCTGCTGGAACATAGGCAAGCTGAACTGTAGAAAAGGCCAGTCAGCTCCAAGAAGACTACTGGCAGATGAGCCCCTAAGAGTTCCCCGAGTCAGTGGTGTCCAGGTTCAGGAGCTCATCCCAGGAAAAGAAAGAAAGGTTTCTTAACTGACCACCCATCCTGGACCCAGAGAAAGCCCTCTCTACTCTTAGCTCTTAGGGACAGTCAACTGACTGTTTCAATTTCTATTGAGTTTTCTTCTACTGTAAGGATACTGTGCCTTTAACATAGATGCATCCTGCCTTTTATACAGCCTGGCCCCATCCTGGGAAGATGCCATTCCCAAGATGGGAGTGAATCTTAGTCTTGAATCAAATCATATTCCCCATAAAGGACTAGGAGAGAGAGAAATGTGCCTACCTTTTTGCACTAAAAAATAATTTTGGGTAGAATTATTAAGAATTCATCTGACTCAGCCAACTTCAAATATTAAAGCTGTAGAATTGCTTTAAAATGTTCTTTAGGTGGAGAAACAAACACTTTGCCTGCTGCTGCTGAGGGTGTTGACATTTCTAGCTTGGGGCGTAGTTTAGTGCAAGCAGAGAGTATATGTACAGTTGTGCATTCAGAAGACACAGAGCAGCCCCTAAGGTGGTGGACAAATAGCTTAATAGTTAAGAGCACTGGCTATTCTTCCAGAGAATCCAGGTTCATAGCACCCACATGATAGTTCTCAACTGACTATAACTCCAGTCCCAGGGGATCCATTGCCCTCTTCTGGCCACTTCAGGCATGGGGTATACGTGGTATATAGACATATGCAAGCTAAACACCTATACACATAAAATAAATAAATTTTTAAAATCAGTAGTTCTTAACAGGCCATGTTTAATTGTGCCTCAGTCACAGTTCAGTGGATTAGGAAGATAGTCAGTTGATGCCTTGAACCCTCCAGGTTCAATCTCAGAAAACCACTCCCATCTCCAAGAGGTTCCACAATCCTCCTAAACAGCTCCACCAACCCTGTAGAAATAGCCCAACTTGTAACCCCTTCTATTGACCAATAGGTGGTCTATTCTTAACTTAATTCCAAATACCTTGAGATTGTTTAAATTACTAAAGGCAGCCTGAAGCCTCTGTGAGGCCAATTGCAATTTTAAGATTGATCTGTAAGACAAGTGGAGAAATAGAAAACAATCTGGGAATTCTGTGGTCAGCAGAATTTTAAAATATTTCCAGCAATCTCACTAACCACATTCTTTTTCCTCATCTAATTAAAAACAGGTTGGTTATACCTTTGCCTCTAGCCTCTTTCTTAGCTTGAGGTAATTGGATGGGAGGACATGTGACCCTGTATCAACCTTGTAAAGGAGCCAAGTCCGTGTCTTTGTGACTGATAAAAACTTGGGCTGTAGCCTGGCAGTGGTGGTGTATGCCTTTAATCCCAGCACTCTGGAGGCATAGGCAGATCTAGAGGGAGTACCAGGACAACCAGAAACCCTGTCTTGAAGAGAGGGGGGGGGGGAGTGCTTGGGTTGAGTGCTAGTCTCATGAACTGTATCATGCCTTACCCTTCCCAGACAGCATCATTTAGTGACAGATGTTAACATGATCACTACTAGTACTTGTCATGTTTGCTGTAACAAAGCACCTAGCACCTGCAGCTTAATGAAGGAAGGAGTTTATTTTGGCCTCCAATTTGAAGGGATTCAGTTTGAGACTTGGAATTTTAAGCAGTGTTGAGACTGTTAAAGTCTTACTTCTGAAGCCAGGCTGAATGCATTCTGCATTTGGAGATGGCCATGAGTCTACAGAGGAAATGTTTGAAAATAATAGCCTAAAAGTGATATACATGGCTGTCGAGTTGACAGGGGGAAGACTTGTGATGACTAAATATTGTCAGGTTGACAGTATTTAAGATCACCATGGAAACCAACTTCTCAGCCTGTTTGGGCATGAATGACTGTATTAAGCTAGTTAAGGTGTGAAGGCCCAACACAGAGGAAGAGAGCAGAACACAGGTATTCACTCTCCTTTGCTTTCTCATCGTGGATACAACATGACACACTGCCTTGTGTTCTTGCAGCCACAATTTCTTCACTGTGACCATTAGTCTGTTACTTTTTCATTTTTATGTATTTATTTTATGGATATGAGTGTCTGCATGTATATCTGTGTACCACCTGCATGCCTGGTGCCTGAGGAGGCACCAGAAGAAACTACTGGATCACCTGGGACTGGACTTACAAAAGGTTGTAAGCTGCTGTGTTGGTGCTGGGAACTAAACCCAGGTCCTCTAGAGCAGCTGGCTCTTAACTGCTGAGGCAGCTTGCCAGCCCCTAGTCCGTCATTTCTAATGTGGCCTCCATTATGCTCTCATCTGTAAGTCTGGCCCCAGCCAGAAGCTGAGTTTAAATGAGTATTAAAGGATGACAGAACAGAGGTGATCACCTTCCTAGAAACATCTGGATGAATAAAAGATATGAAGGACCCATTTGGCATCAGGATTATGACCTTGAGCTTTGGTTCTGCCTTCCCACTGGAACTGTGCTTGAGGACTACAGGACCCCTACTATTTGTAACAGCTGTCCCAGTCCTGACTCTCAGGAACCAGGAACATTGTGGTGATATATGAGAGATCGCATATACCATGCTTCAAAATGTGAGACATGTACGGATGGATGTTCATCTAGCCTGGAGAGCTTGGGCAGTGTTCAGAGTACAGGTAAAAGGAATGGGGTATTTAACAGGAAGATCAGGAAGACAGCCAAGGCCGCAGGAGCATGGTAATAACACTGTGCTGAATTGGGCCATGCAAATGTCAGGCAGCATCAATAAATGGCAGACTCTGGGCATCCAGGCAGCAATAGTAGATGGCAGAATCTTCTGCCTAATAGGGCATGGACAACTGCTATACAGAGGAAGGCCCAGGAGGAGTCCCTTGCTAGTGACCAAGAGAGTCAGATAAAAATCAGACCCAAAGTAAGTTTCACATGAGTTACATTTGGTGTCTCAAGAATTCTGGAACATTCTATTTTACTTCTGTTGCTCTAAGAAGAGCTTTCTGTTAACGAAGAAAGTCTTTGGCGGATTGTACACCTTTTGCCCTGAGAAGTGGGCCTCTGCTGGGGCTTGACGTAGGCCTGCTAGCCACCCTGTACCTACAAAGGCTAAGGGGTTTTTCTCTGCTGAGGAGCAGACTGTATTTACTTGCCTGCCTTGTCCTCTTTCTGTGGCTCTCCCTTATTTTCTCATAGAAGTGTGCTCAAAGTGGCCATACTATGTATTACTGACTTAAATAGGCTTTGCAACCCTAAAGTCCTAAGGAAACTTAGCACCATCTCTACTCTTCCATAACAGAACGAAGCTTCTCAGATGGAGGGGTCTGTGGCCTGCACTTGATACTTAACTCTCTACAGCTAGATTGCTATTGGCTTACGGATTGGATTTCTAACTCCTCTCAGATAAGGAATCTGAGAATAGCCATGGACAGAACCCCAGCTTCACCCTCATACAGCATCCTGGTGACTCTGCAGAGCTGTTTCAGGAGAGACAGCTGTGGTGGTGTGTTGTTAGATCTTAGGAATGACAATGAGAGGTGGCTGGTTCAAGATGGAAGCACTGAGAGTCATTGTCCTCTAGGGGAATGTGTCACTAGGGGAGAATTAGCAGTGTGTACAGTGCTTTGGGTTCTGAAGAGAGAGGGGAAGGAGAAGAGAAAGAAGAGAGACAGAGAATCTTCCACTCCAGTAGATAACGAGGGCTCCTGCTTCCGAAGGCTCCTGAGGGTGTTCTCACACCATGAAGCTGTAGCATAGTCAGGTAGACTCTGACTCCCAGGTAGTAGGTGAAACAGGGGACTGTGTCTTAGTGATGGGAGGCAGGGGTCTGGAAGGAGTTGTGTCAGCTTCTGGCAGCAGGTTGGAGGGCGGCAAGGCCTCAGGACATTCGACTTTGTGAGGCTATGGCATCTGTTGTCTGACTTCTGCCATGTACACACTCATTCTGTTCCCCTTTATTCATGAGGTCAGTATAATGGCTTCTGTATCATTTAAGCTGTGCCAGACAGCTAGGAGGAAGCCCGGAAATGCATTTCAAGAGCAATAAAAAAATAATTGTACATTTGGAGACACTCTGGGGAAGTTTTCACTAGTAAGCAACCTGAAGGTACAGTGACTTTACATTAACAAAGATACCTGGAACTCAGGCACTGAGGTGAGTGCAGGTGAATTAGGATGTAGCATGTAACAACATGTAGGAAATAGGATGTAACAACAGCTCCAGAGGCACTGGGGTAATATGAAAAGGATTCATGATGCTCTGTAAACTCTGTGGAAGAGTATAGCAGAAGCTTACACATCAGTGAGGAATGAAGGACACCATCACGAAGGGCCAGGAATTAAATATGAACCATGCAACAGCCCATCTTGCTGGCTGGCAGAACTCCGTATTGTTTCCTAATGCAATTTACACAGCTGCTGTCTCGTGGCATTTATTCAATAATTTTAGTCTGGTTCATAAAATTTGAACCTCGTGTTCCAAAGAGATGAGACATTGCTGCCCTCCTCTGATGAACATGAAGAGCTGTATGGGTGCCTGCATGTTCCTGGAAGGGAAGGCTGCTGTCAAGAAGACATCTGTGCCACCATTTTGTCTGTCTTCCTCACTCTGCCTTGTTTCCCTGCTAACTCTTCCCTGCTAACTTGAACTAATTACTTATTTTAGTAAAAAAGCATTTTGTTTCTCTTAACTTACACCTCCTTACATCACTCTTAGACATCAAATTTGAATATTATCCTGACCTCTGCAAATGAATTAGTCCTGACTCTTCACAAGAGGGTATAATTAGGCAACTGCTGGGAGACCAGAGCAGCCACAGCCTGTGGAGGAACTGCAGGATTCCTGGGAATCAGAACATGAGCTTCTCCCCTCTTCCTGTTTCCTTTCTCCAGTGAGCCACTGGATAGTAATTGCCACTTGCTGCACTTTAATTAATTTCTACTCAGGGCTTTATGCACTGCTGTCCACTCTGCCCAGCTAGGTGACAAGTTTTGGAGAACTAAGTCCTTGCCCTTAGCTTTTTACCTATCTGCCCCTAAGTCCAGGGTACAGCTACCTGGGAACAACAGAGATTCTGATGGGCATCATCACTGATGAATGGGGACCTGGGTCATCCCCAGGCCATAGACCCTGATTAGCTTCAGCTGCTCCTACCCACAGCTCTTCATGCCCTGGGCCCACATGTGATGAGCATGTGGTGACATTGGCAGACCAATGTACCCTGCAGGGAATTTCTGATCTGAGGCTTGGTTTGGTTTAGCATGGGAGTAAACCCTAGAAGGAAAAATGACAAGTCTTTATTATCACATGGAAGCTGGAAGCTTGTGCTGTCCCTCAAATATTTTGCTTGGCTAAGGACTGGTTTGTTTCAACTTGAAATTCAGATTTCTGGCATCTTCTGAAAAATAGGACGATCGGTGGCCATGGTTCATTTTCTCACAGAAAGCAAAACCTGGCAAGTGCTAGTGGCTGCTCCTTGGATGGGATTGGGGCTGACCATCCCTAAAATGCTCTCACTCCTGACTCCTATCCAGCCAGTTCAAGTTTGAGGTAGATCTTCCTACCTCAGTTAAGATAATCTCCACAAACATGCCCTCAGGCCAGCCTAATATTGACAAGCCTTCCCTGATACTCTCAAGATTGACAATTCAAACTAACCATCACACCAGGCCACCTCTAGACAAATGATGCCACAAGGTGATTGGGGTGAGGGGCTGGTAGTTCATCATTCTCTGAACTCTCCTTACAGTATGACATGAAGGACCCTAAACACTGCACACAATGGCCTCACATAGCTTAAATTCGTAGGAAACCCAAAGCCAAAATATGTGATGATTCTGTTTTATTACTGTCTTAGTCAGGGTTACTATTGCTATGATGAAACACCAGGACCAAAGAAATTTTGGGTTGAAAGGGTTTATTTGGATTAATTTCCACAACATTGTTCATCCTGAAAGAAATCAGGACAGGAACTCAAACAGAGCAGGAACAATACAGAAGCCACAGAGGGATGCTTACTGGCTTGTTCAATCTGCTTTCTTATAGAAGCCAAGACCACCAGCCCAGGGGTGGAACTACCCACACTGGGCTTGGTCCTTCCCCATCAATCCCTAATTAAGAAAATTAATTAGGATCTTATCAAGCCTTACAGTTGTATCTTATCAAGGCATGTTCTCAATTGAAGTTCCCTCCTTTCATATAACGCCAGCTTATGTCAAATTGACATAGAACTAGCCAGGACAATTAAAGGTTCTTTTTGTTTATTCATTGGTTTGTCTTTGAGAATTGCATATGTGATTACTATATTTGCATTATTTCTACTCCTTCCTCCCACCCTTCAACTCCTCCTGTGTTCCTCCCAGCTAGTGTGCCATCTATTTATCTATCTATCATCTATCTACCTACCTACCTATCCATCCATCTATCCATCTACCTATCTATAATCTATTTATCTACCTATCTATCATCTATCTATCTATCTCTGTATCTATCATCTATCTTTGGTGCTATTATATATACATGTATTTAGGAATGATCAGTTGGAATTAGATAATTTACTAGCAAACATTAGTTGCCTGGGCCTCATGAAATTTTTCAATTTTTCCCTTCCATGTTGGCATATCAGCTGGTTTGTCATTGTCTGTGTCTTGTTTGAGTGACCATATTGTTGATATTTTATAAGTGTGTACTCCCTATAATATACACAAGACACTATCACATAGAAGGTGTCCTGGCCTCTACCTCTTACAATCTTTCTACTCAGTCTTCTGCACTCTTTCTTGAGCCTTAGTAACAAGAGTTGCATTATAGATGTACAATCTGGAGCTGGGCATTTATTCTCTGCATTTGGCCAGTTGTGAATCTCTGTGATAGCCCTATCTGCTTATAACAACAAGTTTCTTTGATGAGGAGTGAAAGCTACACCTACCTGTGGGTATAAAGATAACAATTCAGAATACAGTTAGAAATTTTATTGATTTAAGAAAATGGCAGTAACAGAGTCTATGACCTCTCCAGTTGTTGCAGTTATATAGTAAGGTTTAAAGTTCCAAGCATGATTTCCCTTGTGTTGAGCAGCCATTAAGTCCTACTAGATGGCTGTTGTCTACCCCTGCATGTGAGGTCCACTATTGCACTGCTTAGGGTGTCTTGCCATTTTGATCACTGTTGTGCTTCAGGAGATTTGCAGCTGGGCAAGGCTGTTGATTGCTTTTCTCCATGGCAGTTTGCATAGCACCTTCCAATACTACAAGAGCCAGTCCTCTGGGGAAGGCTTCCAGGTCAGTTACAGCTCAATTCCTCCAAGCTCAGTGTAATCCCCTCCTCGTTCCCTGCTGATTTTCAAAGCTTTGTGGGTTTTGTTGTTTTGATGAACCAAGGAGTTTCATTAGGGTTGTTTATAGGACTATTGGTAAAAGATTAATTGAAAGAGCATGAGCATCTTGCCAGTGGCTACACACCACTAAAGAAAATGTCTCTCCCTTCCCCATCAACCACTAACTGCCAACAGATCATGGGAAACACCTGATAGAGGCATTTAAGAAAAGTTTGTTTTAGCTCAATCCATCATGACACAAGGGATGGAGATATCACTCCCTTTGGAGTGATGAGAACTTGCAGCAGAAGAAACTTATGTCATGGTAGATCAAGAAATAAAAAAACAATATAACTGGGGAAAAGTACCAAAGATCATTCTATAGTGGCCAACTTGCAACCACATCCTATATCCTGAAGCTGGAGAACAAGCATTCAAAACACAGTCTCTGGGAGACATTTCTGACTCAAAGTACAACCTCATAAATAAAACTGAACACACAAGGTAGCTAAAAAGTCCCCACATTTGTAGTAACATGTGCTTTTCTACCTATGGCAGTGTTCTCAACATTCCTAATGTTTTGACCCTTTAATACAGTTTCTCATGTTGTGGTGACCCCCAACCATAAAATTATTTCATTACTACTTTATAACTGTAATTTCACTACTGTTATGAATTGTAGTGCAAATATCTGATATGTAGGCTATCTAATATGTAACCCCTGTGGAGGTCATTACCCACAGGTAGAGGACTGCTGACCTATATTGAAAGTACACTAAAGACATCATGCTCAGATCAATGGCAACACTAGCTTTGTATTCTTGTTGTGACTGGGTCATATTATTTCTCACGTGAATGTTCACATTAGCCACAAGGTGGGAACAAATGTTGTTTCCATTTTACAAAAGTATGACAATTAAGAAATTCTCAAACATTCACATAAAAAATGGTGTAAATGGATGAAAATCACAGGCTTTCTGAACTCACAATCTAGAGTATTACATTTTTAATAAAGCCTGGTGCAAGGTTGTTTCCCACCTCAATGGTTTATGTTCTAGAATGAAACACACACACACACACACACACACACAACCTTAATATTTAATGTCTTATGCAGGACAAGAGCTGGGCAACTGCCTAGCCTTCATGTTGTTAGAATCTACCTCCCACCAGTAATTCTGAGTTTCTACTTAGTAATTTCTATGTTCCATCTTGACTGCTCCTGACCCAGTTGAGCATCCCTTTGGGCCATGCTCTCCCAGCCCCTTTACATGGCAGCTCTACCTCTCTGCCTTACACACTCCTCAGGCATTCTGTCTCTCCTCCTTCCTCCTTCTCCTCATGGTCCCAAGACTGGGAACCCTAAAATTCTTCCTTTCTCACTCCTCCCCAGCTATTAGCTGCTGAAATCTTTATTTACCAACCAGAAATAACTGGAGTAAGGTTCCCAAAAGCTACGTGGAGACCCTCTTGTACAAATTAATAGAATACACGCAGCTACATTTCTCCTTTTTTATCCAATTAAAAAGGCTCTTTTCTCCCAGGTATACATTGAACACAACTATAACAATTATGATATACACTTATAACATCCAGTCCATCATATTTGGCAATTTAGATAAAGTATGCTATCATCTATCCTAACAAATTTACAATTCGGTATCTCAATTATGTTTGATTTTTACTTGTATTACCATCTGAAAAACATCCTTTAAAATCCTGAATATCTTCCTTAGTGCTAAACAACTTAAGTTCAATTATGAGACTATAACTAGTGTTCAAACCTGTCAAAGATCTGAGAAAGAATTAAATATTACCTGAATATGTAGGAAGCATAAAGGCATAGCTTTCAAAACTTATACAATTTATAGAGACATATGACTGCCTAGACAGTCCCAAGAATTCCTTATAATGTTGGAGCATCTATCATCTGCCTTCTGGCCCGGAACCATCTGACAGACTTTAAGTAAAGAAGGAATTATGAGGACTAGCTTACTCTGTCTTAGGAGAGCTTAGCAGTTGATACAAACTCTCAGCTACTACTCTAGAACTAGGCCTACCTGTCCACTGCCATACTTCCTACCATGATGCTTGTGGACTCTAACTCTCTGAAACTGTAAGCCCAAATAAATTCTTTCTTTGCAAAGTTTCCTTGATTATGGTGTCATATCACAGCAGTGGAAAAGTAATTGAGATAGCCCCTAATGACTATCACAAATTGAAGAAATTGTTTCTACTGCACACAAAAAACATAAGGCTCAAAGGGCTTCCCAATATTTAAGGAAAAGATAGCATCCATTTTATTTGAAATTATACTATGTTGTGAATACATCCCTCCAAATTCCTGTATCAGAAAACCAACTCCCAAATTCTTATGTGAATGAGGAGGTAGAACATCTCCCTCATAATCAGGGGTGGGTGAGGCTTTGGGGAATCAGTCCTATGACAACAAAGAGTGGCTCTGTAACAAGGGAAGAGACTAAGGTGCTATCCATGTTTTTATCTCAGTGTCATGATGCAACCAGAAAGACCTCACCACATGCCTGTGCTTCTCAGACTTCTCAGATTGTAGAACTAAATTGACTGTTACTCTCTGTAAATTGCTTTGTCTCAGATCCTTTGCTATAGTAACAGAAAAGGGAGAAAAACAGAACAAATAGCAGAGGATGAAGAATCGCTTCCCAAGTCCATTTTGTAACCTGCAGCACTTTGAGATAAAAACCCAACCAACATACTACTAGAGAACAACCTTCATCATGCTCACAGATGCAGAAATCTTCAACATAACAAGGGTACATGAAGCTCAAAAACATACGCAGGAGATAATACATCATAGCTGGGTATAATTTATTCTGGGAACATAAGCTTGACTTCCCATCTGAAGAGAAAACAATATCATTTATCATATTGACAGACTAACAAGAACAAAACAACAAAACCCCCTTGTACATAGATGAAAGGCATCATAAAGCCCCAACACACATTTATTACAAAATCTCAGAGCAAAGTACTAATGAGCAGGTAGATGACATCACTGACCGAGACTCCGTGGCTACCGAACAAAGGGTCAAAGGCTCATTGCCTCATCTTCACAGTCCAGCAAGCTAGCAACGCTCACCTCCTTCACAGTGCCAGCACCAACTGAGTGCAACGCAGGGAGAGTAGAAGAATCTACTCATAGAAAAGATGACTGTGAAGAAAATTCCAAGGAATTTATTTTTTTAGACACAAACTCAAATTTAACAACACTTCCAAATGTAAAGTTAGCATGCTCAAATCCATTAAATTTGTGAATATTAGCAACTTATGTACATTGGCATTGTGACATCATCTGATTTTATGTCTATGAAACATCCATCATATTGAATAATTAGAGACGAATGTAACAAAATGGAGGTGAGCTCTACATGCAAAACAAAACAAAACAAAACAAAAAAAACCCTACAAAACTGTTGAAGGAGACTAAAGGATGAAAGCATCAGCCTTTCTCTTGAGGAGAACAACAGTGTGAGACAGTAAGTAGGGTTAGTATCTTAGAAAATGGTAGGTCACAGAAACAATCAGAAGGGTGCTTTGTGGAGTGGCAGCAAGGCTGTTGGATCCTTTCCCCACCTAGTAGCCATTAAAGGACTTACACAGAGGACTGCCTTAAAGAAAAGAATGTTTGACACATTCCAGAGAGAAAAGAATTACAAAAATTTGCATGACTGCATGGTTGGTTTGCTCTGGAAGGTGGAGAGAAAGGAATGTTGGAATAAAGGGTAAAGAGGAAGAGAGGTGGGCAGGCTATGGGGGAGCATTGGGGAGGGCCTGCTAGTCATCAGAGCCCTAGGGAGTGATGACCTCTGCTGAGGTGAGAAGCTGGTGAGGATTTCCAGCAGGGAAACAGATAGTTACACATTTCAGTGATGTAACACCCTGACTGCAAGAGGCGACTGGTTACTGATAGAGTCAAGGGAGGGGCTGCATCTCAAAGAAATGTGCTCTCCCCAGGTGAGGGTAAGGCTCTGAATACCTTTCCACAAGGAGCTCAAAGAATTCTGGGCAACTGAATAGAGCACATAGAAGAAAGAAGATACTATAGAGAAGGAAGAGAGAGGGAACAGGAGGAGAGGGAAGGCAGCGGGAGGAGAGGGGGTTGGCTGAGCTACTGTGAGCAGCTACTTCTGAGAAGCTGGAGAGAGAGGACGGAGGCCTGGGGGTCGGGTGTACAGGTGACTAGAACTGACCACCAGACATCCAGACAGAGCTGCAGAGAAACTGGCATTACTCTTGGCCCCATCTAGGCTTCAGCAACCTCAGCAGGGGATGTGTGTACAGGGCTTCTCAGCAGGTGCATGGTTTTTAGTCCTGAGACTGAATGGTGTCACTTACAAAATGGTTTTCTCTAGAAAAGTAAAAATCTCCGTGTTAATTCTGAACTCCAGAGCTTAGAGTCAGAGAATGTGGGAAGCCCTAAAGAGCAAGAAAAGACTTAAGAGCAAGGTGGGAGAACTGAATATGCTTGAGCATGTATGTGCACACGTGTACATGCATGTGTGTGTGAGAGGCAGAAGCCAAGTACAGACAGTACTGTGCAGATAAGGGAAGTATAGGTTATCTAGCATGGACAGCTGAACTATGACATTTACTAAAACAACACCCTGGGAACCTGCAGAAGAACAATTTGGGCTGAATAGTGAGGTGAGATACAGGAGCTTAGGGGCTGGATGCAGGCATTTGGGGTGGGATGCAGAGTTTTGGAGCAAGCATGGGAATATCAGAGCATAGAGTACTCAGGAAGATTTGGTTCGTCAATTGTGTGAGGATAAGACCAATATTACCTCTACCATAGGAAGCAAAGAGTAAATGTGCCTAGGAACTAAACTACCACAGAAGCCCCAACCTACACCTACAATTGTCAAATAAGGGTAGATCACACTACAAATTACTTCAGAGGAGGTTGAGGCTGTGTCCACATATCCATAGTGGGATACAAATGCCATTTGTGGACAGTGATGTATCAAAATCTGTTGAACTTTTCTTTAAAGCACCATTCATCATATCTCTAGACCTTAAATCCTTACCCTATTCTGAATGAGGTAACCCAGTCACAAAAGAACAAACATTGTATGCACTCACTGATAAGTGATATCCACTTATAGCCCAAAAGCTTGGGATACCCAAGATACAATTCACAGACCACATAAAGAAAGAAGACCAAAGTACGGATGCTTCAGTCCAAAGTACTCATGGGAGGAAATACGGAGACAAAGTGTGGAGCAGAGAGTGAAGGAAAGGCCATCCAGAGACTGCCCAACTTGAGGATCCATGCCATATACAGTCACCAAACCCAGACGCTTTGGCAGATGCCAAGAAGTACTTGCTGACAGGAGCCTGATATAGCTGTCTCCTGAGAGGCTCTGCCAGAGCCTGACAAATACAGAGGCGGATGCTTGCAGCCAACCATTAGACTGAGCGTGGGGTCCCCAATGAAGGAGTTAGAGAAAGGACTGAAGGAGCTAAAGGGGTTTTCAACCCCATAGGAAGAACAACAATATCAACCAACCAGACCCCCCAGAGCTCCCAGGAACTCAACCACCAACCAAAGAGTACACATGGAGGGATCCATGGTTCCAGCTGCATATGTAGCAGAGGAGAACCTTGTTGGGCATCAGTGGGAGGAGAGGATCTTGGTCCTGTAAAGGCTCAATGCCCCAGTGTAGGGGAATGCATGCCAGGGCAGGGAGGTGGGAGTGTGTGGGTGGGTGGAGGAATACCCTCATAGAAGCAGGGGGAGGAGGGATGGGATAGGGCTTTCTGGAGAGGAAACTGGGAAAGGGGATAACATTTGAAATGTAAAGAAAGAAAATAGCCAATAAAAATAAACCACTTACATGCTTACATACACAGAAACATGTGGGCCTTGTCTTTAGTGTGTGGTGCTGCGCTGCTCTTAGTCACAGCTGATAGGAGCGGCTGTGTGGTTGTTCTGTTCACAGCTTCCAGATCTGAAATTCTCCACATGATAAGGTTTACTGTGCTCATCAGAGTTCCACTCTTAGAATATTAGATTCATTTCCATCATGGCAGGAGCACATTTGAGCTGTCCTGCATTGGTCCTGCACTGGTGTGTCAGCTGAGACGGAGCACAGAACACTCTGCTTCCTTACTCAGCTCTCACACAGTGAACAGCTGCTTTTTTCCTGCAGACTAAAGAGCATTCTTTGCCACATAGTTATTTATGGGTGATCTTGCACTTATAGGGTTCCCCAGGTCTAGGACTCCTGAGAATTAGAAGGTTGTGGTGTGTGTCTCCGATGGAGAAAATGTGGTTGCAGGCTTGGCTTTGTGTGGTTATTACACTGCTGCTGGCAAGGAGCTCAGTGCCATTAGCTCAGCCCTGAGCTATCTTGAAATAGAAACATACTATGCATAATATTACATCTCCATCAGTCGTTGAAAATGTGGATGAGAAGCTATGGCCTGGGCTTCCCTAGAGGGGAGGACAGAGCATGTGCTGGTTTAGTGTTTGTGATGAGTATTGGAATACAGCCACTGAGAGCCACCCTACCTTTAGTAAGGCATGAATGAAGCCACATGAAGGTACTACAGCTAGCACAAAGAGCAAAAATCCAAGCCAAGCAACTCCTTGCAATCATTTCCTTAAGGTCTTCTTGCACAACAAGAAGCTGAAGAGACAGAGAGACACCTAACGCGACATCACCTTCAATGGCATGTCTCAAGAGTCTCCAAGTGGTCACTGCCACACTATGAAGTGATGGACACCAGGCAGATGATGTGGGCCTTCAGGGCAGGGGTTGGAGCTGGAGTGTGTGCAAGCGCAGAGGGCAGGGTAGGTTGCTGATCACATATTCACACTGACAGTCATTTGGACAAAGGAATTTGGCAGAAAAACAAACATATCCTCTGCGGGATGATTCCTGGAGATTCCCACAACAGGGAAAACAAGTTACAGAGCAGGATGTAGATCTGCTTCTGTTTTACAAACAACTCTGCCTAGCATACACTTCAAAATATAACAAAGAAAGAGAAGATGCCAACTAAGTAAGCATTGAGAGACTAAAGGTCTTACAGGGAAATGATGCTTTTTTCTGTTTTTATTGATTTGCTTCAACATACACAATAAGGACCATTCTGTTGAAACTTCAAATAAAACACGAACAGAATTTTAAAAAGCAGCCATTAACTACATTTTGATTGGCTGACTAAGAAAAGCTATAGCCGTACTTAGTGTTGCCGGTTTAACTGTTTAACTTCTTTTAGTAGAGAATTTTGAGAGCAGTACCAGTGTCCCTATAGGAGTCAAAGTTGTAACACTTGTAAATTCTGTTTTCTTTCTTTTTTTTCCTTTAGGAATCCTTAAGAGCCATCAGATATGAAATATCCCCAGATAAAGAGTATGCGTTGTTTTCCTATAATGTGGAGCCGGTGAGTCTGACCCTTGCCCATCTGCAGAGGCATCATTCTCTATCCCACTACCTTCTGAGAGTGTTTCCTGTATGCACCTTCCCCATGATCTCTCCAACCCTGAGACACTCGGCATCCCTGGGACAGCCTCTTTCATGAATCATACCACCACACAGAGGAGAGAAATACAAATTTTCTTGGCAGGAGGCACAATGACTCCTTTTAAGAGTTGTCCCCTGGCATGATCTGAGGAGAAAAGTCTTCTTGGAGACACTCACTGTGCTTTTATTCTCAATCTCCTGATGAAATGATCAATTTATCCTAAAACAAAAAGCAGCTGCCAGTGGGTTTAGCCCGCACTCCCTGGCCTGGCCATTCTAGAGCCTGATGGAAGCTGAGTCATTTCCTTTCTCTATACTCTCTTTGTTAGTGTTCTGTGAGCCCCATACCCCCTAAAATCTTGCTGGATTTTTCTGTTAAAATCTGACCCTGGGTTTGAGTAGCTGCCTAAACATCCAACCATGGCTAGCTCGTTCTCTTTCCCAGCCCCTTTCAGCTCACTGGTCTCCAGGTCCCCTGAGATCTAGTTAGTGTTTCCCATGGGGTAAGAGACCCTGAGAGGTCTCTGCTCAGAGAGGCTCTATGGTGAGCCTGGCATGAGAAGGCCATTGCTTTCTGACTCAATCTTAATTTTTTGAATGTTTGCTATCCAAGAGTGTTCATTTTCTCCAAGTTCACTGGGTCAACTGGGTCTATTTGGGAGACTTTTCACCTGGGCACCATCTTACATACTTCACCCTGCCTTCAGTGGGATGCTTTGCGATTAGAGCAACAGAGCAGGACATGCGCAGAACATGGCAATCTCAGTTCCCTTCACTGTTCCCCAAAACGTTCAGAGCTGAAGTGAGTACAGAGGGATACCTGAAGGACTCTGGATTTGTAGCTCAAGGCTGAAGTTCTCCTGAATTGTGTAATCACCACATCAGCCAGCAGTGGGATCACTACCCTCAGAACAGTGGGATCACTACCCTCAGAACAGTGGGATCACTACCCTCAGAACAGTGGGATCACTACCCTCACAACAGTGGGATCACTATCCTCACAACAGTGGGATCACTACACTCACAACAGTGGGATCACTACACTCACAACAGTGGGATCACTACACTCACAACACTGTGATCACTACACTAACAGCAGTGGAATCCAGCATGTCCTGCCCCCTGAATCCTTCAAAGCAAAGGCTTGTGCTTTTATTCCTCAGAAGGTTCTGAAGGAACATTCTGCCAGATGCTCACTCAACAGGAGTACCCTTATGATTGGTTCCCAGAAGGGTGCTTTGCCAATTTCTCTCCTCTTCCCCAAAACTCCATTTAAAAAGCCACCCTGTGATCCCATCACAACTGACAGTCATTTGGTAAAGATGATTTTGACCAACATGAGTCTCTACCATGTGGAATACTGGTTACAATTGAGACCCTTGACATTACCCTTCCCACTCAGCTGTCATTGTAAGCACAGATTCCCAGAATCCCTTCTGCTTCTGGAGGAAACATGGAAGGGGTGCACATGGATTCCTGCCTGTCTGTCTGGTAGGGGTTGTGAAGCCGGACTTTCTAACCAGATAGACTAAGTTGTAAATAAACATTTCTAGAAAAGGAGGTGCTTTGAAGGGGAAAGTCTTACCTTGTAATTATGGAGTAAGTAGGGTAGGACATGGCTTCCTAAGCTGGGGTTAGCAATTATTATTAAGAGGGTTAGGTTAATAATATAATGATTAATTTACTAATAATATAAAAGAACTCATAAAGAAACCCAAGAGCTATAATTAAGGTTAAGTGCTTTCTCACTGCAGCACACATTGAAAGGTTTGGTATCCCCAGGGGGCACACAGCATTTCTAGATGGGGCATTTTTTATTTTTAATATAGTGTGTTTATTAATTTTTTCATACAACATATCTGACTGCATTCCTTCCTCCTACTCACCTCCGAAACCCCTCTCACCACCCCAGCTACCCAACTTACACACACTCTCTCTCAGGAAAACACAAAACAAAAAAGCACACATGAAAACATGGGGGTCTATTTTTTCTTGGTCATCTAAACCCGAGCATGAGGCCTACCCAGTGTGGTTGACATATCCTGTGTCACTCCATTGGGAAACCCATCCCCCTCTCAACAGACATCAGTCACAAAGAGGTTAGGTTTGGGACTCCATGCCTACATCCCCATAAAAAAATATGAGTCATCAAGTCTATGTGAGAAAGAATAAACTCAGTCATGTTTTTCCAGTTTTCCAGACATAAAGTGTCTGTGGGTCCATGAGGAGTGTGCCTGGAATGTGGGGGATGGCATTTCTGTGCAAGGGATACTAGCCACAAAGTGCATCTATTTTCTCTTCTTACCATCTCATCTCTTCCCTAAATATTATTCTGGACTCAAAGAGCTAATGTTTGTCACATGCATTCTGTTTCAGAGACATAAAGAACTTCATGTCATTTCTTCGGACACTTCTTTTGGAGAACTCTCTAAGCTTTGTCAGGAGAGGAGTAGCTTTTAATTTGTAGTTTTGAAGCTATGCAACCCCAATAAATAAAAACTGCTTTAAAACAAACATGCTCTATTGGTGCATCCCTTCACACAGAGAGCAGCTGACATCCATGACACATCCTAAACTCCACAGGGGACGTGAAAAAAAAATCATTAAAACGGTAATATATCATTTCAAAATGTTTGTGAGAGGAAAGAAAATTTATGTCTGTAAAAGATTCTTCCTTAGATAACACTTTCTGTGAAAGTCCTAGATATTTGTAAATAATTTGACTTTCATGTTTAAAGATGGTAATGAAAAGTGCTGTTTTTAAAGCCCCTGGACAACATTCTATGCCAAATAGCATTTTGTTTAAAAGATGGTCTAAATAAAAGCCCCATCCCTCAGTCACTGATACTGTATCAAGAGACCCCAACGCTCAGTGGCTTAAACCAACAGTATCCATTATCTATGGTTTCTGTGGGTCAGAGATCAGGGCTCAGGTTAGCTGGATCTGTTGACTTTGAGACTTTTATACAGCTGAGGTCAGAGTCATTGTGTCATGGCAGAGTACGGTGGCATGGACCTCTAATCCCAGAACTTGAGAGGCTGAGGCAGGAGGACTGCCGTGAGTCCAGTAATATAGTTCTGAGGGTCTGTGTAGCATCCTTATTATACCGAACATGAGCACACAACAATGAAACAGCAAGACAGAGAAACACTACCTATTAAAATCTGAGTTAGGTTCTTTCCAGCCATTTATTAAATCTGAGTGGAATCCAGGCCAGGAGTTTGTTTACTCAGGTTGCTTTGCATGCTACATCTGAATCATTAATAAATAACTCATCTTTCTCCAATAAACTTTGTTATCATACAAGCACTGAGTTGCATAATGAGTTATAGATCGGGACCCTGTCTCAAAAGCCATCATCATCATCATCATCACCACCACCACCACCAACAACAACAACAACAACAACAACAACCATCATCATCATCTGGGCTGGAATCTCACCTTTAGATTCTGGTGAGGAATGGTCCTTCCCAAGTTCCTTCACATGGATATTGACAAGGCTAAGTTTCTGTGGACTGAAGGGTCCCTCGTAGACTCTAGGCCATAGAATGTTCTCAGTATTTTCCTGTAGGTAGTCTAAAATGCAGTGGCTTGTCCCTCAGAGCAGCAAGCAAGAAGAGTATTGACAGGGTCAGTGCCAGGCAGTATTTCTCATCCATAGTGGACACCTCTCACCTCATGTTACTACAGTAACATGACACTAGATAGGGGGTCAAGCCCATCCCCAGGAATGTGGATTGACAAGTCTCTGAAGCCATTATAGAGCTAGCCCTTTGTAGCTCTATCTCCTCGACCCTCTTTCTCACATGGCCCCCAAAGCACTGAGAAGCCATAGAAAGATGGAGGAATGAGTACAGCATGGTCTTGTGTACTGTGCTCAGGGAGGAGTATCAAGAAAACCCTTCACTCTTATACATGCTTGTGTGACAAGGCTTGTTTTTCTGCTGGACTGAGCAGGTCCAGAGGGAAGACAGTCATGTTTATTGGAGAAAGGAGATGAGTTATTCATTAGTGTCTTGGAAGTAGTTTGCAAACCAATACGGGTTAACAACCTACATGCCTGGATTCCACACAGGTTCAGTAAGTGGCATGGGAGGAGCCTAATGATGATCTTAATAGGCAGTGCCCATCTGTCCTGTGTCTCCTGCATCCAGTGTCTCAGTGTTGGTGGTTTTTCATGATCAGTATAATACAGATGCTACACAGACCCTCAGAACTAGAGTTCTCTTGAGAATCCCAGTGAAAACACAATTTTTATATGTGGTAATTTTGATACCCAAATCTAAAATTTAGCAGTAAATCTACATAGTTAGATTTCCTTGAGTTTGCTGGTTCCTTTCTTAAAGAATTTTGTTATGTACTCAAAAGGGAAATATTACCAGAACCAGCCCCATAGTTTATGTTTATTCTTACCAATGGCCCCTGGCCAGCTGGGGCAGCAATCAAGGCTTTGCTATTCTATGTAGAGGTGGTAGATGACTTTTAGACTCATAGCCAGGGTCATTACCAAGCCATATGTCTCCTGGCCATCTCCAACATGCCCTGTGGGCATTGGCACGGAAGCCGGAAATTGACCTGTGAGGCTTGAGAAGCTCCAGGTAATTGTCCTTCCTGGAAGACAATCTTGATTCTTCACTTCTTAAAATATTTCCTAAGCTGGTTTTTAGCCAAGTAACAGGTATTTGATCATCTCCACTTTTCTCAGTTGGGTCACAGATGCTGGTGATGGGACAGAAAGTTAAAAGATCCCTCACCCCTAAGAGGCTCTGTCTCAGCAGGATAGAGGGGGAGTCGTGCAAGATATCATTGTTATCTCCCACCTCAGAACAGAGTGAGGTACACGGCTGCCTCCTCAGACTAGAGAGGCCACCTCCTCAGAGGAGGAGGGAGACATGTTAGACACTGTCACCCTCACAGAAAGAATGTGCTATGTAAGCTTCCTCCCCACAGCAGAGAGGCGTCCTCTACAGCCTCTTCCTCAGGGAAGAGTGAGAAGAACCATGTGTAGCTTCTTCCTCAGAGGGAAGAGAAGTGATCTGTTCTGTCCTTCTCCCTCTTCAGAGCATATGGTGAGCTGTGTACAGCTCCTCCTTCAGATAAGATATGGTGCTATATAAACACTCTCCTCAGAGAGCAGAGGTGTCCTGAACGGCTTCTTCCTCAGAAGAGAGAGCAAGCTGTGTAGAGTTTCTTTCTCAGAAGGAAGATGGTGCTGTGTAAGTTTTGTCCTCAGAGGTCAGAGAAGTGTGAGGTGCCATCTACAGCTTTCTGCTCAGCACACATGGTGTGCTGTATACAGCTTCCTTCTTGGGGGTTGGGGGTGCCATGTAAGCGTCCTCAGAGGAAAGGAGCATCCTCTGCAGTTTCTTAGTCACAAGAGAGAGGGTGTGTACAGCTTGTCATTGCTTGTTTCTCTCTTTACAGACTCATCCTGCTCAGTCCAAAAGAAAGACATTTTGATACTGAGCTGTACATTACAGAAGTAAGACAAATTTCTTATTCAAGAAAAAAATCTATCTTTTTCCTACACTTTGTTAGTTAATGTAGCCATCTGGAATTTGAACTATATTATTATATATATAAATTATATTTATAGAAAGCTTTAAGGCACCTAAGTATGGATAGACCTGATTCAACATATTTGGTGAAATTAATTCCATCTAAATTCCTGGTCTTCCATGCACATCTTTGGTTTTGGGTATGTATGTATGTATGTGTGTATATAATTATATATATAAAATCATTGTATTTTTTAAGTACATGAGGAGTGGAGAGATTGTTCAATGGTTAAGAATGCATACTGTACTCTCAGAGGATCTGAACTTAGTTCTTAGCATCCACGTCACATGGCTCACAACTACCTACAGCTCTAGCTCCAAGGGATTCAGCTCAACTCCTTTACTGATTCCTTCTCCTAGCCTCTTTGGACACTGTATTCATGTACACACACATGGCATGCACGGAGAGAGAGAGAGAGAGAGAGAGAGAGAGAGAGAGAGAGAGAGAGACAGAGAGAGAGAGACAGAGAGAGAGAACAGAAAGAGAGACAGAGACAGAAAGAAACAGGGAGACAGAGAGACACAGGAAAAGACAGAAAGAGAAAGACTGCAGAGCTGCAACTTAGTGTCTAGATCCTCCTTTAGGAAGCAGCTGGCCAGCATGGTCCCTGCTAAATGAGCTCCTTGTACATTTCTTTCTACCATGGCTAACACTGAACTTTCAGAAAGTTCTCATTTGTGTGTTTCTCAAATGAGGACTCAACAAGTCCTTAGCCTGCTTGTCTGGTCATGATTACCCAGCAGCCCCTGCAATGGGAGGAGAGGAGATTGTCTTTAAGTGACTCTTGGGCTTCTCTGGAGAAGAGGAGTAGCCTACTGTCTCCCTGGAATTGCACCCACATTTCCCCTTCTGTCTCCCCTTCCAGCCAGCTTTTGTTAGCAGTTGGATCTGGGAGGGAGGATGGTTGTGTTTAGCTTTATTTTGTATTTTCTTACAAAGTAACAAATTTGATTACAGAATTTTCGTAGGTACATTGTTCTTGTGGGTCCTCCTCCCCAGACCTGCTCTTCATGCCCAGTCCTTTCTATTTTAATGACCTCTATGCCTCCGTGTGTGTGTGTGTGTGTGTGTGTGTGTGTGTGTGTGTGTGTGTTAAAATCTCGGATGTCACATAAGAGAAAACATGAAAACTCACAGTGTCTGTCCTTTTGAGTCTGGTGGACTACATTTAACATAATAATCTCAAATTCCATCCCTTTTCCTGAAAATGCCATGACTTTCTTTGTAGCCAAACATAGTTCCATGGCACAAACATGCCATGTGTTTCTGCATTCATCTGTTGAGGACGTCTATGGTTCCATTTCTTAGCACATGTGAGTAGTGTGTTGACAACAAACATGGATGTCAGTAGGTAAGATATCTGAGGTGGGGAAACATGAGCCCACACGGTGGAAGGATATAGGAATCATCAGAAAATAAATGCAAGGGTGGTACCTTGAGCAAAGACACCGTGGTTTGATTAATAGAAGAGATGGGACAAGAAAGGAAGGGTCAGGGAGCCAACGGGTACTAACCAGCCTTCCTGAAAAGGGTGAACCCTTACTGGGGGATACACACAGTAGTGCTTTGGGGGAAACTGGACTAGAGAATTAGAGACAGTCTCATTGTAGGAGATGACCCTAGAAAGGGTTCTTAAAGGATTCTGTGTAGGTAGGACATGGGAGCATCAGCATTCCTAGAAGATACGGCCGTAGAAGCAGCAGGTGTTTGTGAAGTGAAGAGCAGTGACCAGTTAGGGCACACAAGACATGAATATGATAGTGTAATAACAGTAATTATTCTTAAAGACCACTAGCTTGGAGGGAAACTCTGCATGACCTAATGTAACAAGTGAAGTTTGTGTAATTGGTGATAAAAGAAATAGAGACATGTAAATGAGGAGAGACGCAGGTTTGCTGAGTGACATGGCCAAATATATAGATCACACTCAATTGTCTTTATTGTGAATGACCATCACTGTATTGTAGCAAGGGGCAGTGAGACTCAAATCCTTCCTAAAATATTTGTTCTTTATTTCCCGCTCTGCAGACTATGACTGAGGGTGAGCTGTTAACAGCAATTGTAGGCAGAGAGACTCCAGGCTGATTAATATGGAACAAGCTACCCTGGCCATCTGAACAAACAATTAGGACTTGGAGACTTACTGTGGATCATTATTTCTATTTTGTGGCTGGAGATTTTCATACTCCTGAAAAGGATTAGTAAACATGGTGCGTTAGGAACAATTTCACTTGTGATTCATCCCCCATTGTGTCACAGAAATGATTTAGCAGAATGTTTAAGTAAGATGCTGTCCGAAGCCTTGTGGGTATATGACACAATTGTCTGCTTAGCACAAATAATATTAAACAGCCAGAAACACTCTGGAATACATGCTTGCTTTTCTTCTAGGCAACCAGAATGACTTCAGTAGTAGCAGACAGACTTTCAAAAGCTTTTGAGTTTCCACTTAGTCCTGGGTGTGTTCCCCAGGAAAGATGCTGAATTCTTTAAACAGTTTCTGGCGCTCATGGCATCAGTGGCAAGTGCCTTGCAATTTGGTCCTTCACAGAGCAGGTTTTCGCCTTTCAGCAGGCTATGTTTCTATAGTCTGGCTTACTTCATTCCTGAGTTTTGTTATCATAGAAAGCCTGAGCATGAGCAATGGAGCCCTTGGCCATGTTCTGTCAGGTTCTGCATGCTAATGCCCAGAGTGGTACAGCTTGGCAGGCATTACTGCTACAGCTGCTGTGGTAACACTTTGGACCAAGTCCATTGCTACCATTTTGAGTCTCTAGAAATGAGTGAGCCAGTGTTGAATTGCCTGAACAATCCCTAAATCACATCTCACCTTGGGCCCCTCATTGCCTTGCCAGTCACTGCTAGATGGGTATAGTCTGACGGGCAGGCTCCATAGTACCTACTTACAAGGCTATGAGGCTTCACTCACAGGTGTGTGTGTGTGTGTGTGTGTGTGTGTGTGTGTGTATGTGTGTGTCTGAGTGTCTATGTATGTATGTGTGTGTGTGTGTGTGTGTGTGTGTGTGTGTGTGTGTGTGTGTTAAAATCTC
>JADRCH010000093.1:2662937-2695737 GCA_019843965.1 Rhynchomys soricoides | reverse complement strand
CTCAGCACTGGGCATCCTCCATGAGTTCTGGCTGCTATGACACACAACAGTGTCTTCATATATCTGTCACTAATCTCTGTCCCTATTCCTCCCCCCTCAAGCCCCTCCCCGTTACCTCTTGCTGACCACTACTCTTTTCCCAGATGCCTCTCTGCTACCATGTCATGTGAAGCCCCTGCCTCTGTCCTGCCCCCTCCTCATTAAGATCACTTCTCCCCTCATGGTCCCCTTTTATATTTTTATAACCTTAGAGTAAGGATATATGACAGTACTGGAACTCGTGACTAGAGTAGATGGGTATCCAGCTGCAGTGGGATAGACTCAGAGGTTGTGTCAAAGAGCTAGAGCTAGACTATTCCTCACGATCTCTTCCTGCCCATGTCTTGACTATGGTACGGACTTCAGGTGTCCCAGCCACATTACTAGCTACTTCTCCACTCAGCTGCCTCCCTCAAAGGTGCTCAGGCCCCTCCACTGTGAAGCAGACTGAAGAAAGATGCATTATGCCTCTACCCGCAGTTCTCTCCTCCTCTCCCTCATGGCCAACTGCTGAGAACAGAAGCATGTGGACTCAACTCTTTCTTTCTGTCTCCACCCACCCCTCCACTATGTGCTGAGTTCTGGGCCTCCTGACAGCTAGGGCATGTCCTCCTTTAGACCCCACTTACAGAGGAAGACACTGTGCCTTAAGGAGGTTAGTGATGTCTCCAGTACAGGTAGAGGCTATGATGCAGAGTCATGTCCTGTGAGTCCTCTCTCTGGCACCATGATCTGTGCTGGATCAGCAGACCTCTGCACTCTCCCCCATCACTATAGAGAAGCAAACTGTGACTCTACCAGAATTAACCCTGGAGAGCTAGTGGGATTATGAGGCTTACTCATATGCATAAGGGGTCCCTGACTAGCTCATGGGTCACCCTGAATCATCTGAATTAGAAAGTCTTCACCAGATGGATGGTTGTTCTCTAGAGACATACGAATGTCTCCCTATCTATGTACTCCAGCCCAGAGATCACTCACAATTTTAGAACAAAGTCTCAGACAAATGGACAGAAGGAGGTGCCAGGCAGACACTATGTAAGACCCCAGTGACCCTCCACAGCTCTCCTTCCAGAAGAAAATATCTAGAGTCCACATGCCCAATTATGAGGACACTGATAAGAGGACACTGCTAGTGTCATGAAGAAAGCAGCAGTTTGGCTTAGAAGAAACAGCCTGACAACACAAAGGACTCTTCAGAGTCCAGCAGGCACCTTGCTCTGGCTGATTCATAGTTGTTCCTGCAGCGCGCGCACTAATACCCAGCACATGCATACGCGCACATGCACGCAAACACATACACATACAGTTACACAGTAGGATTGCCCGTGTCAGTCCTGATGGCCCTTCCCAGGCCAGGAGAGTCAGTGTGAAGGGAATCTTGGCCCATGCTGTTCAGAAAGCCTGCCATGGCTGGAAACAGTTGCAGCTTCTGAGGTTTATTAATTTCTGTAATCAGTTGGGCTTTGGATATAGCACACAGACAACAGATACATTCTGCTGAAATATTCTCATTGCCATTCATAAGAAGAACACCTCCCAGCCTATCCTGACAGCTCAGAATGCACCAAATGCGCATGCCACTATGGCTAGCCCATTATCACAGTGCCACTCACCTGCTGGGCTGCCATGTTTGGGAATGACATCTTTTCTTTTGACTAAGAAACATTTTTATACCATGTAGTACAAATCAATTTTTGTTCTTCTTCTAATGATGATAAGGTTCATGTCTGCTCCAGTTCTGCGAGTTTTAAAACCTGTATAGCCTGTGTAACCAAAGCCAAAAATCAGGGTCCTGAAAAACCTTATTTATCTTGAAACTTCCTTGGTCTGACCTTGAAAGCAAGCGTCACTGTCATCCTCAGCCCTTGGCAACTGCTGGCCTTCCTCTGTCCCTGCAGTTCAACCTTTCTTATAATAGCATATAAATGGCTATGCATGGTATCTGAATTTTCAGGACCAGCTTCAAAGGGAGCATCTTCACATTCAAATCTGAGGGCAGTTTCAGGTTTCCTCAGTACTGTTGTGGTTTCACACTCAGGAAATTAGATATTTTTCCATAAAGACTTACCTGCCATTTGGTGTCATATGCAAAATCAGATTAAACTGAATTAAATGCATAACTTTGGTGTCAACAAATTGTTGGCTCTTATTGACTATCTCACCTTGGTCCAGCTGTAGAATCTCTGCCCTCAGAAAGTCTGATGAGACAGGAAAACTATGCCCCAAATCTAGAAAGACAGAAGAGGGAAGCTGAGCCAATGTCCCAACCCTGTGAGCTATCATTGAAAACCTGCAGAGGCTGGAGGCTGGGCACCAGGACTTGGAATGGCCTGATATTCCACAGGAAGAAGGTAGATCACCAGCCTGGGGCAGACAAAAGGACGAGCTGGAGTTGAGGTGCTAAGAAGGTAGCCACTAAGGCGGCTGATGAGACTGGAGTTCATCCTCCCAGCATGTTAGAGGATGACACAGTTTCTGGGGCAGGAGAGCAGAGCCAAACCAAAAGTCCCTGTAGAGCAGGTACCTCAGCATGTGTGTTTCCTGACTCAGGAGGACACTTCTTACCACCGATCTCAGCTTCACTCTCTTCCTTTCCTTGCTTTGTACTCTGCAGCTGCCTCAGTCCCATGTGTCATGGCTCTTCTTTTCTATGGAGAGAACAAGATTTACCAGAGCACCTCTGTGGTGCTGTAGCTCTCTTGGAAGGACCAGACATGGTTGTTGCCTGCAATGATGTGATATTGAGCAGGTGGTGACACAAGGACCAGGGCCACTGGGGAAGATGCTACTGGTATTCACGCTTGCCACCTCTCGCCTATTCTGGTTGCAACTTCCTGTCCCTCCTTTTGTACCCCATGGAGACATACCCAAATGACACTGATAAGAATGTTTCTACATGCCATGTGTCCACATTGGAGTCATCATGCCTGGGTGTGCAGACGTAGTTTAAGCTTGGCCTTCTCCCTAGAGAGCATTCTGGGTTGTACTTCCCAATAGCCTCCTCTGTCCTTAGCAGAACACCCTCCTAGAAGTGATAAGGGCCTTTCTAAGTCATTTGCCACTGTACAGATAAGGAAAGTGAAGCTCAGAAAGTTCTATTGCCAACATGGTGGCACAGCTCTGTACTCCCAGCTTTCAGAAAGCAGGTCATGATTTCAAGGTCAACCAGGGCTATACAGTAATACAACCCTGTCCCAAGAGTAAGAAGCATGTCCATAAAATAGAAGCTGATACCTTCAAAGCTCTGTCTTGGTAATGGTAAAGTCAAGCTGAGAGCCCACTATTCTGCCAGGGCCATCACTCATCTCTTGTTTGATTACCATGTAGAGATTTATATCAGTAGCCAACAGGTGCAACACAAGATTAGCTGCTTGCCACATACAAGTGGATCTCTTTCAGATACAGTAGGAAGCAAGTCCTGAGGCACTAGGCTTTGTTGAGGGAATAAATGTGTGCCTGCATCTTCAGTGGGGACAGGTATTAAGTACTTAGACTGTCTGGGTACATGTGCTCACCCAGATAATAAAGGAGCAGTTGTGGGTGGTGTCAGACTGGAGAACCACAGAGTGAGCCTTACATCATATGCCTTACTGGTACAATGGAATTTTGTGCTGCTGGAGAAACATGCCCTTACCAACCCTGGTGAAATAGCTTCTCTTCATCCTGATCCACTCCAGGGCACTCCAGAGCTGTCACCATCAAGAAGGGATGGAATCTCATTGACTAGAATGACTTTTTCTGAGGGATGCTTGCAATGGACCCATGTAAATCTTGACAAGGAGACAAGATAACTTCATTTCCTCCATGTATCCATGATGGGCACTGTAGCAAGATTCTGGGTGGAAAATACACCTCAATGCCCTTGCATTTAAAGTTTCTTCCAGCCCTTACAGAAAGGAGTAACCCTTAACTTAGGTTTCTCATGAGTGAGAGTCTTCTCACCTTTGTAGGCCTTTGACTGATGTATTCGTGGACTTCATCCAGCAGGTTATACTGAGCTGTCTGCTTCATACTCTGAACTTAGGCATGATCAGCAAATTAAGGGAGCCAGCTTCTCCCTGGAATCCAAATTTCTATGCGCCTTGCTGAACTAATCATTTGTGTGTTCCTAAAATATGGTCTCATTAAATCAAAATCTGAACTTTTAAGGTAATCATGTTGCCTTCCTCTATGTCTACAGGTAAAATCTGCTTCTGGCATTTACTGCATGATCATGACATACACACAATTACCCTTACACTGATGATGAACGTCCCATTCACTAATGAACAGAAGGCTCATTAAACTGGAATGTATTACTCCATTCTTTCAAAGCCATTTGTCAACCCAAACAGACTCTGGTCACTGAAACCTGCCTGCATGAGCCACTTCACCCCACGTTGGTACCAACTGTCCCCGGGGCATGCTGGTCCTAGGCTTGTTGCTTGTTTTTTATTTTACTCTTTCACCAGGTGGAGAAATGGTGGGACTGGTGGCACATGTTCACAAGCTTTTGTAGTGTCTTTCCATGGATCCCACCAAACCCAGCATTCCACCTGCTCTGTGGGGCTAGTAAGCAAATGTGCTCAAACAAGCTCTGTAGGAAGGTACACAGACTTTTCTCACAGAAAGGTAAACTTTTCCATGTGTCTATTTTTTAAATTTATCATTTTTCTTAGTTATTTAAAATCTTGTACTTTGAAGGGTTTTGGTGTTTTTTATTTTATTATTTATTTACTTTACATCCCACTCACAGCCCCCCTCCTGGTCATCCCCTCCCACAATCCTTCCCCAATTTACCCCCCTTCTTTTCTGAGAGGGTAGGAGACCCCTAGGTATCTCTCCACCCTGGCACGTCAAGTCTCTGCTAGGCTAGGCACTTCCTTTCTCACTGAGGCCAGACAAGGCAGTCCCACTAGTAGAACATATCCCACGTACAGGCAACAGCTTCTGGTATAGCCCCTGCTCCAGTTGTTCAGAACCCACATGAAGGCCAAGCTGCACATCTGCTACATATGAGTGGGGAGGCCTAGGTCCAGCCTGTATATGTTCTTTGGTTGGTGGTTCAGACTCTGAGAGCCCCAAGGGTCCAGGTTAGTTGGCTCTGTTGGTCTTGCTGTGGAGTTTCTATTCCCTTCTAGGCCCATAATCCTTCTTCTTATTCTTCCCTAAGAGTCCCCAAGCCCCAGTATAGGAGAATGCCAAGGAGGGAAGACAAGAGTGGGTGGGAAGGTGGGTGGGGGAATACCCCCATAGAGGCAGGGGAGGGGGAGGGGATAGGGAGTTCCAAAGGGGAGATCTGGAAAAGGGGAAACATTTGAAATGTAAATAAAGTCTCAAAAAAATTAAAAAAAAAAAAGAGTCCCCAAGCTCTATCAACTGTTTAGCTGTGGGTGTCTCATACTTTGAGTTTTTAACCACATTCACTTCCCTCCCAGTGCTCAGGGACTAGTTCAGGAGAAGGGAGAAGAATGTTGTTGGAGCCAGAGCAGCTAGTGAGCACAAGAGGTGTTCTCTGGGCATAACAGAGAGCTACATGGATGAACTCACAGGTTACGACAGCATGAGCAAGACTCACACATGGTGCATATTTTAATATATCCTGTGGGTCACAAGTCAGAATTTGGAGACCACAGAGACAGCTTCAGGTGTCTACATCACTGTCTGGCAAACATCTCTATGGAAACCCCTCTGGGCTGTTGTCACTCAGTTCAACAACTATTGGCCCTGTTGCCCTTCATTCCTGAGGCTCCATTTCACACTTCTGACTCTACTGAGTACTTTTTCAACCCAAGTCTGCCTTTTAAAATTCTTCCTCTGCTGAATCATATTACACCCTCAACATAACATGCTCCCCTGTCAAAGACCTACAATTATACTGTTGGACATGATCTCAGTACCCATATGGTACTCAGCCCTTCAGATGCTACTGGTATGACATGGACACTCAGCTCATAATTGTATTTGATTGTGATTCACTTATGTTTGTGTAACCCTCTCCCTCCCTAGCCAACCTCCCCCATCCTATAACCTGCAGCCACCTAGAGGTTCTGAAACACCTTGTCTGTAACTATTCTGTGACCTTCCCAGGCCTGAAGACTGCTCTTTTGCTTGGCTCTGGTCTTTACATAGCAGAGGATGTGCCCTGGTCCATGTCTCCAGATTGCTGACAGCTGGGTCACCCTGTAGTGACCTTGTGCAGCATCTGAGTAATTGATTGAAGTAATTAGCTGAGAAATTTACACACAGTTAAGTGTACTGTCCTCTATTGTGCAAAGCTTATCCCATCTGATCTAATATTCTTGGCTTTTAATTTCATTCTGTAAATGGGGCATGCTGATGGAGAGTCAGGGAGGTTCTTCTTCTGATTAGGAAAACGAGGTCTTTTTCCATCCATTGTCATGATCTTATTAAAATAAGTTGTTATAAAGGAACAATAAAGATATTGATACATCAGGAGTAACTGGAACCCAGCAGGATCCAGGGACCCAGGCAATCTGCTGAACCAGTGGCACAGGTTCCTTCTGGTCTGGGCCATTGCCCTGAGCAAAACTTGAGTGCTAACTCCTCAGCCATTCCCACAACACCCAGAGGAAGTGCCACTCCCAGGCACTCTAACATGCCCAGGATCATAGGATCAGAGAGGTGAGAAGGACACAGCATCTATCCCAACACCAGAAGTAACTGGAAACAGCGGGCTCCAGGGACCCAGGAACCTTGCTAGACCAGTGGCTGAGTTCCTTCTGGACTGGGCTGTTGCCCTGAGCAGATCTTGGGCACAAACTCCCCAGCCAGTCCCACAACACCCAGAAGAAGCTCCACTCCAGGTTCTCTAACACACCCAGGATCACAGGATCACAGGGTCCCAGGAGCTTGGTCACACTAGGATCTCAGGATCACAGGATTACAGAATCACAGGATCCCAGAGGCAGCTACTCTATGAGGAGTTCTGACTCAACCAGGATCACAGGAAGGACAGGCTCCAGTCATATAAAAGGAGGGCAGGTAGCACTAGAGATAGCCAGATGGCAGGAGGCAAGCACAAGAACATAAGCAACAGAAACGGAGGTTACTTGGCATCATCAGAACCCAATTCTGCCACCATAGCAAGTCCTGGATACACCATCACACAGGAAAAGTAAGATTCGGATCCAAAATCACTTCTCATGATGATAGAGGACTTTTAAAAGGACATAAATAACTCCCTTAAAGAAATCCAGGAGAACACAGGTAAAGAGGTAGAAGCCCTTAAAGAGGAAATACAAAAATCCCTTAAAGAATTACAGGAAAACACAAACAGGTGAAAGAGTTGAACAAAACAATCCAGGATCTAAAAATGGAAACAGAAACAGTAAAGAAATCACAAAGGGAGACAACCCTGGTGTTAGAAAACCTAGGGAAGAAATCAGGAGTCATAGATGCAACATCATCAACAGAATACAAGCGATAGAAGAGAGAATCTCAGGGGCAGAAGATACCATAGAAAACATTGACACAACAGTCAAAGAAAATGCAAAATGTGAAAAGCTCCTAACACAAAACATCCAGGAAATCCAGGACACAATGAGAAGAGGAAACTTAAGGATAATATGTATAGAAGAAAGTGAAGATACCCAATTTAAAAGGGCAGTAAATACCTTCAACAAAATTATAGAAGAAAACTTTCCTAACCTAAAGAAAGAGGTGCCCATGAACATACAAGAAGCCTACAGAACTCCAAATAGACTGGACCAGAAAAGAAATTCCTCCTGTCATATAATAATAAAAACACCAAATGCTCTAAACAAAGAAAGAATATTAAAAGCAGTAAGTGAAAAAGGTCAAGTAACATATAAAGGCAGACCTATTAGAATTACACCAGACTTCTCACCAGAGACTATGAAAGCTAGAAGATCCTGGGCAGATGTCATACAGACCCTAAGAGAACACAACTGCCAGCCCAGGCTGTTATATGCAGCAAAACTCTCAATTACCATAGATGGAGAAAACAAGATATTCTATGACAAAACCAAATTTACACACTATCTTTCCACAAATCTAACCCTACAAAGGATAATAGATGGAAAACTCCAGCACAAGGAGTGAAACTACACCCTAGAAAAAGCAAGAAAGTAATCTTCTTTCAAAAAACCTAAAAGAAGATATCCACACAAACATAATACAGCCTGTAACAACAAAAGTAACAGGAAGTCACAATCACTTTTCCTTAATATCTCTTAACATCAATGGACTCAGTTCCTCCAATAAAAATACATAGACTAACAGACTGGATATGTAAACAGGACCCAGCATTTTGCTGCATACAGGAAACGCACCTCAGTGACAAAGACAGACACTACCTCAGAGTAAAAGGTTGGAAAACAATTTTCCAAGAAAATGGTCCCAAAAAACAAGCTGGAATAGCCATTCTAATATCGAATAAAATCAACTTTCAACCAAAAGTTATTAAAAAAGATAAGGAAGGACACTTCATAGTGGTCAAATAGAAATATTTAAGGGGTAACTTCAACAAGTGTTATAGGTATCTGATGAATCTCAGTGTAATGGTCTTGGGAAATGCAAAGCAATGTTGCTCTTTGCTCAGAGTGAAGCTAACATATCTTCAAGGGAGAATACTGGAAGTATTTGAATTTTATGCTCACATTAGGGAGGTGAATCCTGTATATTTTAGAAGGCTAGTATTTATTTTCTCTGAATTTAGTCAGGAGTTGTCAACTTATTTCTAGATGAGTATGACAGTAGTAAGGTTTTCAAAGCCTACTGAAAACAAGTAACATTAAATGTGTGATTTATGAGATTAGGTTGTGTGCTATTTTGACTGAAGTCAACTTTCCTTTGTCATTTCCAAGGAGGAAAAATGAATGGCCTATAAAACTGTAAGAGTTGATCTGTCATAAATAATTTCCAATTGCATAATGTTTTAACAAAATGATTTAAATTATTTAATCATATTTATAATATGAAAATATAAGATGATGAAAATATTAGCTTCTAAAGTTTTAGCCAAAAAATAGCATTTTAATTATTATAGAAATGTCTACAAGTAACTTAATAACTTATCAATTCTGTATTTAATGTTGACATGTTTTTCATAATACACCATTGTATATAATACTATGATAGATATCCCACAGTGCATACATATTTTTGTCAAATAAATTCTTAGAAATAAGTTTACTAGATAAAATTTTATGCACAATTTTAAAAAAATTCTTAAAATTTGAACAGAACCACAAAAGACTCCAAACAGTCAAAGATATCTTGAGTGAAAGAAGTAAGTTGGGTACATCACAGACTGTACTAGCCAAAACAGCAAAGCATTGGCCTAAAAACAGATCCATAGACCAGTATAGTGAACAAGAAGTCCAGAAATAAAGCTAGAAATTTAAGGCTGATTGATGTTTAATGAAAGTTCTAAGGACAGTGGAGAAATGATGGTTTCTACAATAAAAAAAACATTTTGGGGGAGAAAAGGCTGCTGATACAGCAGCATCTGGAACTGTCACTCATGTGCAAAGTGAACCATATCTATAGCAGCCCTACACTCATGGGCATGTGAGTATCACTAGTTGGATTCAACAGATTATATAAAAAATAAAATAAGATATGAAGTTGGGCAGGGGCAGATGTGGAGGTGAAGGACACTGTGGGGGGAATGAGATTAAGGGACATGTGGGATAGGTGTAATTGAAATACATTGTATAATCTATAAAATTCTCAAAGAATAAAATTAAAAAATAAAAACAAACATGTTTGTCTAATAGAAAAACAAGTTAAGGGAAAAAGGGCTTGTTTTGACTAACAGTTTAAGGTTACAATCATAATGTCAGGAAAGCCACAATAATGGGAGTCTGAGGCGAATAGTCTCATGGCATCCATAGGCAAGAAGCAGAGAGAGATGAATGCTTCTACTCAGCTCACTTTCTTCTCTTTATAAAGTCACATGATGCCAGTCCAGGGAATGATGCCACCCACAGTGGACAAGTCTTCCCACCTCAAATTAACTTAATCAATACAATCCTCCATAGGCATTCTTAGAGACCTGTAACTTAGGTGACAATTGTGAGTGTCCCTCAGTGAAATATCTCGAAACTTCAAATTCTCTGAGAGTATGTGAGCCAGAGACAAAGCAAAAATAACACATAAACTCAAGTCTGCTTTTCATTAATCAAAAATTACCTCTTTGTCTTTTCTGGAGCTTCCCTCCTGGTATCAGTGCTCCAACAAACTTAAACATCATCCTTTACTATCTCTTTAGTGCCTCCCAATCTTCTCAATCATTCAAATTTATCCTAAACAGTGTGTCTCCATTCTGTACCTGCATTTGAAATAGAAGAGCATTTCAGTAGAAGAACTTGGCAGTCTAGTTTTCCTTACTAATAAGGCAGGCATCATTTATTCAAGCCAAAAAGAAATCTGTTCTGTTTATGCATGTATACTGATTGCACGGTCTCAGGCCAGAACAATGGAGGCTATGTTGAGTGATGGGCAGGAAGGATGGGTTTTCCTGGAGGAGGGGATGAGTATGATATGAATATATTACACCAAATTATCAATGCAGTCATTTTAAAAGTGAGAAAAGGTGGGTGTAGTGCCTTCTTCCAGCTTCTTTGTATTTATTTCTGGCAGTAAGGTTGAACCACTGAAGCTGGTGAATCTCAGACCAATCCACAAAGAGCACTGGTCGAGGCAGAGAGACTCTGAGTAGGAACTGGGTGCTGCCAGCTTCCCCATGGGTTTCCCTTCCACTACTCATTTGAGTCTAAATTGTAGAGTATCTCGGGCACAGGGAAGAAGCTATTGATGGAAACTTAAAATCCAGGATAGTGGTGGGTTCAACCTTGAGCATGTGGTGACAGGTGGTGACTGGTAGCAGCTGGTGGCAGTGGTATCTATAGTGGTCATGAGGATGTTGGTGGTACCAATCAGCCATAAGAAGGATGGCACCGCTGCTGTTCATATGATGCTGAGAATGGTGTGACATCCACAGTGCTGATATGAGTCTGATCCGAGGAGTCCTAACTTGAGTTGTTTCTCTGTGGCTTCTCTTTGAAAGAAAGAAAGGATCATTAGAAGTCAGGAAGGATTATTAGCCACAAGGATGGGGTGGCACATAGATTTGAGGATGTGGCATCTGCACTGCTGCATGCTGGGAATGCAACTGTTAAGATGAAAGCTTACTGACTCAGTAGTATTGATATTTCCATATCTAAATATAACAGCATTGGTCCTGTGTGATCAAAAGAGGCCATAGCTGCCAAGCCCACCACCAGCTACAGGCTCTGGCTTTGTGTCTTCAGGGAGAAAAAGGTCATCTTGTCATGGACAGATTCTAAATAGCCTAAGCAAAGGAGCAGAACTCTCTTTAAGGAGCTCTAGGCCAGCCTGTTTAGAGTCACAGGGTGACTTGAAGGGGCGTCAGGAAGAGGCTCAGGTACCCTGACTCTTGTGCTCGCTGCAGGATAAGTAAGATCACAGAGTGGATCGATTGACACATCTGACGGTACTTGAAAGGCTGAGGCAGAAGGATTAGGAATTTGAGTCCAGCCTGGGTCACATACGGAGACTGTGTCTCAAACAGGCAGATAAGTAAGTAAGACCATAGCCTGGCAGCACACTACAATAGTGCTGGTGCAGAGGTCTGAGGCTTCCCTCAAAACAACATTAGCAGCCTCCTCTGCCCCCTTGGTTCACCTGCACTGGACTCATGGACCGATGTCAGGCCCTGGTGGTCTGTTTCTGAATTCTTACAGAGCCCTAAACAATGGAGGCTGGACTTAGCACCTGTCTAGCCACCAGCAGTGGTTCACCAGGACACACTTCCGGCTTAAAACATTCCTCATTAACATCAGAAAGAAGATAGAAGTCAAGAAAAATGGTTTAAGGCATATCACTAAAAATAACACTGAAATGGGCTATGACTCAGTGGGTAAAGTATGAAGTACTTACTGTGCAAACAGAAAGACCTGAGTTCAGATCCCCAGAACCCACATAAAAGTGTGTGAGGTATCATGCATCTGTAATTCCAGGGTTCCTATGAAGATAAGATGAAGCCAAGAGAACCCCCACACTCTGAAGCTTATGGGCCAGATATCCTAGCATACATAGAGGCAAAGAGCAGAGACTACCTCAATCAAGGTGGACAGTAAAACTGACATCTGAGCTTGTTTCCTGACCTCCACACATACCTACTCCATGGTACACGGGCATCCACATCATGGTACATGGGCACCCACACGATAGTACACAGGCACCCACACCATGGTACACTGGCATATACACCAGCGTACATGGGCACACATACCCAACCATTCCCACACCACAGAGAGAGAGAGAGAGAGAGAGAGAGAGAGAGAGAGAGAGAGAGAAATACCCATTCAAATACACACAATGTCTTTCAGTGACACTGAAAAGTGGAAATATCAGCCTGCTGCATCCACACTGACCCCTGTCAGCCAACACTTGTGCATCCTGTACTGGTGACTTGGCCCTAGTGTCTACTGGACACTCTTGTGAACACCCCAATGGATAAAACAGGCCAAGCTCCTGCCTCTAAAATGGCACGTCCTAGCAGGAAGAGACCATAAGGAGTAGTTTGTAATATGCTGGGGGTGAAATGTACCCTACAGGAACAGGGTGGACAGAACAAAGAGGTCAACAGAGGCAGGGGAGGCAGGAATGGCCTTTCCTGGAAGTCATATGAAAACAGACTTAGAAGGCATGGAGTGAGACATGGCCTCAGGGTAAAGGGACAGTGATACTATGGCTCAGCCCTGGGCTGAGTCATAACAGGAACAAGCTTGCCAATAGGCCACACTGTGAATGCTCTAAACCAGCAAACAGAACAACATTTGGGTGAGCAGTGATGGGCTCAGGGTCACCCTAGCAGCATTTATTCTCCCTCCCTTTGCTCCCAGGCTACCTTAAACACTGCTTAAGAAATGAGTACATGAGGGGCAACATGCCCCTCCACAGGGCAGGCTGGCTCCAGCACCTTCTCTCAGCCAAGCCTCTGTGGTCAGCTGATCAAAGGGTATCAGAATGTGAGCAGAACAAAGGTGCTCCCCTGTACCCAGGTGAGTGAAAGTCCACATGTGAGCAGGATAGGGTGGGGGCTGAGCAGTAGGAAGAAGCAGTTGCATGCATGATTAACCTTCCCAGCATCCTTGCTAATCACATGTTGTGTGCATGGGAGGAAGCCCTATGAGGGCCCCTGACAGCTGTTGCTAACACACAGCTCCATCAGCATCCCTGTGCCAATGCTGCCTTTCCATGGACACAGATGTAGTTTATAGCACCGTTAGATCCAGGGCTTTAAGCAAGCTGGTCTCTGATTTACTTGGCATGAGAGAGAAACAGCAGGTCTTGGCTGGATAATGATGTATACTGCATTGTTAGTAAGTCTGGTGCATGCAAGCTACCTGCACAGGATCTGATTCATCTTCTCTCCTCCCTTCATCCCTTCCTCCTTCCTCCCCTCGTCTGTGTGTGTGTGTGTGTGTGTGTGTGTGTGTGTGTGTTCACAGAGTATATATGCACATGTATGAGTGTGTTTGTGTGCAGGCCAGAGGTCAACCATGAATGTCTTTCCTCAGCTACCATCCACTTTGTTTTCTGATAGAGTTTCTCAGTAGAACCCAGAGCGCACAGATTCAGCCATGCTTCCTGACCAAGTCCTGGGGTTCCTCTGTCCCTCTGTACTCACCACCATGCCTGGCCTTTATGTGGGTGTTGAGATTAAGTTTGGATCCTCACACTTACATAGCAAGCACTTAAGCAACTTGAGCTACTAATGTTTCCCTAGACCAGGGTCACAGGTTTTCTTTTGCAGAAATCTCTGAAAAGTTAAAATACAGGAGATCTTACTGAGCTCTTAGATGGTTCTCAGTTACTGTGCTGAACAACTTATACATGGAACTTACCAAGATGGTGGGCCAGTGATGGTCAGCCTAGCAAGCTGTTCATTCAGATCCTCAAGGTGTGCACATAAAGAAAATCAAAGCAAATTAAAGCCCTGTGTCCTCTGTGGACTCACACACATGCCACCAATGTGTGTCTAAATAAAAAATGGATTGTGTAACAGGAGAAATGGCACCCTGGCTCTGAGCGCCATCCTTACAAGAAAGTCTTGTCTGTGTCTTGAAGTTGATTCACAAGAATCCTGTGCCAGAAGGGGAAGACAGACTTCCAGATGTGGAAGTGTGCCACTGGATGTTGTACATTAATGCCATCTTTGCCACTAGATGATAGATTATGGGATGAAGGGTATCTCTTGATAGACCCATGCTCCTTGATGATAGAGAATATCAGCTAAACAAATATTAATGAATGTGTATATGAATGAGTTAATGAATGATCAAGCATATACATGCATGTATGAATTAACTAATGCACACATGGATGAATGTGTGAATGACTGAATGAATATATGTATGCATGCATGCATGAATGAATGAATGAATGAATGAATGCATGGACAGCAGTCCATTTCCCATAGTTAGTGTCTATTTTTTGTTGATAATCATGGAGCACCACAGCAGAGAAACTGTAAAGAGGTATGCTTAGGCTTGTGGTTCTAGTCCTGGGCCAAAGCTTCATCCAGTATCAGGCTCCTTGCTAGCAGAGCTCTTGACAGTGTCTCACATCACTTGGAGAGACATGAGGGAAGCCAGAGAGGCATATCAAGACTGCTTTTATAGCAGACACACTCTGGAGACCACTTATTGACTCATTAGTTGTGTAATGGATAAACCTCTTCATCAAGGCTTATCCCTAATTGCTTCTTAAGGGTACCCCTGATCCTACCTCTTACTACTTTGGAATGAGATTGCATTCTGCATGGATTTCACAAGGCAACTACATTCAGCTGTACCCTGTAGTAGTGATGCCTCCTCTTACTATGGGTCACTGTGGGCAGATTATATTTAGGCATGAAGCTTATGCAGTCTTTGAGGCCCCCTGGCTACTTGAAGTTTGATCATATGCCCTCCTGTATTTTTATTGTGTGCACACCAGATGCTAGCTTTAAGCACCATGAAATTATGTGCTTTACTTGGGTGTCTCCATCTCCCTTGACCAATAGCACCTACCATGGCATTAAATGCACAGTGAACTCTCCATATTGGACTTACAGTATGTAACTTACCGCTCCAACTAATAGAACTGAATGGGGAAGATGTATAGGTCTCTCCTGGAATAGCAGATCTGATTTAGAATGTACCAAGACTGGTACTTTTCCTTGTTTCTGATGTACTATGTGCAGAGACCTAAGCCCCTGTCAGCTTTTCAGACAGGGTTTCCAGACCTAGAGCAGAGACAGTATAAGTAAAAAGCATAGCATTTGTACTTTGATTGACTTTGTGGGTTTTTTTTTTTTAACCACAATTATATTATTGATGTTAATGTTCTTACTTGGTATTGATAAATTTTAAAATAGCCCTGATGTTTAGAACATTACTAAAACCAGTAGGGACCAAGGATATTAAACTGATACCTCAGATATCTGAAACTACCAGGATTACATTTATTGGTCCATTTGTTTTTACCTTGAAATGTTTGAAATATAAGGTAGAAGAAAGCATATGGATAAGCCTCCCATAAAACTTTGGCTAGTCATTGGCTAGTGTCACTATATGATTACCATCTAAAAATATGTCCCAGGATCATCACAGAACAGTCTAGCACCACTAGGTTCCCTGAGGCATACACAAGGAAGGGTTAGTTAGCACTACCAGCCCCTGTGGCCCCAGCTCAGTGAGAGAGAGTGGGAGATACAGAGACACATAGTCACAGTGGGAAGCAAGAACAGAGAAACAGACATAGAAACAGAGACAAAGACACAGGAGAAAGAGACAGTCATGAAGATAGAGACAAAGATACAGAGAGAAGACAGAGACAAGGACACAGGAGAAAGACAGACACAGACATGAAAACAGAGACAAAGATACAGAAGAAAGACAGAGACAAAGACACAGGATAAAGACAGAGAGAGTCATGAAGACAGAGACAAAGATACAGAGAGAAGGAAGAGAGAAAAAAGGAGAGATATACAGAGGAAAGAAGGAGAGAAATTAGAAACAGACATAGAGACAGGGACATGGAGACAGAGGAGAGAGGTGAGAGGACACAGAGACATATAGAGGGGGCAGAGAAAAGAGGAAGACAAAGACAAAGGGATAAGATTGACAAAGGGGCATAGAGAGGGAAGGGAGACAGACAGAACTAAAGACAGACAGAGACAAAAGAATAAAGATTAAGTTATAGGCCAGTGTCTCACATGTACCAGCTCAACCTCCAAGGTTTGGTTTTCAAACACAACTAAGCCACAAGGTGGAACCACATAGGAAGTTTGAAGATGTACTGGTTGAAGGTCTAGAAAGATGGCTCAAAAGTTAAGAGCATTTACTGAGGACTGGGGTTCAGTTCCCAGCACCTACATGAGGACTCACACCCATCCCTAATGCTAGTTTTAGGGGATTCTGTGCTCTCATCTGGCCTCTATAAGCACCTAATTACATATAGTATGCATATATATAAACATACAGACACATACATGTAGGCATAAATAAAATTAATCAATTAATAAATGAAAGATAGATGTTGATAGATGATAGATAGATAGATGATAGATTTTTTTTTCAATTTTAACCTATCAGTAAACTTGGCGATGTAAATGTTGATAGCCATCTTCGGTGGTGTGATTTGTGGCCATGCCTTCTAACATTTGTGTAGGGTCTAGAATGTAGGGGCATGCGCACAGCCAGGTTACAGCTCAGAGTCCATTAGCTAGTCCACATTCGTTGGTGTTACTGACTCCAATTAAACAACCCTAGTGCATGAAATTAACAAGCTTATAAATAGATTCCAGCAGCTCAGACAGAGAGAGCCTGCCATTCTCCCGGGGACCCCTGGGCATCATCCCAGTGAAAGCCTTGCCAGGAGCAGCTTGCTGACTTAGGAAAGGAGCTCAGTGCCTGCACAGATGGTTGGCCTCCTGCCTTACACTCTGGAACTCAGCTGTAATGTCAGGCCAGCCCAGCCACATGTACCTCTGAGAAACCTCTGATCCTCACAGAAGCCTGTGAGATTGTGGCTTTTGCTTATTTCTTAACAGTCTGCTCGTCTTCAGGAAGTTGACCCATTCATTCTTCCCTAGTCCATCCCAAAACAGCTGCCTGAGTGCTAAGTGCTGGCATTCACTCTAAGTCCTGAAAAAAGGTGGATATCCACAGAGGGGTCCCTCAGCTCCTCTTGGCTCCCAGGGTGTACCGTGTCAACTGAGGCACTCAACTTTTGCCAGTTCTTGACACAGGCACAATCCATACATGTGACCACTGTGCAATAGGCACAGGCGGTGGCCCCGTGGGTCTGTACCCTACTCCTCTGTTCTGAAGTGCTCAAGTACTCTCTTATGTGCCTCTGATTTCACAAACAACTACACAGCATCAGCAAGGAAGAACACGGGGGTAGAGGACATCATTTTGTGAGCCCCAGTGCTCAGTGAGCTTGTGAAGGAAAGTAGAGACGTGGACCTTGGCCTTCTGTCTCAACCCAGCTTCTACCCTCAGCCCCCTACCCTTCATCCAGGCACGGAAGATGACTGGCCCCAAATATGCTTTCTCCAGCTCCTTGATCTGAAGTAAACACTCTGCTGTGAGTCAGTACAGGATCAAATGCTTTCTTTGTGAAACAGTCCTGACAGTGGGGGTATAGCCCTGATCTAGCCTTCTGATGCTTCCTCCTGCCTATCTGCTCTCTTGGGAAATTCAGACTTCACGGATTTGGATCCCTCTCAAGTACCATTTGTCACCCAGTCTAGGGGCAGCCTCATATAACAACTACATCTGAATGTGTGACGGGTGCCAGGCGCCATGTTGAAAACCTATTCATGTAACCTCATGGTATCATGACAAAGAGCCTCCTATTGAAGCCCCCAGTGTGTCAGAATTAGCATCAGCTGTCAACTTGACACAACACAGAGTCACCCAGAAAGAGGAAACCTCAACTGAGAAAACACCTCCATCAGATTGGCCTGTGAGCACATGTGTGGGACATTTTATTACCTAATTATTGGTGTGAGAACATCTGGTCCACACTGGGCTGGTGGACCTGGATTATATAAGAAAGCAGGCTGAGCAAGCCATGGGGAGCAAGCCTGTAAACAGCACTCCTCCACAGCCTCCTCATCAGCTCCTGCCTCCAGGTTCCTGCCCTGACTTCCCTGGACAATGAACTATAACTTGTAAGTGAAATAAACCCCTCTCTCCCCATGGTGCTTTTAGTCATTGTTTATCACAGCAACAGAGAATAAACTCGGAGATACTGCATCCCAGATAAGCAAACCTGGACTCAAAGTTCAATAAATATCCAGGTCTCTGAGCTGGTAACTCCGTAAGCCGGAATGCAAACCTCTGTGTAGGTGTTTCCAAAGCTTGTTTTGCTTGTCTTTCCACCACATTAATAGAATATTTGGCCTGTTCTTTGTTGTCTAATCATGAACTATTTCTGATGTCTATGAAAGAACATGGAGGGATTTTTGTTTGTTGCTTTTTAGCCCCAGCTTAAACTCACCATGTGGCCCAGGAACTCAGGATCCTCCTGCCTCAGGCATCCAAGTGCAAGAGATGGCATGTTGGCGAGATGGTGTTATTTACAGACACCTACGTGTAGACCCCTCAGACTTAGCTTGAGGGGCATGGAGGTACTTCAGATGAGCCTTTGGATGCTGCTGATGGTCTCATCAAGTGTCTCCGATCCTGTTTCCTACTACGGAACAGTGTGTTCTATCTACTTTTTTTCATCTGTTGTGAAGGACTTCGACCTCTCTCTATATAGATTCTAGTTTTCTGTCCTAATCTGTGCAACTTTGCTTAGTGACAACTGATGCTGTGCTGTCACTGATATCTAAGGCTGTCATGCCTCCTTGGTGAACTGGCCCTGTCCTCATTGTGCCAGCCACTCACCGCTCTGTTGATAGCTCTTGTCTTGCTGTGGCACTGTCCACTAATCCAGCCAGTGCAGCTTCCTCTGTTAACGTTTCTAAGACATAACTTTTCCCTCCTTTCACCCTCTCCGCATCACTCATATTTAAAGGATGTTTTTTTCTCAACAGCACATTGTTAGATCCTGCTTTTTCTTTTTAATTTGGCAACCTCTGCCTTTTAAACAAGTTGTTTAGATAAAGGATCTGCAAACTATGGCCCCAGAGCCAAATTCAGCTCACTGCCAAGTTCAGTAAATAAAATTTTATTGGAAAATATTGTGAACACTTGTTATGTGTTGTCTAAGGCTGGCTTTGCAGTGCCCAAGTGGTTATTGCAGGCTATAGCCTGCAAAGCCTGAAGCATTTTCTGTGCCCCTCCTGAGGAAATATTTGCTGACCTCTGCACAGCTCCCCTTGGTGGTCTGCCCTAGATCGAACATCTGCTCTTCCCTTCCCGCTGCTTCCCAGCTGCCCCTCCATTTGGTTTCTCCATCCTATATGATCTCTAAAGTTGCTCATTGTTCAACTTCATTCTGCACCGGGCTTTTCTTTTCTTAGCTGTAGTCACTCTATTTATAGTGACCATCTTTAATTTGTCACGGTTCACCTATAAGTGAAACAGCACCTTACATGGAGTAAAAAACCCTCTTAGAGAACGTGCCCCTGGTTTCTCACTCTCTGTCCTCTTCCCATGTGTGCTTAGATCCCATCACATCCTTGCAACTGTTTTAAGAGCAGAAAATTCAATTATCTTTAGAGGAAGTGTAAAGTTGTATGCCTTTTATTTCTCAGTTCTTTTTGTTGGAGTATGTATGTGTGAACATGTTCATACACGTGTGTGGGAGCAAGTGTGTGTGCACATGTGCATACATAAATATTGTGTGTGTATGTGTGTGGGGGGGAGACAGACAGATAGAGTTCGTGTGCAAGTGGAGCTCAGAGAGTGATGTAAGATGTACTTGATCACACTCTACTTTGTTTTTTTGTTCTTTTTTTTAAGACAGGGTCTCTCATTGAACATGGAACTCACTGATTTAGCTAGACTACCTGACCAGCAATCCCAAAACTTGTGTCTCTGCCTCCCTAGTGCTAAGATAACTGTTTCTTGTTTTTGTTTTTGTTTGTTTGCTTTTTGGTGGTTTGTTTGTTTGTTTGTTTGTTTTCCACCTGGCTTTTTACCCTGGTGCTGAGAATTTAGACTCAGGTCCTCATGTTTGTCCAGCCCCCATCACCTAATTCCTGATCTTCATTATGGAAAGAAATTTTCTGTTATATTTTTTTCTTTCTGCCTGAAACATCCTTTTTTAATTCCTTATTCATTTGTTTATTTAGTCATTCGTTCATTATTTATCTAATTAAAGATGATGTCTTCCTTCCAGTTTCCATCTGTGGTGGGAGACCTCTGCCTGGGCTACCAGGGCTCCATAGACAAATAGCACTGGGAGAAAGATAGCCTCCCAGGAGAGTGGGCAAGCCTGTGTGCTCAGAGGAACCCACATGGAGTACCCAAGATACAGGGACTAAGGAACAGGGTTCTGGTTTTTTTTTCCGGTGGCTGGAAAGTGGATCCTGTGACACAGGGCTCCATACTCAAATAATGCCAGGAGAGAGCTGGTATACCAGGACTGCTGACACACCTTCAAGCACAGGCAAGACCATCACTTCTTTTCAAATTCACTGGACCAAGAGGGACCCTTGCAGAGCGATCAGGACACAGGAATTAAGGAACAGCTGGGGACTAGATCCTTCTGGTTTCTGTCTGTACCCCAAAGCTAATCCTGTACCACAGCTCTCCAAACCCAAATACCTCTCAGAGAGAACTGGACTTCAAGGAGTATTGAACCCTAGGCTTGCAGGAAAGACAAGCTACAGTCAGAGAGAATAAGACCAGCTAACACCAGAGATAACCAGATGGCGAAAAGCAAGGGCAAGAACACAAGGAACAGAAACCAAGGCTACTTGGCATCATCAGAACCCAGCTCTCCCACCACAGCAAGCCCTGGATACCCCAACACACCAGAAAAGGAAGACTCAGACTTCAAATCACATCTCCAGAGGATGATATAAGATTTTAAGAATAACTCCCTTAAAGAAATACAAGAGAACACAGGAAAACAACTGGAAGCCCTTAAAAGGGAAACACAAAAATCCCTTAAAGAATTACAGGAAAAACACAATCAAATGGGCAGAATTACAGGAAAACACAATCAAACAGATGAAGGAAATGAACAAAGCCATCCAGGAACTAAAACCAGAAATAGAAACAATAAAGAAATCACAAAGGGAGACAAACCTGGAGTTAGAAAACCTAGGAAAGAAACCAGGAGTCATAGATGCAAACATCACCAACAGAATACAAGAGATGGAAAAGAGAATCTCAGGTGCAAAAGATACCATAGAAAGCATTGACACAACAGTCAAAAAAACACAAAATGCAAAAAGCTCCTAACCCAAAATATCCAGGATATCCAGAATACAATGAGAAGACAGAACCTGAGGACAATCGGTATACAAGAGAGTGAAGATTCACAACTTAAAGGACCAGTAAAAATCTTCAACAAAATTATAGAAGAAAACTTCCCTAACCTAAAGAAAGAGATGAACATAAATATACAAGAAGCCTACAGAACTCCAAATAGATTGGACCAGAAAAGAAATTCCTCCCATCACATTATAGTCAAAACTCCAAATACACAAAATAAGGAGAGAATATTAAAAGCAGTAAGGGAAAAAGTCAAGTAACATATAAAAACAGACCTATCAAAATTATACCAGACTTCTCACCAGAGACTATGAAAGCTAGAAGATCCTGGGCAGAGCTCATACAGACTCTAAGAGAACACAAATGCTATACCCAGGCTGCTATACCCATCAAAACACTCAATTATCATACATGATAAAACTCTCAATAATCGTAGATGGGGAAACCAAAATATTCCATGACAAATCCAAATTTGCACAGTTTGTTTCCACAAACCCAGCCCTACAAAGAATAATACATGGAAAATGCCAACTCAAGGAGGTAAACTACACCCAAAAAAAAAGCAAGAAAGTAATCTTTCAACAAACTCAAAAGAAGATAGTCACACAAACATAAAAATAACATCGAAAATAACAAGAAGCAAGAATCAATATTCTTTAATATCTCCTAACATCAATGGTCTCAATTCCCCAGTAAAAAGACATAGACTGACAGACTGAATCCATAAACAGGACCCAACATTTTGCTGCATCCAGGAAACACACCTCCGTGTTAAAGACTAAACACGACCTCAGAGTAAAGAGCTGCAAAACAATTTTCCAGGCACATGGCCCCAAGAAACAGGTTGGAGTAGCCATTCTAATATCGGATAAAATCGACTTTCAACCAAAAGTCATCAAAAAAGATAAGGAAGGACACTTCAAGCTTATCAAAGGAAAAATCTACCAAGAAGAACTCTCAATTCTGAACATCTATGTCCCTAATGCAAGAGCTCCCACATTCATAAAAGAAACTTTACTAAAGCTCAAAGCACACATTGCACCTCACATAATAATAGTGGGAGACTTCAACACACCACTATCAAAAATGGACAGATTTTGGAAACATAAAATAAACAGAGACACAGTGAAACAAACAGAAGTTATGGACCAAATCGATTTAACAGATATCTATAGAACATTTAATCCTAAATCAAAAGAATATACCTTCTTCTCAGCACCTCATGGTACCTTCTCCAAAATTGATCATATAATTGGTCACAAAACAAACTTCAACAGATATAAGAAGATTGAAATAATCCCATGCCACCTATCAGATCACCGCGGATTAAGGCTGGTCTTCAATGGCAACAACAACAACAGAAAGCCCACATACACATGGAAGCTGAACAATGCTCTACACAATGATAACTTGGTCAAGAAAGAAATAAAGAAAGAAATTTTAAAACTACCGAGAATTTAATGAAAATGAAAGTACAACATACCGAAACCTATGGGACACAATGAAAGCAGTGCTAAGAGTAAAACTCATAGCTCTGAATACCTCCAAAAAGAAACTGGAGAGACCATATAATAGCAGCTTAATAGCACACCTGAAAGTTCTAGAGCAAAAAGAAGCTAATACATCCAAGAGGAGCAGAAGTCAGGAAATAATCACATTAAGGGCTGAAATCAACCAAGTGGAAACTAAAAGAACTATACAAAGAATCAACAAAACCAGGAGCTGGTTCTTTGAGAAAATCAACAAGATACATAAACCCTTAGCCAGACTAACCAGAGGGCACACAGACAGTATGCAAATTAACAAAATTAGAAATGAAAAGAGATATAACAACAGACTCTGAGGAAATTTAAAAAATCATCAGATCCTACCACAAAAGCCTATATGCAACAAAATTAGAAAATCTGGAGGAAATGGACAAGTTTCTAGACAGATACTAATTACCAAAGTTAAATCAGAATCAGATAAACCATCTAAACAGTCCCATAATCCCTAAAGAAATAGAAGCAGTCATTAAAAGTCTCCTAACCAAAAAAAACCCAGGACCAGATGGGTTCAGTGCAGAATTCTATCAGACCTTCAAAGAGGACCTAATACCAATACTCTTTAATCTATTCCACAAAATAGAAACAGAAGGAACACTACCCAATTCATTCTATGAGGCCACAGTTACACTGATACCAAAGCCCCACAAAGATCCAACAATAAAAGAAAACTTCAGACTAATTTCCCTTATGAATATCGATGCAAAAATACTCAACAAAATTCTTGCAAACCAAATCCAAGGACACATCAAAATGATCATTCACCATGATCAAGTAGGCTTCATCCCTGGGATGCAGGGATGGTTCAATACCTGGAAATCCATCAATGTAATTCACTACATAAACAAACTCAAAGAAAAAAACCACATGGTCATTTCGTTAGATGATGAAAAAACATTTGAGAAAATTCAACATCCCTTCATGATAAACATCTTGGAAAGATCAGGAATTCAAGGACCATACCTACACATAGTAAAAGCAATATACTACAAACCAGTAGCCAACATCAAACTAAATGGAGAGAAACTCGAAGCAATCCCACTAAAATCAGGGACTAGACAAGGCTGCCCTCTCTCTCCCTACCTATTCAATATAGTACTTGAAGTTCTAGCTAGAGCAATCAGACAACAAAAGGAGGTCAAAGCGATAAAAAATTAGAAAGAAAGAAATCAAAATATCACTATTTGCAGATGATATGATGGTATACTTAAGTGACCCAAAAAACTGCACTAGAGATCTGCTACAGCTGATAAACAACTTCAGCAAAGTGGCCAGATACAAAATTAACTCAAGCAAATCAGTAGCCTTCCTATACTTGAAGGATAAACAGGCTGATAAAGAAATTAGGGAAATGACACCCTTCACAATTGTCACAAACAATATAAAGTATCTTGGTGTGACTCTGACCAAACAAGTGAAAGATCTGTATGACAAGAACTAAAAGTCTCTGAAGAAAGAAATCGAGGAAGACCTCAGAAGATGTAAAGACCTCCCATGCTCATGGATTGGCAGGATTAATATAGTTAAAATGGCTGTCCTGCCGAAAGCAATCTACAGATTCAATGCAATCTCATCAAAATTCCAACTCAATTCTTCATAGACCTAGAAAGAGCAATTCTCAAATTCATATGGAATAACAAAAAACCCAGGATAGCAAAAACTATTCTCAACAATAAAAGGACTTCTGGGGGAATCACCTTCCCTGACTTCAAGCTGTTCTACAGAGCAGTAGTGATAAAAACTGCATGGTATTGGTACAGTGACAGGCAGGTAGATCAATGGAATACAATTGAAGACCCAGAATGAACCTACATACCTATGGGCACTTGATCTTTGACAAAGGAGCTAAAACCATACAGTGGAAAAAAGACAGCATCTTCAACAAATGGTGCTGATTCAATTGGCAGACAACATGTAGAAAAATGCAAATTGATCCATTCCTATCTCCCTGTACAAAGCTCAAGTCCAAGTGGATCAAGGACCTCCACATAAAACCAGATACACTGAATCTAATAGAAGAGAAAGTGGGGAAAAGTCTGGAACACATGGGCACAGGGGAAAAGTTCCTGAACAGAACACCAATGGCTTGTGCTCTAAGATCAAGAATCAACAACTGGGACCTCATAAAATTATAAGGCTTCTGTAAGGCAAAGGACACTGTAAATAGGACAAAACAGCAACCTACAGATAGGGAAAAGATCTTTACCAATCCTCCATCCAACAGGGGGCTAATATTCAATGTATACAAAGAACTCAAGAAGCTAGACTCCAGAGATCCAAATAACCCTATTAAAATTGGGGAAGAGAGCTAAACAGAGAATTCTCAACTGATGAAACTCAAATGACCAAGAAACGCCTGTAGAAATGTTCAACATCCTTAGTCATCAGGGAAATGCAAATCAAAACAACCCTGAGATTCCACCTCACACCAGTCAGAATGGCTAAGATCAAAAAATTCATGTGACAGCAGATGTTGGCAAGGATGTGGAGAAAGAGGAACACTCCTCCATTCCTGGTAGGAATGCAAGCTGATACAACCTCTCTGGAAATCAGGTTGGTGGACCCTGGGAAAAATGAACATAATACTACCTGAGGACCCAGCTATTCTACTCCTGGGCATATATATCCAGAAGATGCTCCATCATGTAATAAAGACACATGCTCCACTATGTTCATAGCAGCCATATTTATAATAGCCAGAAACTGGAAACAACCCAGATGTCCCTCCACAGAGGAATGGATACAGAAAATGTGGTACATTTACACAATGGAATACTAATCAACTATTAAAAACAATGATGTCATGAAATTTGCAGGCAAATGGATGGAACTTGAAAATATCATTCTGAGCGAGGTAACGCAGTCACAAAAGAATGACCATGGTATGTACTCACTGTTAAGTGGTTATTAGCCCAAAAGTTCGAAATACCCAAGAGTCACTTCACAGCAACAGTAGGGCTGAGTGTGAGGTCCCAGATGGAGGACTTAGAGAATAGACCGAAGGAGCTGAAGGAGTTTGAAGCCCCAGGGAAGGAGCAACAGTGGCAACTGGCCTGACCCCTCGATACTCCAGGAGACTGGATCACCAACCAAAGAATACACATGGAGGGACCCATGGTGCTGGCCACATATGAGGCAGAGGAGGATCTTGTTAGCCATCAGGGGGAGGAGAGGCCCTTGGGCCTGACGGTGTTAGATCCCCCAGTATAGGAGAATGCCAAGGAGGGAAGACGAGAGTGGATGGGTGGGTTGGTGGGGGAATACCCCCATAGTGGCAGAGGGAAGGGGAGGGAATGAGGAGGTTCCAAAGGGGAGATCTGGAAAGGGGGAAACATTTGAAATGTAAATAAAGTCTGAAAAATTAATTAATTAATTAATTAATAATTAATATGATGTCTTGGTATGTTTCCCAGGTTGATCTCAACCTCAGGCTAAACGATCACCTGCCTCAGCCTTCTAAATGCTAGGACAACTTACATATGTCCTTATGGCAGAGCTATGGGAACAGCCCCTCCCACAGCAAGGCTGATCTGCGTTCATATGAGTCAAAACACAGCTTTCCAAGTTCATCCAGTACCTGTTGGTGTTCATATCTAAATTCTGTTGAACAGAGAAATCACAGCTATCCATGCAAAAATCACAATTCTCACCTTAAAGGGAATAGTGGAGCTTATTCTGGAGCCATTTTGAGTGACCATGGCCTGAAAATACAGATCTAGACACCTTGACCAAGGCAATTCTTATAAAGGAAAGCATTTAACTGTAGGCTGGCTTATGGTTTCAGAGGTAAGTCTATTATTATCACAGCTTGGAGTATGGTGACATGGAGGCAGACACAGTGCTAGAGAAAGAGCTGAGAGTTCTACATCTTGATCCTGATCCAAAGGCAGAGAGAAACTCTGGGCGTGGCATTGACTTTTGAAACCTCAAAGTCCAGCCACAGTGACACACTTCCTTTTATCAGTCCATACACCCAAATTGTTTTAATCCTTTCAAATAGCATCACTGCTCGTTAACTAAGCCCTCAAATCTATGAGCCTTTGGGAGTTGTTCTTATTCAAACCACCTCAATCCCTAAACATCTCTAACTTAGCTTTTATTTCACAAATAAAAAAAATCACAAATGTATGTTGTATCTTCAGACGGTTCATTTTTCAGCACACACATCTTGTTTTGCTCACCATAATACCATAGTAATTTACTTAAATAAAATGCCCAGTGTTGCCTTCCTGTAATATACTGTAATTGAACATGAAGGATTTTTAAAATACACTTTGATGAGTGGGTTTGAAGATCTTTGTCCTTTTTTAAAACTTGTTCAGAATCAAGGGAGGATCCACGGGCGGGTCATCAATTTTCTTTAGTAACTAGCTCAGAATCAAGGGAGGATCCACGGGCGGGTCATCAGTTTCCTATAAACTACTACTTCAAGTCCTTCATAGCTATGGTTCCACTTTGGACATAGTCTTCCTTGGCCAACTCTAGTATGTGCTTTGGAAATCATTAATTATATTTAAATTTTCATCATAATGGATTTTCACATCTTCATATATGATAATTTAATGGAGTGACACTTTATGTTTTGTTATTAAATACTGTTGGCACTTTTCTGATTTTATCCTTGTCAATTTTACATAAATTTGCTGTGTATTGTTCTCCAACACCCTGGAACTGTAATTTCTTTCCTTCTCCCTCTCCCTCTCCCTCTCCCTCTCCCTCTCCCTCTCCCTCTCCCTCTCCCTCTCCCTCTCCCTCTCCCCCTCTCCCTCTCCCTCTCCCTCTCCCCCTCTCCCTCTCCCTCTCTCCCTCTCCCTCTCCCTCTCCCTCTCCCTCTCCCTGTCTCCCTCTCCCTCTCTCCCTCTCCCTCTCCTTCTCCCTGTCTCCCTCTCTCCCTCTCTCCCTCTCCCTCTCCTTCTCCCTGTCTCCCTCTCTCCCTCTCCCTCTCCCTCTCTTCTCCCTCTCCCTCTCCCTCTCCCTGTCTCCCTCTCTCCCTCTCCCTCTCTTTCTCTCTCTCTCTCCCTCTCCCTCTCCCTCTCCCTCTCCCTCTCCCTCCCTTTCTCTTTCTCTCTCATTTGTTTCTACTCCCCTTGCCACTTTTGCTATCTTTTATAAAATACTTTAGTGATTAAATTTGGTTCGCATTGTTTAATCTCACCCCTACCTCTCTTATGTCTCCACCACCCCTACTACACATACTCTCCTTCCTGAAGTTTCCTTTCCCACACTCATGTCTTCTTGTGTTATGAGGCATTTGATTTAACCAGGACTGACTGTTGGCCATGGACTGGGAGCTATCCATTTCAACTAAAGACAATGATTATTACCCAACCCAAATGTATCAGTTGCAAGTGATGTGGTGAGAGTAGAGGGTATGAGCCCCTTCCTCTCTCCATGATTAGCTCTTGGCAGACCCAGTGTAGGTAGCCATAGCTGTCCTGAGATTATTTTTATAATGGTTGTCATGCCCTGCATCAGCATTTCCTATTTCCTCCCCTGTCTTCTGGCTCTTACTACATTCTTCCCCCATCTCCCTTCTGCAGTGTCCCCAAGTCTTCCAGAAGGATCTAAAAGTCTGAATCATCTCTACATTATTTCCTTTTTAATTTTTGTCACAAAGTAACAGTGCCTAAACTTTAATCTTTCCTTGTGGCTACAACCACTGCTATCCATGTCCTTCTGTTGTTTTAGCTGCATCTAATCTGGATATGGAGTGTCTTCTTACAGTGAGTGCTTAAGATTTTACTTTTACATTATGATGATTACTAATACCTTATTTTCAATATGTATGCTTTGGGGACCCTTTAGCAAAAAGATACACTGATTTTTTAACAATGTAATTTGTAAGTTCAAATTGTTTATAAGAAATTAATAAAGTACTAATTTGTAAATTAATTAAAAGTTATAGTTTATAGTAATCATATGCTAGCAATCAAAGCATATATAGAAGTAGACTTTAGCTATACATTTGAGATTTTCTGGGTCTACTAATTGACAAATTTCTAACATAGAGATAAATTCAGAATTATTGAGAGGTATTCTAAAATGGTACCCTGGATTTTAGCTGCAGTATTCAAATACAAGTAACAAAATGCTTATTACTTTATTTATTTATTTATTTACTTTCTGAGAGGTGGCATTTGAGCACCTGTGAAGGTCAAAGCACAATTCAGGACTTGGCTCTCTCCTCCTAATACTTGGGTCCCATAGACTGAATGTGGGTCCTTGGGTTTGGCAGTAGGGTACTGCTGGACAATCTCATTGGCCCTGAAATGTTAGTGTGGTTATCCCACCTGCTTTTGAGAACAGCATTTTAAAAGTCTTGTAATTCTGTGAGCTTTTGCTTTATGTATTGTTGCTGGCTGCGTTGTTGAGTGTCTATAGTCCAGGGCTGCTGTAGTGTTCTGATAATTTCTTCTTCACTCATTAATTATCTTCTTATCCCTAGGACAGTGTCATCTTTTTCCTCTCTCAGTCCTAGGCATATATTCCTCTAAAGTTTGTTTGCCTTTGTATAGGACAACCTTAGCCTTTATCTTATATCTTTCTTAGCAGTTGTAGTTTAACTATAGTTTCCTACATTACATATGTTTTAAGCATTCAGCTGAAAGTTTAACTGTAATTTTTATAGTTACAGATAAACTCTGACGTGGCTCCCTTTTCTGCCTTCACCGGGGATTTCAGGGTTTACAGAATGCTCGTTGCTACTGTCTTCCTCTCCAGTCCCTCAGCACTTACATCATGTGTGTCTTAGTCCATCTTATAATCCTCCTTGTGGTCATAGCCACCACTGGTTTCCACACCATTTTTGTTTGACCTACACATCCATTCCTTTCTTGCCCCATCACTGAGAGCTACCTCCCATGCTTTCCTAGCCTCCTTTAACAGCCATTACGTGAAAGTCTGTGGCTGATGAACAATTTTAGCCCTTTTATCCACATACAAAAGAAAGTTTGAGCAAATTCTGAAAAAAAAGAAATTCTGAAGAAGATAAGCCATTTTCTTTTCTCCTGTTGCTGCCGGCTACAACTTGTTCTTCAGTAGAAAACCTTCTTTCTTCTGATTGCTTTTAGCACTTCAGTATTTTCCCCATGATTTATGAACACCAATAGTCATCTTATTTATATGAATACTGTACTGTAATTGTCTCTGCTTTGAGCAACTGTGTTAAATCTAAACAAATTCTGATTCCTGTTCTCACTATTCAAAGAAAACACCTTCATTAGGAGACCCCGGTTTCAGTCCCTAGAGCCATGGTGAGTTGGGTACCTATATTGTTCTTATGATGTAACTGAACAAAGTCTCATATTCAGGCATGACGCTCTATTAGACAGCTATAGATGGCAAGCCAAGCCTCAGTGCTTGAATGACACATTCCTTCTTTAGTCTAGCATCTGCAGTCCACTTCGTGTTAGGCTTCATAGGCCTTTAAGACAGATTTGTTGTGTGTATTTATTCAGTGGGCATGTCCTCAATGAAGTCCATGCCTGCACATGGATTAATTGTCCTTAACATGCAACTGTAGAGCTCCAGAAGGCTGTTGTTGCCATTAGTGAATACATCCTGCATTGTTGATCCTATATGTATACATTTTGAAAATATAACTGTGTCGTTAGCTTTATAGAAAACATACTGGTTTACCATATTGAAGAAATCAACAGCCATATAGCTCCAGAAACCATTGACCTAATTTTTTATCATTTGTACAAGGTTAACACACTGTATTAAATATGTAGGGTCTTAAACCCTGTGGTTTAATTGCAGAAAGTAATAAATTGCTTTCTAAAAAAGAGGAATGATACTAGAAGATTCTATGTGCCTGCTGCTTCTGGGAAAGACCAGACACTTTTGTCAGGTAAGGATTCTAGATGGAAATATCCAGGTGACATGAATGTCTCCTGGTCCAAAAAAGCTGAGGCACCATGCCAATAGCAGAGTCATAAGCAATTCCCTTCACTGGGCCACCCAAGCAGGAAATCTCATAGAAATCCACTCTCAGATAAAAGCTCACAAGAAACAAAATTATAAATATGCAAACTGCTTGGAAGATGGTCTGGTAAAAGAAGAACCCTCTTCTCCAAAATATTCTCAAGGAACCAAACAGTATGTCCACACATAACAAAACAAACTTAAAACCTCAGTGATAAGGCTGCATGCTACCTACTCTATGCCAGTACTCTGTCAGTCTGCAGCTTGTGAGGTCTTGTGCATGCTATCACAATTGCTCTGAGTTTCTATATATAGCCACTAGCTGAGCATTTTGTTTGGCAAGCATGAGGGCCTGAGTTCAAATCTCCATAACTCATGTAGAAAGTCAGGAGCCTGCATGCCTATAACCCAGTGCAAGGACAGGAGGACTGCTGTGACTGACCAGGCTACTACCCTAGCTCCAGGTTCAGTGAAAGACCCTGTTTCTAAAGAATGATATAGAGAATAGAGCAGGATACCCAGCATCCTCTGTTGTACTCCATACTGGTGCATGAGTGCACACACACATACAAATGTGGCTATGCAAACCACACAAAAATGCACACACACATAAACACACATTCTCACATACATACATACATACATACATACATACATATACACACACACATTTTCTCATACATATATACACACACACATACATACATACACATTCTCTCATCCATCCACACACACACACACACACACACACACACTTTTTTAAGATGTTAGAAAGGTTCAAGGTGCATGTCAGTGGTAGACCGCATGTCTAGCGTGTGTGAGGGCATGTGTTTATTCCCTAGAACCACATATAGTCTGATAGTTGCAAATGGCTTTACCATAGTCTTAATAGGGAGTCTTAAACAGACAGAGCATTACTCTCAGCCAGAAACATGGGTGGAAAAGCACTCCAGGAGAGAATAATGAACAATGGCCTAGTGCCATAACATGCCTGGTGTCATATGGGGTAGAAAGAAAGGGTGGCCCAAGATGGAGAGAAAATGTGAGGTGCCCAGCTTCTGACAAGTCATGTGTTATTTCTTAGAGCAGATGTGACTTCTTTAACTGAGATACTCTTCTTGGCTTCAGGCCACATTTGACCTTTGCTGTTGAAAGCTTATGTTAGTGATGCTTCAGACTTTGTATTGAAATGCAAGTAAAACCAATTCCAATTGTTTTCACATTGTGTGTGTGTGTGTGTGTGTGTGTTACATGCCCACCTTTTCCTCTTCTGAAAATTTCTATTGTGGCCTCTTTCTCTTGTTTCTGAGTGCTCATTGATCTTTAATTCATCTCTCTGACACAGACTTCCTTCAGGCCTCTTCCAACTTCAGCCCCTCACCTTTGTGAGACTTGACGCTAAACTACCTTTCCTGTGGGTCTCACTATCTCTTTATCTACATGGTATTTAAAATCCAAGCTTACACACGTTAAGTTGATCCTCTGTGCCACAGCGGCTCTCGTTACCCTCTAGAGATGAACTTGCATCCTTCCTTGTGTCACATATTTAACCATGCCCAGGACTAATGGGCACTTGATGGTCAAAGCCTTTGTTATTCCCCAGATTCCGACTCATAGGGTTTGTAAGTGGTGTGACAGTGGTCATGCTGCCCTCCACCTTGGCTAGGTAGGTAAGATCTTTTTGCTAGAAGACAGTTCAGGTAAATAACAAATGGTGTGATGTACTCACATGGGTCACTGTCCCTCAATAGCTTAGGAGCTGGGAAGGAGTGGAAGTCATCTTGTTTATATCTGAAATGAAGAAGCACCTTCCACACACCAGAGACCACAGATGTTTATAAGATG
>JADRCH010000093.1:2652498-2662927 GCA_019843965.1 Rhynchomys soricoides | reverse complement strand
GAAGAAGCACCTTCCACACACCAGAGACCACAGATGTTTATAAGATGAAAAGGGCATGAGGAGTGGGAGAGGAGAGAGAAGAGGGACAGAGACAAGATACAACTTGAAGCTCTGTGTATTTATTACCCAGAGAGATACTCTATGCTCTGTTTCTAGAGCTTTCCTTTTACTTCCTGGTCTCATAGACATTCCTATGTACTGCTGTACCACCCTGCAAGCAGCCATCCCAGGGCAGCAGCTGCCCTTGTCACTGTCTGTGAAGCTTGTCTAGTAGCATCTACCTGTCATCGTGTGCACATCACTTACTAAACATTAAGACTTATATTTTAAGATGACTGGAGAGTTACCTACCTTCTTCAATGGGACATTGCAAAAGACCTTCAGTGGATTCTGAAACCCCCTCCAGAACTGTGACCCAATACATTACTGACCATTACAAGTTACCCTATCAGTAGACTTCTGTTACAACAGAGCTAAACAGACTAAGACTAAGATGCCCCTACAACCAAAACAGAGCAGGAACATGGGCAGCCGTGGAGCTGGTCATGAGAATCACTTGGTCATTTCAGAATGTTGTAGGCAGCATCACACAGAGGTTCCTTTGAAGACTGGCTTTTCCACTGACAGAATTGCCACCATTTCCACCCTAGTCATTGCATGTCCCATCAACACCTTGCATCACTTGATGGCATCTGTGATGCAGGCAGCTGAAACTCACATGTAGACAGGTGTCTGGATAGTTTCAGCTGAGCTGTTATAAGTTATGCTTCTGTAGTCATTCATGAAGAGTTGTGTGTGTGTGTGTGTGTGTGTGTGTGTGTGTGTGTGTGCGCGTGCATATATGTATAGAAGAGCAGTCAGTGCTCTTAACTGCTGAGCCATCTAACCAGCCCTCATGGAGAACTTTTATGTGACTCTAAGTTTCATTTCTATGTGATGCATCTAATAATTCAGTTTCTGCAGTGTCTTCTGGGCATGACAGGACCACTGAGCTCATGAACTCCACAGTAGCCATGGTTGCCTATACAAGACCTGCCCCAGATCAAGTCGGTTGGCACTCAATATGGGGACATGGGACTCATGAGCTGAGTAGCTGCTAACAGCTGATGGCTTCTTGGGCAGAGAATCAGTTTTCTTTACAAGTGTGGCCCTTGGTCTGTCAACCATGTTCCAGCAGATGGAGCCACACCCATGAATATAAGTCAGTACATATATTGATATGTCCATATACATATACAGATCCAGTGGGCTACAAGAGAAAAAAGGAGGGCACTGTCCCGCGCTACGGTCTCGCCAGCAAGAACGACGCGGCACACATAGGATCCTTCTGCAGTAAAAGCTTTAATGCATCTTGAGAGGGAGAGCATAAGCTTGCCACGAGTGGAGACTCAGAACAATAGAACACTCGCCCTTTATATGGGTCACAGCGCTTGCCTGGGACATGGAGCTTCCCCATTGGCTCCCGCACACCAGGCCAGATGCCGCCACGAGAGAGGCTGAGATTCTGAAGTGGAAAATTACCAGGTGCATGCGCACTAGCCTGTTTACAACTTGTCCTCGGCCGAATGTAGGCGCCATCTTGTAATGGCGGATGTGGGTGCTCAGGCGGCTCCCAACAGGGCACAAAGTTGAGAGAAGTGGGAACAAGTAAAGGGATCTGAGAAGGAAGGGGTGTGGATGTGTCAGATACATTGTAGGGACGTATGAAATTCTCATTACAGTCATGTATATTTTACAAGATCATGTGAAGAAGTATATAAAAAAAGAAATTATAGTACTGACTATGAAAAAAAAGAGCTCAGTTTCTGAGTCATATGGAGAATAAACATTTAACTTCTAAAGGAAGCACCAGCTCCCACTGTCCCTCTCCACCTGTGTGTCTGGCTGCAGGTCTCTACCTCCCCCTCAGTGTTACTCCTGTTGCCATGGGATATTTTAGCCATTATGATGGGAGCTACATTGGTCCTATAAGGTATTATAACAAATTGCCAAAGGCCGGGTGGCTTAGAGCCAGCAGAAGTCTACTAATCAGAAATCTAGAGGTGAGGCTGTAAGCATCTCACTCAGCAGAACACAGAACAAAGGCACAAGCTATCTCCCAGTGCTGGGGTGCTGTCTTCTGATACTGGGGCACTGACCTCATTTGTGATGACTGTCTGCCTTTCTGATCTCATGCAGTCCTAGCTACCCACCATTGGTGCCATCTCCTGAAGCCATCTTGTCACAGAGGAGGATCAAAGAACAATGCTTCAACATGGGGATGTGGGGGAGACACTCAGCCCATGCAGATGCTATGTTACTTCTAATTTATATCTGAGAGTCTCTGCATTGTATCCTGACTGTCAACCAAGGGTGATGGAGTCTAGCTGCATTCATGTTTCTCCATAGCTGCTGTGCATCACTGGATTGAGGGCTTCCTCTGCCTCCCAAGCTAGCCAGGGTCTCACTCTGTCTAGAACTCCATATGCCTGGCCCTGGGCTTTCTAGTCTCCTGATTCACACAAGCTTCTCATCAAACCCATGCCCATCTATCTCAAAGCCTCTTAATTCTAGAACATCAGACAGACACCAAGCTGAACACTCCATAGTGAACACACTTCCATATGAACACATATGGAAGGCTGAGCCTTCCATAGTAGAACTAGGAGGACATGATGGAGGACTGGGAGACAGCCATCACTGCTCTTCCCCTGGCTCTTTCACTATGTCATCAGAGCTACTATGGCCACAGTAACCAGGGTCACTCTCCACACCTATTTTGCAGAGCTCTCTCCTCCCTTCTCCCTGCCCAGTTTTCCCATCCTCTCCCCTAGCAGGCCTCCTCTTTTAGTGTTCCCCCTTCCTGACACATCCCCTCAGTCACCCTAAGTTTCCCAACTGTTCCTCTCTGCTTCTTTCCAATAATCAGGCCACAGGGCAAGTTGTTCTTTGTTGGTTGGTCCATTTGGTTAGTAGTTCCCTGTTTGTGGGTGGGATCAGGCACAGAAGAATTATAATCTGTTTTCATGGTACACTAGCAGGATCTTATGAAATGGCAGAAGGGTAGAGAGAGGGCCTTCTACCCTGTGGGCATGTTCTCTGAAACCCTGCCTTTTGGCCAGGTGGAACTCTGTTGCCAGAGAAACGGTTTTATTTCAAATCCATGCCCAAGTTTTGTTATCCTGAAAGCCAGTACTGACTTTTTAAATCATTTTATTCACTTACATTTCAAATGATATCCCCCTTCCTGGTTACCCCCACAAACTCCCCATTCCATCCTCCTTCTCTCCCCTCCCCTTTGCCTCTATAAGGGTGCTCCTCCACCCACTCACCCACTCCCACCTCTAGCATCCCCCTATGCTGGGGCATCAAGCCTACACAGGACCAAGGATCTCCCTTCTCACTGATGTCAGATAAGGCCATCTTCTGCTACATATGTATCTGGAACCATGGATCCCTCCATGTGTACTCTTTCGTTGGTGGTTTAATCTCTGGGAGCTCTGGGTGGTCTGATTGGTTGATATTGTTGTTCTTCCATGGGGTCAATGCTGGTTTGTTTTTTCTGCCATCATTGTCCTGCCTTCACTTAGAAACTTCACTTGGAATGGACATGAGGTCCTTTATTGGCTGTGCAGAAATGAATGTCAACAGCTGAGCAATCTCTAGATGCTGCAAGCTTAATTTTTCTGGAAGTGGGGGTAAATGGTAATGTTGGATTCAACTGGAATATCCTTGGGTATTAACAAGAAGCGTGCAGAATGTGTCTATGAGATAGTCAGGTGGTAGAAGACTGGAAAGGCCTGGTGCTGACGGCATTCCTACCAGATACTGCCTGGAGACATGCCTTATACAGCATTGCAAAACAGGCAAGGCAATGCCACCATGGCTGTCTTCTGCCACCATGGCTGTGTTCCAAAGGTCATGTCAGTATGTAGAGTGATCATTTTCTCCCCTCTATACAAGGGGTTGCTGTGAGGCTGAGCTTGACAGACATGCAGAACCCTCTAGGTGGGTTTCATAAAGTGGGACATGCCTTGGGTGCTAAGGTCACCTGGAGTCCCCTATTAGCAAGGGAGGGTCATAAATTAAAGATATTTCCCAGGGTCTTTCAATGTTTCTCTTGGGAGAGATTTGGGGTCAGAATTATCTAGCCAGGTCTCAGGAGGCTTAGTTTCCTGTTCTTCTTTGCCACTAGCAGAGTTCTGAGGCTAAAGACTCCTTTCACCTATTAAATAATAAAATACTTTAATCTTTAGGGAGCATCTTGGTGGGTGATTCTCACTCTTACACCTACCTATTCTGTGAATGGCTAAGGGTATATGATTGCCAATAGTAGCAGAAGCACCCAAAGTCATGTTGGTATATGACTTTACACTTGGCTAAATCCTTGATTTTTTTTTCTTATTGTAAAGACATCTAAAACTTTCCTAAATGAGCACTAATTTTATATCAAATTTGAAAGTACATTATAAATCTATTCTCCCTCTTCTGCCTTTTGTGGTGACTATATGTTCATGTTGGGTGTCCTTGTTAACTTTCGCCGTCAACTTCCCATAGCTTAGAGTCACCTGAGAAAGGGGTTTCTATTGGAGGACCACCAAATCAGACTGGTATGTGGGTATGTCTGTAGGGATTGTCTTGATTGTTAATTAACATATGTGAGACCAGCTATGGGCACCACCATTGCCTAGTGGGTGGTCCTGGGCTGTATAAGAAGGCTAAGTAAGTACAAGCCTGCAAGCAAGCCAGAGAGTGAGCCAGCTAGCAGCATTCCTTCATGGTTTCTGCTTCAAATTCCAACTTGAATTCCTGGCCAACTTCCATTAGGGATGGACTATGACATAGAAGTATAAGCCAGATAAACCCTTTGCTCCCCAAGTTGCTTTTGGTCGTGATGTTTACTACAGCAACAGAATTAAGCTACAACAATGTGTACCATTTTAGCGTCTATAAGTGTGTGTTTCATCTGTGTTCTCCTTAAGCACATTCACAGTGCTGTGTGACATCACCCTCTCTATGCCATGACATCACCACCATCTCTATGATATGACATCACCACTATCTATGCTGTGTGACATCACCATTGTCTATGAATAGAATGTTTTCACCATCTCCAATGAGAACTCTATAGGCATTGGACAATAGCTTTCCCTGCCCTTGCCTCCAGCCCTGGGTACTAATCCAAATATTGTTTTTTAATTTCTATGTATTTATTATTTGGGGAGAGGGTGCACATACCTGTGTGCCTGCCCATGGAGGCCAGAAAAGGGTATCTGACATTCTCCTCTCTTACTCTGTCTACCTACTTCTTTACCTGTGGTCCTTGGCTGGAATCCAGGAAGTTCTGAAAAATCTTCCTGCCTCTGCATCCTTTGGAACTGGGTAGATTTACAGGAACATATGAGACATCCTGCTTGTTTTCCAGATAGTGAGATTGAACTGCTCCTAATGACTGCACAGCAAGTACTCTTAACCAATGAGCCATCTCTCCATCCCTTAGACTGTGGGGGAGTTTTCCATAAACATGTTCACTCCATGGGCCTCATGCAGCGATTACCCTTCTGTGACTCAATGCTCTTAGCATAGCATATCCTTTGGGTTTTCACTGCCATCCCTTCGTTTTCCTCCCTCCCCTGCCCCCACTTCCTTTCTCCCTTTCTTCCTTCCTTTTTTCTTTTTTTTTTTTCTCTCTTTTTTTTCTTTTGTGGTCCAAGACATTGAATTACGTATGCTATCTACCACTAAGTTATATCCCAATTCCCCATTTCAGATTTTTTTAATTTAGTTTTTTGATTAAATTTTTTACATTTATTTTTATGTGTGTAAGTATGCACCTGAATATATGTCTGTGTACATTATGCATGTAGTGCCTGTGTAGACCAGAAAGAGAAATATCATATCCCCAGGACTAGAGTTTCAAATAGTTGTAAGCCACCACATAGGTACTAGGAATTAAGGCAGGATCCTCTGGAAAAAGTCAGTGCTCTCAACCTCTGAGCCATCTCCCTGACCCTTCCTAAGCCCAGTTTTAAAGTCAGCATCTCCCCCCAGAGATTTCTGAAAAGAAGTAGGCTGGCTGCCAGCTTCCCGAGATGCAGCCCAGAGAATCTAGACTTGGTCCTAGCAGAGACAGAGACTCATAAAAGAGCCAGTGCCTCTGAGTTTTGGAGCATCATGCTTTTTGTAAGGCAAAGACATGTTCTATGACCTCCACCAGTCCGTCTGGAGGCTACGAGCCTTGGGCAAGTTTCTCTATGAACTCTCCAGATTGTCAGCACAAGTTGATTTCCCAAACGTGCGTGGCTCTGAATGCTCATGAGCCTATAGCAGCTCACAGAAGTTGTTGAATGAGTTCTTTCTTAGCTTGTTTCCTGAGAGACCTTAATTCAAGCCTCAGGAAAGGCTCAGGCATCTCTACCTTTCTAAACTGATTCCTTTGCTCCCAGTATCTTTTCAAATTGAATTCAGTCATGCCTGGATGTGCACAGGGAATTGGTTCAGGGTTATCAGGATACTGAATCCCCACAGGTTAATGTCTCCAATGTACAAAGGTGTGGAAGGATTTTTAGATGATCTATGTGAGAATTGCTCAGGTTCTTTAGAATATTGCAAAGGTTAATTTTGATTTTCAACTCCACACAACCTAGAGTCTCCTGGGAAGAGAATCTCAATAGAGGATTGTGTAGTTCAGGTTGTCCTGAGGGCATGTCTGTGAGGGATTATCTTGATTATGTTCCTTAATAAGTGAAGACCCTAAATGTGGGTAACACCACTCCCTGGGTTGGGGTCATGAACTATGTAGGAATAGAAAAATGCCTGAGCAAGCATACATTCATGCTCGCTCTGCTCTTGACTTGTCAAGACTAGCTGTTCAAGGTCCTGCCTTGATGACACCACAATGATGGACTGTACCATGTAAAGCTTGGATGAAGAAACCCAACCTCCCTTAATGTTGCTTTTGTTGGAAATTTTATAACAATGGCAAACACACAATTAGAACAGCCATCCACCCCAAATGACCTATAATGCCTATTGTAGTGGTGAACAAATTGGTGTTTTATTACACTGGGGCAACGACATGAGAAGCACCACCTGTACATGTTCTACATATGCACAAATTATTGTCAAATGTTTTCTGACTGTGTTTGCTTGGATCTGTAGAAGTAGTTGAGTAGACTGTGTGCTGTAAGCAACACTAAAGTGTCTACAGACTGGGTTTAAATGGAATTCTAAAAGTCTTTTTGTTCTTAGGTTGTAAGGCCAGATTCAGAAGAAGAATTCAAGGGAACATAAAACACAAACCCACAAGGCCGTAGGGTTGGGAGGAAGGAAGCGGGCATGGGCACCAGCAGATCCACCTGACTATCAGAAGGTCACTGCTTCCAAAAGTAGCAAATTGGATTGGGTTTTTGTAAGTAGAGCTGGATTTTAGTAACTAAGCAATGGTGCCTGTGGACTCCAGGCTTGATTGACTACTTACAGATTCCCAGAAATATGTAAAAGTGAATAGTGACCCATGACAATGATCTAGCTGAGGAGGATGACCTCACTTGGCCCTAGTGATATAAGAGTCCACTGTGGTTTGTGGTGGGTGGGGGCATATCACTGTGAGCCTTGTAGGGGACAAACAACCCTTTTAGGTCTCTTCCAGCTGCTAGTGGTTGGTGATGCCTGGTGGTTCTTGGCATTCCATTTGTATATACACCATTGAGTCCTCCATCTTCCTGCCAGGTGTGTGTGTGTGTGTGTGTGTGTGTGTGTGTGTGTCTGTCTGTCTGTCTGTCTGTCTCTCTCTCCCTCCCTCCCTGTCTATGTGAGAATGAAAATACCACAATAACACAACCTAGCACACCAATCACTGCCTTCACCTTGCTTGACACATGACCTCTCTCTTACTCACTGCTCATGTGCCAGGATAGCTCATCTGCAATCTTCTGGGAATTCTCCTGCCTCTGCCTCTTATCTCATCATAGGAGTGCAGGAATTACATGTGTATATGCTACTATATTCAGCTTAACAAAGGTTCTGAAGATTCAAACCCAGGTCCTCATGCTTGTGGGAAAAGTATTTTACTCACTGAGCCAGCACCACACCTCTCTTTGTCCTTGTTAGAAGCACCACAGTCACAGTGGTGGAGCACCTTCCCTAACGACCTTACTTCACTTAATACCTGTATAGAGACAATTTTCCAATATGGCAGTGGTAAGGGCCTCACAATATGAGTTTCACAGTTGAGATGAAAATAGTTTGATATACAGTTCACGGATAAACTGACAAAAAAACAACTAAAGCCATTTTGGTCATGAAATATAGTCAGGTGCCCGGTACATCTTCTGGCCTCTCAGAATGTGTATGCATTTATGTAAAACCCTCCTGTTTCACAAAATGATCTCCCCCTGTGCTGTGGTATTTTCTATGGTGGTGTCTCACCCCATGTCCTCATTTTATTAAGTGACTTACTTCATCTGTTTGTTGATCCAGATATTGACCCTTCTCTAGTGCATTGCATGCAGCAGATGGCCAGTAGATGATCATCAAATGCATTGATCGGTGTTCACTGTCCCATCCTACCAGGAAATATCCCAAACATGGATCTTAGCACTTGAGAGGAAAATCAGCGTTACTAAGTACTTTTGCTGTAGACTCAGTGGTGGTTTCCAGGTGGCTGGAAATGGCTGACAGTGGGCTCCGGGTCTATAGAGAGAGCCACCAATGGCTCTAGATATACAGAGAATGTAGGTCTCTAATGAGGCAGTAGTGGCTGTCAGAGATGGTGTGGCTGATGGGATAGTATCTCCAAACACCATGTTGTTGTAGTAGAGATAGCCTTAGGTATGCGTGTAGACCCAAAGCTCTTAACTCTCTCCTTTCTACATTACGGCACCTTGAACTACTTGGTTTATGGCTCTGAGACTCCACTTCTTCATTTGAAAAAAAACAGGAAAGGCTACTCCTATGACAAGCTGTGGTAGTTAGGATAAAAAATGGTCAGAGTGGCCCCCATTCGCTCATATATTTGAATGTTTGGTCCCAGTTGGTCAAACTGTTTGGAAAATATTAGGAGGTGTGGCCATGTTGAAGGAGGTGTGTCACTGGGCATAGGCTTTGAGGTTTCAAAAGCCCACGTCATCTCCAGGCTGTCCTCTCTGCCTCAGGCTTCTAGATAAAGATCATGATGTCTGCTACCTGCTGCCATGCCACCTGCCATGATGCTCAAACCCCAGAGCTTTAAATCTCCAATAAACTCTTCCTTTTATAACTTGTCTTAGCCATGGTGTTTTGTCATAGCCATTGAAAGGTAACTAAGACAGACATTGTCATGAAGGTCAAGTAAAGGAATGCAGAAAGGTGTTTCTTAAGTCCTGAAGACTTACAGGATATTGGGAAGGGGAGTGTGTGTGTGTGTGTGTGTGTGTGTGTATGTGTGTTTGTGTGTGTGTGTGTTTGCCTTGTGTCTCTACATGGCCTTTGCTGTGGAAGATGTGTGCAGGAGACAAAGAAGACAGACAGACAGCAGAAAGACAGTGTTCTGTTCTCAGGGAAAATTAGGCACGAGTCAGCAGAAAGTTCTGGCATAACATAACAGAACAGCAGTGAAGTAGGAAGGCAGCCGCCAGAGTAAGGACAAGCATGGGCCACCAAGGGCAGGACAAGGCTGTGAGCATGAGCAGCCTGGGGAAGGCAGCTATGGAGGGCTTTCTCTTGGCCCCTCCTCTGAACCTTTTCCTAGTCATACTTTGATTGACTTCACCTGTATGCAGAAGGGCCTCAGACCTCAGACACAGTCACTAGAGTTGAAATGTCCCAGTGGAGACAATCAAGACATGCACAGGCATCTTTGCTAGAGTAGATCAGTGATCCATCTCTTGTCAGATATTGTATATCCTTTCCCATTGTGTAGCTTTCCACAGCAGTGCAGACAGAGTTAAAAGTGGAAAGTTCCCCCTTTGCCTCCTTCTTGCCATAGTTTTTGTCAAGTTGTTTTGTGTTAGTCCCTCTACTGTTGTTGCTTCCACTAGAGCACATCTGCAGGGCAGGATTTCAGTGTCCTTCGGTGGCATACTCAAAGAGGCCTGCAAAGACAAATCAATCAAGGCATAAGTTTCTGCCATTGGTCCTAAGTAGGAAAAAAAAAGTCCTGTTTTGTATAAAATATGTACAGAGCATTTTACATATTTCTTAGGCCTGTTGCTATCCTGGATTTTTCAGTTGATAACAGTGAACTTGGACTCATAATAAATTGCTGAGTAATGCTAGTTGTTTCTAAGCAGAAGTGTCTGCCTACCCACTGCCATCCTGAAGGCCAGCCTGGGTCCCATGTGCCTGGCTCAGGGACCTCAGAATCTCTAGAAGCACAATATTGTTGACACTAAATCACTGTTTGCTTTTATCTCTGAATCTCTCTCTCTCTCTCCCTCCCTCCCTCTCACTCTCTCTCTCCCTCCCTCCC
>JADRCH010000093.1:2632423-2652488 GCA_019843965.1 Rhynchomys soricoides | reverse complement strand
CCTCCCTCCCTCTCACTCTCTCTCTTCCTCCCTCCCTCTCACTCTCTCTCTTCCTCCCTCCCTCTCACTCTTTCTCTGTCTGTCTGTCTCTGAATGATTCCCTGTCCACCATAATACTCTGGAAGTTGGTTCAGTGCCTATCTTCCTTTGGAGGCTCACTTCCATTAGCAGCCACCATGCATCACCCCATGCAGTGCATTCTGCATTACCTGTCTTCCCTCACCTGCACCTCTCTTTCCTGTTATGTGAAAGGTTTCTGCTTTGGGATTAGAGGAGACAGTAAGACATTGCATTAGCACACTGACAGACAGAGAGACTTCAGCATGGCAAGGGCTGCAATAACATTCAAGCCCACCAGGCTAAGTGGGGTCCATTCTTACAGGTCTCAAAGGAAGGACCACATTTTCAGGCCACTTGATTGATAAGTGGTCTGCAGCCAGTCTGTCTCTGATTCCTGGACAGGAGGTATGGGAAGCATTCTGGGGAAGGAATGTTTGACTCTGAGCATGGGGTGGAAAGGAATATTTAGCTAAGCTGCACACGTTATTAAGGTGTACCCTTTATTTAAATAGGGGATGTCCTACTACCACTTCCCCTCTGCTGTCCTGGAGTCTGTAAACTTTCATGGGCAGGACAGAGTGAGAATGATGCCCACTATTTTCTGGAATCCAGGAACCTGGGGAGTATCTTAAGGAGTAGACACTCATAGATCAGCTCTCAGTGGTCTTGCCAGTTCCTGTACAGCAGCCATGAGACAGGGCTGCTACAGATGGGCATGGCTTGATCAGCCCATAGCTAAAAACCTTATCCTTAGAAAGTTAGCCTTATGTGCAAGCTGCTGGACACCTCTCTCTGCTCAGGGCATCTGCCCTCAGAAGTCCCTTTGGTGTGAAAGTAGAGGTGATGTAGGGTTTCTCTTTAAAGGAGACGATATCAGACCCCTCCCACAAGGAAGGGGCTCTACCCAGAGCTGGGTAGGGCTGACATTTCCTGAGCTTCTGTGTCCCCTTTTCTTACAGACGTCCCTTTGAATTCTCCCTACTGTTTGTAGGCTTGGAAATATTCTCCTACCTCAGGAGATCAAGCCAGGCCTTTGAAATTTGGGGGCTCCAGAAGTTTGGAAACTGCTTGTTTCCTGGTCTCTCTGTTTTAAAACCAGCTGTTTCTAACTACCTCTTGCAATGAGCCCTAGCTTATCACTCTCTCAGAAGCCAGAAGATGTCCATCAAGCCCAGAAGGCAGGCAGTGTGCCCAGTCGTGCCTCCAGTTCCTCGCTTCTTATTGCAGGCACAGAGTTGAGGCCCCAGAGCCGCCGCACTCTGCAGGAAGTCCAGAACTTCAAAAGTCTTTTTGTCCTGCAGGGCTTTCTGACCACATCTACTGAGCTCCAGTGACCATGTGCCCTCATTAGTTCTGAGCTGGATTTAGTTAAGATGGAAATACAGATTCCTAATTTAATCAGTAACCAGGTAGCCATGGAGATAATGCCAAGCCTCTGGTCTCCTGATAAGCCTGGTGAATGGTCGAAGTAATGCAAACAGGGCCTGCAAATTGTCAATAAGGCTTTGCCAGCAGGCTTCTGCATAAGCTGCCTGTGGCCTCTGGTACTTATTAGGATTCAGAAATTTGAAAAACAGGAATTCCAGGCTTTGTCTCAACACTTGCTTTTTCTCTTCTCTCTTGCAGGTATACCAACACTCCCACACTGGATATTATGTTCTGAGCAAAATTCCTCATGGGTAAGATGGTTCTCTCTTTTTCTCTCCCTTAGAAATCTGCAGAACAAAGTTAGACAGAGAACATTAGGCTCTGCCTGATCCTAGGGACAGGAACAGGGTCCCATGGAATGGAAAAGCCCCATAGCTTTTCCTTTGACGATAGGTCTAAGTTAGCAGAGGTCACATAGTCCAGCTGCTGGCACCTCTGTGAATCCTCCTCCTCTTCCTGCTCTGACTCTGTGGAGCACAACCACCTGTGCCTCCACAGAGTGTGCCACACAGGGTGTACAGGCCCCATGGGAACCTGCTTTCCAGGGCAGCCTCATGGTTCTCTCCTCACTACTAGGAAGAAAGCCCCTTACTTCCACACATGACTTCAGAAACAAAGCTTCGTGGCGCTTCATGAACACTGTGGTCACAGATCCCACAATGCATTGGCAGAGGAAAGTAAATGAATCAGTCAGTTTAGGTCATGGGTAGAAAGAGCTAGATCTGTGCAGCAGTCCAAGACATGGTGTGTGCTTATGACTTATGCTCTTCTCTGGTGTAATTGTGTTCCAAGAAGCAAGTTCTCGGTGCTTTTGACCAAACCACTCAACTGCATGTTGTTTCATAACCTCGAATGATTTTGCTAAGCCTACCTGGTCTTGCATAAATACATAAGCCAGGGGACATAGCTCAGTTGTCAAATCATTTCACTAGCATTAATGAAGCCCTGGGTCTAATCCTAGCACTGCATATACCTGGCATGGTGACACAAATCCATAATCCCAATACTTGGAACATGGAGGTAGGAGAATCAGGATCAGAGTTCAAAGTCATTCTCAGTTACACATACTTTTGCAGTCACCCTGTGTTACTTTGAGACCCTGTGTAAAAACTACGAAGTACATGGCTTGCAGTCCAAGGGTACACATGAGCAGGGGTGCTTGCAGGTTTTCAGTTCCAGGTAGGCACATTTCATTACATTACCAATTGCCTCACCATTGAGCACCACAGGAAACCAGTAAAGTTTGGTGAAGCCTTTGCTTCAGATTAATAGCCAGCCTCTGTGCTGACCTTAGGAAGCAGGAGTGATTGTGTTGTTCCTCTCTTCTCTCTGCCTACTTCTCCCTCTGACCCTCCCATCCCTGAGTCTCCACCATTTTTTCTGGACATCTTGGTCCCGAGTTCCCATTGTCTCTTCCATTCCCTCCGTGCTCATGCTCTCTCTACCATAAAGCACTGAGGATAGATTCTCAGGGCCTCAGGGCGTGTTCTGGAAGAGACAGGACTGAGCTGTCAGCCTTGTCCTGCAGCTTCTGCAAAGGTTGAGTTGAGACACATTTGCCCAGCAGATTTCGATAAATAGCAGGAGCTGCTAAACCACATTGTTCTGGAAGAGCTTTGGCCACAGTGTGAATGTTTATCATTGCTGCAGTCTGTTTTCCTCTAAGCTTAGCTAGAATGCCAGCATGTCCTTAGAAAATAAACATGGCGAAAATAACTTCATTTGCACTTCAGACTAAGAGATGCCTGCGTGGGGATAAAGAACAAATGTGTTTGACAAGACCAGTTGGTTTATTCACAGTGTTAAACCAAAGAAACTGAAAGCGACTGGATATAGAAAGTGTCCATGTTGGTGGTGTGGGGAAAGAGGAGAGATGGTTTTGTGGTTAAGAGCACTTGCTGCTCTTCCAAAGGACTGGAATTCAGTTCCCAGCACCTACTGAGGCAGCTCACAAGGGCCTGTGTATCCATCTCCAGGGCATCCAGCTTCCTCCTCTGACTTCTGTGTGCACCTGTATTTAGCATATGTACACATAGACACATACATACACACAATCTAAAATGACAAAATAAACCTTTTAAAAGTGTGGTATTCACAGAATCTTTCCTTAAAGCATATCACAGCAGCAGCTCGGATGCAGCTCAGAAGATAGGACTCATCCTACTCACCTTAAAGCAGACAGACGTCCTCAAAGGTCACAGCACCCAAGGATAAACTGGTGCCTTGAAACTCATCCTCTACTCTGGGAACAATGATTGTGAGGGACATGCTGGATATTTCATTCCTCCTTCCATAAATTTATAAAACTTAAGGTTCCACACACAGTTTACAGCTGACATGATTAAGATTTTACTGTGTCTGGGAGGATTTAAGAAATGGATTCCAACAGTATGAGTTTTAGGAAAAGCGCCTGCAAGTCTGAGAGCAATGGAGAAGGCTGAGCTCTGGGCTCATCTGCCGACAGCCTTGCTATCTACCATTCACTTCCTATATGAACCAACACCCGTGAGCGTGTGTGTGTGTGTGAGAGAGAGAGAGAGAGTGTGTGTGTGTGTGTGTGTGTGTGTGTGTGTGTGTGAGTGTGTGTGCATGTGCACATGTGTGAGTATGCATGTGGAGGCCAGAAGTCAATTTCAGCCACTGTCTACCTTGTTTTTTTGAGACAGGGTTCCCTAGTGTCTTCCCAAGTAGGCAGTGAACCCCAGAGATGTACCTGTTCCACTCCTCCCCTGCATTGCTATTGCAAGCCTGAAGGACCATGCCCAGTTTTTGCTTTTTGTTTTTGTTTTTGTTTTTGTTTTTGTTTTTTTTTAATCAAAACAGGGTTCAAGGGATCCAGCTGAGGTTCTTAGGCTTATAAAAGCAAGCATTTTTGTGACTGAAGCTCTCCCTAGAGTCTACTTTAGGTATTTGTAACTGAAGATAATTGTAATACCCTGATTGTGTTCCATGTGTCTTGACCCCTGTACCTGTGTTAAGTGTTAAGCTGTAGGCATTCTTATCAGCATACAAAATGAAAGCCCAGAGAGGCTGAGTCAGCTGCCTAGCACCTCATAGCTAGAATCTCAGTGTAGGGCTGGTTGGCTTCTAAGTGCATGCCCCTAATGTTACCTCTTTGGAGGAATTCAAAGGCAGGTCTGATGTCACAAATCTCACTGAGGCCAGCATCCTGCCCTGTCTTCACTTCACTCTGGGTCCACAGGAAGTTGTCCTTCCATCTTCCTAAACCTTCTCCTCTTTGTCCTAAGATCCCTGGTGGCAATTCCTGTGTCAGCCGGTTTCCAGTGCTGTTAGGCCTCATCTGTGTTGATGGCAGAGGGAAGCTCTGATTAAACGACCTTTCAGCCTGCAGCTTTTGCAACCTCAACCTTCAAAAGGTCCCCTTTACCCCCCCTTTCCCCTCCCACTGGTGACAGGGAATTGCATAGCCCCAGGATCTTATGGTTTATGCTCCAAGTAGGTTCTAATAAAAGGTGAACGCATTTGCCTTATAAAAACCAAAATATCTCAATTAAAATATTAAATTAATATCTGCACATTATTCATGTGCAAAACACATTGTTCTTTATGTTTAGGGGGAATTAAAAATTTATTTTTAATGTATGTGGATGTTTGTCAGCATTTATATATGTGTACCATGCCTATTTCCTTTGGAGGTCAGAAGCCTTCAGATCTGGAACCTGGAGTTACAGATAGCACCTGTAGATAGATATAGATGTAGGTGCTGAGAACCAAAGTTGAGTCCTCTGCAAGAGTAGCCAGTGCTATTAACCACTGAGCCATCTCTCCAGCCCAAGGCTTTCTGGTGTTTTGTTTTATTTTGTTTTGTTTGATGGAGTCTTGTGTAGCCCAAGTTGGCCTTAAGCCTTCTACACAGCTACAGCCTTGAGTTTACGGACCCCCTGACTCTCTCTACCATTCAAGTGCTAGGGTGACAGGTGTTCACCACTGTGCTGAGATAAGTTACCCTTGGTAATTTTGAGGATGCAGACCTCTGCCCTTCCCACAAATTCCCACATTTCCTTCCAGTGTTCTCCCCTTTTTATTCCACCCGAGGCCATCCCAACTTCAGGATGAGAGTGTCTGTCATTTACAACTTGAATTTTCCACTAGCCACAGAAGGGTCAAATGAATGTGTCTAATTCTTAATGTCATTCCTATTCCACAAACGAAATTGATAGGGCCTCTCCCTGTCTCTGCTCTGTTGCACATCTCTGCCCCACGTGGTTAGCTTGTGTGCTTTGGGCCTGTGTTGCTAGAGCCAGAAAAAACTCAATTCATGATGCAGCAAAAGCTACAGTGAGGGTTTCAGACACCTGAGCCTGCATTTATCCAGTGTCCTAGTGCCTGGGGCAGGTCTGCTTGACTTTCACTTAGCAAGTTTTTTAAGGAGTATATTCTTGAGGGACATAGGCTTTTTACTCACAGTGTTTATTTAAATAGAAATAAAGATGTTTGTTTTAACATAATGTATTTCACTAGAAGTTTTTATGTCAGAATTTTCACTAAATAAGGCAACATTCTACAGTGGATATTAGCCACACAATATACTCTACTAGGGATTAGTTATGCTGAAGCTAGAGAGATGGTCAAGAACACACACTGCTCTTCTAAAGGACCTGAGTTTGGTTCCCAGCACCCACATTGGGAGGCTCATAACCATCTGTTACTACAGCTCCAAGGTATCTCTTCTGGCATCACTGAGAACCTGTACTCACATGCACATAACCACACATGGATGCAGAATAAAAACAAAAATCATTTTTAGAATGATTAGCTATGTTTTCAAACAAGTTTTGGTACAATTTGTTTCTTCAACATTTTTCTGGCATGATGCTTTCCTTGAATTTGTTTTGTCTTTAGACTTAGTCCTTTTAAAAAAAAAAGTGTGTGTGTGTGTGTGTGCGTGCGTGTGTGTGCGTGTGTGTGTGAGTGTGTGTGTGTGTGTGTGTGTGCGCGCGCACACGCGCACGTGCGCCAAAGAAAGAGGGAGAGGAAGGGACAGGGAAAGGAGAGGGAGTGGGAAGAAAAAGGGGGAGGAGGGAGAAGGAGAGGGAGAAGGGGAGAGAGAGAGAGAGAGAGAGAGAGAGAGAGAGAGAGAGAGAGAAAACGCTGAGGATAAGGTCATCCTGAAAGTCCCAAGAAGAAACAAAAAGATCAACTGATACTATAACAGAAATAAGTTCAATAAAATTGGGCAGCCACCTCATCAAGAAATGGTGGCACTCTGTGGGGTCTGACGGACTCAGAACAGTAATAGAGTGGAAGAAAAAAATGTGCATCAGAGGTATTACTTGGATGGCAGGCCATCTTCTGTGGATAACAGCATCCTAACTTTGCTCAGGTAAAAAAACTATATTGCTTTAGAATTGGAGTTGACTTTTTAAAGCTATGATATATTTGAGTCTTCTGCCTGGAGACTCTTTCTCCCTTTGTAGACTAGGGTGCACACGGACTTTGTTTATTTAGGAAGTGGGTACCAGGAGGAGAGCAGTGCTCCCCCAGAGACTCCTTAGCACCTCACACAGGCATCCACACTTCAGCTCTTTAGTGTAAGGTCAGTCCTCAACCCACAGGCTGACCAAGTTCTGCTTTCCTTCCATAAGTCTTTGGTTTCCAGGGGGTGGGACAATGTCCATCCCCAGCTTCTGGAGAACTAAGGACAAGACACACAGTCCAGGTCAGAAAATAATTGTTGAAACGCTACATTATTATTAACACTGCAATGAGCAACAGAGCTCAGAGGAGGCATTGTTTTGGGTTTATCTGTTGATCTTTGAAACAGGGTCTTACAGTGTAGCCCAGGCTATCCTTGAACTCAGCATCCTCTTGTCTCAGCCTTCTAACTGCTACAAGTGTGGGATGCTACCACATCGAGGCTTGGCTGCTGTGCTTGAGAACTTAAAATTTTCTTTGAAAGGAGATACCAGTATGTGTAACAGCGCATGATAAAGTAACTCTGAGGATGGTCTTTATTCTGATATGAAAAGCTTCCTTCCAAATCAAGAAGGAAGAGAGGACTGTGTGTAACTCAGTGACAGCTGAATTGAGCTGAGCCTGGTGGCTCAGTCAGTTTTCTTGTAGTTTATTCTACTAGATAAGACATGAGGAGATGTTGGAAGCTTGGTAAAGTCATCATCAAGCTTGGCTTCACTGGAAGGTATGAGTGCACAGCCAGGGCACATGGAGAGCTGCAGAGTTAGGTGAGTTGTACGGTGTACTTGAAGAATGTGTTACTTGAACCCCAGCCTGGTGTGGTTTCTCTGCATGATAAGAACACTCCAGACATGTTGAGCATAGGAGAGACAGTATAAGCTCTTAGCAAGACTTAGAGCATGGAGTAGATGAAGGAAAGTGGAGATGAGAAGCTTATATCCAGTTAGGGGTTTGCATGCAGTGTGGAGATCTGCAGACATGGACCATGGGAGGGTTCAGTGGTATGAAGGTCAAATACATTGTGCCTATGGATGGGCGGCTGGTGTTCTCTTGGAGAATAAAGATGGATGTTAAGTGTTTGTGTCCCATGGCCTCCTAAATAATCCTTGGTGGCCTGTGCCCAATTATGAGTTGAGCCCAGTGCATAAGAAAACCAGGGCTAGCAAGTTTAGGAAAACACATGAACAAGTCTCAGCACCCAGGTCTGCTCCTCTACAGCTTGGAATTTCTTGTCTCTGGGACCCACCTGGTGCACACTCTATCTTTGCAAAGTGAGCAACCATCAAAGCTTCCAGAGCCTGCATCACTAGATTATTCCTACCCTTGGAGAAGTGTTACTAACATGAAAGCAAACTGGAAAGATATTCTTAAAATGGCATGCATTGGAGGAGTCCTACTGAAGTTTCCAGAACCATGGACAGCTCACTGTACTCTGAGCTCCCTCCTCTCTTCCTCCAGGATCTTTTGTCAGTGTAGCCACCACTAGCCAGCTACACCTGTGTGAGCACAAAAGAGTCTGCTGCTCTGGACACAGTTACTCCACCCAGAGCTATATATTAATGAGATCATCTTAAGTGTGTACCTTCTTCTATAGAAAGCACTGCAGGTTTGGTAGGGGCACACATTCCACAAGGCAGCCCTTCCTAAGACTTCCTAGGTCTGCCTACTCTCGCCTTTCCCTCGGGCGCCACCTAGTGGGATGTAGCCTGCATTTCAGATTCTTACCACTGTCCCTGAGTATTGAAGGCTTTCTTATGACAATGAACATAATGCTCCCCATTGCTTCCAGCTCTCTATACCAGGTTATAGATGTAACCCGGAAATGTAAGCAAAAATAAACACCATTTCCCTTTTTTAAAAAAGTCAGTGTGTCTAATGTTATATTTTATCCCTCTGGGCTGTTGATCACTTTCTAGTGTGAGGAATCACACGGTAGGTTTTCAGTTGTGCAAAACTAGAGGCATATGTATGTCATTCTCCTGAGAGAGAACTGTATGTGTGACTCCAAGGCAATCTATCCACAGATCTGTCTGCAGATCAGTACTACTCTGCATCAGGCTGATGTCCCAGTATGGCCACATTTAGAAAATGCATGCTATGATCACAACAATATAACAGTGCCTAGCACTTGCTCAGCACACAGTGGAAGGCCATATGCCTGTTGCTAGCTGTTGCATTTCATATTGCTTTAGACATGTTCTTTTTCTTTTCAGTGCTTTGGACTATTCCTAGCAGAAGACTAGACAAATTCTCTCTCTCTCTCTCTCTCTCTCTCTCTCTCTCTCTCTGTGTGTGTGTATGTGTGTGTGTGTATCTAATAGCATCCATATTTCAGCATTGGCTTAGCGTAAACATGAAGGACAGTCTTGACCAAGATGGAGGCAGTGGGAGAACTATCTATATAGAATATGGGTTGGGGAGACTGGTGGGTAAAGAGCCCACCACACACATACTCTGTGTGTCCCGTGACTAGCACCATTTGCTTGCAGCAAAATTCACTTCTCTGATTGCACCTTCAGAGGTTAAGTCAATAGATGCATCAGCCATGGCCAAGGTGAGAACATTTGCATCACCACAAAGTGCCACATACCCCTTCCATCCCTCCTGGCAACCACCATGTCATCTGTCCTCCCCTTTGCTTTGATGTTGCCTATTAGGACAGTGTTTCAATCTGTATCCCAGACTATCCTGGAAATTGCTTTTGGGTTTGAGCTGGCCTCACACTCACAGTGATCCTCCTGCCTCAGCCTCCTAGGTGCTAGGACTGCAGACATAAGCCTGGCTCCCTCTGCCTCTCTAGGGTGTGTGCACATGAAGTTGTATTGTGTGTGTTTCACTCCTTTCCTGGTGGAGATTCCTTCTTTGAGATTACCATGTTGGAACATGTACCTGTGACCCACTGTGTGTTACTCAATTTTCATTCATACAACCAATGATTGACATCTAAGTTGTTTCCCATTGGAGGCTATTATGAGTGAGTCTGCTCTGAATGTTTGAGTGGACATATGTCTTCTTTTCTCCTGGGTAAATGCCTGCAATTAGACCAGCTTAAATACATAATTAATATGTGGTTAATTTGATAAAAAATGTCCAAAGTGTTATTCAAAGCAGCTGTGTCATTTAGACCATACACACATGCGCGAGCACACGTGCACGCGCGAACACACACACACACACACACACACACACCTTTCTTTCAATGTGTAGCTTTTTAACCTCCTGCCCTCCACCTGGTCTTTGCTCAGCTGGAGGATGTTCCAATGTCCTGGGAATGGCTCTGTACATAGCTTGGAACCTCAGGCTTTGTGTATACAAAGCTATGCTCCCAACACACCAATGCAATCCTACATCTTTTCAGCAGACAGTTAGGGACTCAGGTGACACTGTCCAACCTTAAGGAGCTGCTGGCTGATGCCCCTTCTTCCCAAAAATTGTCTCTGTGGAACACTTCATATGTGCTGAGGTCAAATATGAAGTGAGACCAGATGTGGAGTGGGGTGCCACATGCATGCACTGAAGGGACCTTAAGCATCATAAAGAGGCCTTGGGCTCTGTGTGCTGGCCAAATACTTCATTTCTTGGCCAGATTGTTGAGAAAACTTGCTTTTGCAAGAACCACCTTTCTCCAGTCACCTCAAGAAAATTCAAAGGAAGAACTGAGGGTGACCTGCTTGGTCCTGCTCTAGTTAGGGTATCAGGTGTGGAGTCCAGAGCTGCCCCACATGGGTGGGTTGATGGTGGGGTAGCAGTTAGTCTTTAGGTTTGGTGGTTTCCAAGTGGGAAGCAGCTTTGCTTGAGAGAGCACTGAGGACCTTCTCAGTCTCACTTAACATATGCATATTCCATCCCGGGAACAGCACAAGAAAGGTAGGCAGGCTATGACTCCCCAGAGGCAGAGCAGATGCAGTGCCCAGCCCAGGCTGCTTGCCTGGCCAGAAGGTGCCTCTGCACCTGCCTTCATAAGCAGGGCACATGGAGACACCGTGATTCAGCCATCTAGTTCCAAGAGTTCCAAGACAAGGTCAGGCCCATGACATACACTGGGGAGAAGGCATGATGGCTAGATAGCTTCCTGGCTCTAAGACTCTTGACTCAGACAACAGCAAGGAATTGTGGGATTTCAGACACTCAAGAAGCAATTGGCAGAGCACACAAATTATAAAGGACTGCTTTTGAGAAGCAGTGCTTTTGAGAGTCCAGATTAGAATTTCACCCCAGCCAACGTTGGGCTTCTGTCCTTCCCAATGACACGAAGTTTGGACTCCAACTCCACCAGGAGGGTGGTATGGCCTGACCTCTTTAGAGTTAATCTTTTCCATAAACAGAAATGTAGACAGCCAAGGTTCTAATAACTAATGAGAGGGTCAAGGTTTTCTATCTCTGCAGATTCTAATCTTATTCACCACACTACTGCCCTAAGGCAAATTCCTACAGACCTTAAGGGCTGAAAGAAGCTCTCAGAGCTTTGTTAGTCTAAAATTTTATGTCTTCTAGGTACCAGTGCTGTGCTGGCTTCTCATACTGTATGTACCCAGTTCCAGTGTATAGCTCAGCACTCTAGTATCCACAAAGTACCAATACTATACTAGGTATTGTACTAGGTACTAGTACTACACTAGATATAAACAGTGCACTAAGTACTAGTACTAGTAATACACTAAATTCTAGTGCTATACTAGGTACCAGTACTACACTAATAAATGCCTTATCATGTTAGACTCCATTGGCCTGCACTGTTACATCCTGCAATCTCACCACTGTTAACTCCAAACCGACTCTCTCCACTCCCATGGAGTTCTGCCATCTTCTTTTCCATGCCTTTCCCAGAACCCCTCCTCTACTGGCTAAGTTCAGCCCTGAGGAGTCCCCAGATCTGCAGCTGTGTAAGTCAGGAAAGGACATGGGCCTCAGCATGGTCATCACCCAAATTGGCCCTGCTGTGGCTCAGCTCCTGTCTGCAAGGATGGGCTCTTCCCTCCAAATTGCTCCAGTGGTATTAATTACTCTCAGCCTGACTGCTTCTGGCCCTGACAATTTGCCACTTGGTAGCATAAAGGAGATGATGCTCTGACTGAAGCAGGACACAGCGGAAGCCTGGCAATGTGGCTTCTGCATCTGGTTGTAATGTGGTGGTACCATGACCTTGGCAGCCCCTGAACTTTCCCAACATCCCAGCAGCCTTTGCCTATCCACTTTCCCACATACTCGCCCTAACAGGACTCTTTCAGGCCCATGTCTGATTACATGCCTCTGGTCCTGTGAGCTCAGTCTCCAAGCACTCAGCTCTGCCTTTAGAAACTGAAAGGAATGGCCAGGCAGATTGAGGGGAATCAGTACTTGCTGAACTGTTCTTTAAAACATGGATAGAATCTTCCAGCAGACAAGCCACTTTCTTTGCCATAGACTACAAACCCATTAGCTAGCACTTCCATCAAGTTCTACTTGGGGGAGAGGGGTGGCACACACAGTTTTTCCATGGCTGTGAGATCCCAGAACTTTGGCTACAGCTGTGTTGTTTTCCCAGACTGTCCACCATTGATGTGCTTCCAAATTCCTACTGGAGCTCTGCAGGGTCTCATGGGGCTACCTGAGCTCCGCAGGGTCTCAGGCTAGCTTCCCTGTGATTTCCTTTATTCCAATCCGTCATCACTAACCTTGTGCTTTAAAAAGAAAAAAAATAGTGTACACATTTATTTGGTTTAAAATAATTCCCCAAAAGGTTTCCTTTGTCCTCAGATAACAGAAGCAGCTCTAGATGACACCTCCCATAGAACCCTGAGCTCTAGCCCTGTACTTACATAGACACATGTCTGTTGCATAAACATATGTGCAGATGTCTATTGCAGCTTGGAACTTTGGCATGCACACTGGGTGCCTGAGCTTACCATGAACACACAGCTCAGTCCCCTCTGTCAGAGTGAGCCACTGAGCTCAAGCCACCTCTTCTGCTGGGCCTGTTCTCAGGTGTCAGAACTTCTTTACATAGCTTATGTTAGCTAAGACTATAGCCATAGGTGAAGGATTTGGGAAATTTGCTCTCATGGCCACTAAAAGCAGGTCCCCAGTATTGGATCAGACACCTATGGGTCGGTACAGAACTGAAAAGGGAGGAGATGAGAGGAAATGGAACCAGATGGAGAGATGGTAGGCCCCTAGGGAGGGACCATGTGAGGCTGTCTGTCTTCCTCATGCTCCAGTCTGGGCTCCTGTCCCATACTGGGAGGAACTCTTTGTCTTTTTCTCCTGCATCCAGCTCAGGGCAGGCTGTGTAAGCATTTGTTCCAAAGTGGAATTTTGCCAAAAGCTGAACACAGAAGGTCCTAAAAGTGTGGAAACCTCAATTTAACTATATAGCTGTGAGGTGAGCCTATGAGTGGGAAGTAAACCCATCTCCCATTCCATCTGAAGGAGGCCCAGGCTCACAGAGGAGCAGCTGTCCAGGTGCCTGAGCCACCTACTGTCACTTCCCAAAAGGGCAAGTCCTAACATGGCAATGTTATGGTACAGCATGCTAACCAAGCCTGGCCAAGCTATGCGAGAGGAACAAGGAACCTGAAAATTACGTGCACAGAACCCACCAGCCTCCACCAGCAGCAGTCAGCAGCCATCCCTGTCAGCTGACTCCCAAGAACAGTGGCCAGTGATAGACCACCCCACCTCAAGCAGTAGATGGCTCAGAGAGGTAAAGCCATCAGCCCAGGGCTGCACAACCTGTTATGACTGGGGCTTCATGAGTCCAACCCTTATGTGGCCGAGACTCCCACATCACCAGTACTGCTAGGATAATCTGTTACTGGACACACTGATCAGATGCCTCCTCTGAGCCAACAGGCCCAAGGAGGAATGAGACCATGACATCATGATAGGGTCTGCTCTAAAGGAAAAAGATAACACAGAGTTCTGAGTCTCACCTGCAGCAGGGAACAGCTTCCTGGGGGCCTGAAGGCCAACCAGAGAGGAAGCTGCAGCTTATCTGTTAGTTTTGCTGGTTCTGTGTTGATGGGGTTTGAGGAGACAGCCTGGCTTGGCAGGCTTTAGCTGATTCCAGACTACAGGACAGGGATGGGGTGATTAGGGTGGCCATCTGGGATGTCTTCTGTGGGGTTGTTAATGCTTTCCAGCAGGCACCCGCCCTTTATCTCAGCTTAGGAAGGGCTTTCTCAGTCAGCACTGGAGGTCAGCTTAAGCTCGCCTGAAGATGTATGGAATATGAATGGCCTAGAGCACGGCTTGCCCCCCTGACCTTTCTCCCCCCTTTCCTCCTCTCTCCCTCCTTGCTTCCTTTGCAAAGTTCTTTTGAGGACTCCTTCTCACATCCTTAATTTACAGATTTAAGTCACACAGCTTGGTGACTTGGAGAGTATTTGAAGGGCTTAGCCACCATTGCCTCTCTGCTTTGAAGCATTTTATTTCTGCCAAAATGTTTCATGGTTCAACCACCCACCAGCCCCAGATTTACCCCCAGACCCACCCTAGCCTGTCTCATTTCTTCTTTCAACTGGGATAGATTGAGGGTAGACTGACCTGGGGAAACAGTGACCAACACGGCAGACTGTCTTTCCATGTGACTTGGAACTTCCTTGTGATCTGTGTGCCTGTAAGACACATGGGACAATGGGGCCCAGCTACCCCATTGCACATCAGTGATCAGAGAGTCCAGAACTTTTGTGGGATTGGGGTCAGAGGGGGTGGGGAACTAATATAACAGTAGCAGGACTCCTGTGCTTGGAAGCCCTGATAGCATGGGACTCCTAACACAAGAACTTAAGTGAATGATTCATGATACAGTAAAAGGGCGACAGGCATATCTAGGTACTGAGTGAGTTTCAGTTATTACAAATAGGACTCTTGACCCCTCAGTAACTGAAGGTTGCCCCTTGCTAACCTACTATGCATTTTTAATCAGTGTGTACCTACTGTGGACAGCACTTACCTAAGTAAGTACATGTATCTTTTTATGTCTGCCACTATGCTAAACATATGAGAAAACTCAAGAAAACTCACAATATTTGACATTGAAGATGCAGGGTTGGGAGATTTTTTATGATTTTAGTCCTGAAAGTTTAAAGCCAGGGAAAAAAAGCAAATTTTAGCTTTTCTTCCTCCTAAATGCCATTGCTGTTGGGGAAGCTTTTCAATTCCTCAAAATAGCTTTGGAAGATAAATGAGCAAACTTGGCTGGGTGCTAATTCACTCGTCAGAATCCAGTATGATTTATGCCCTGTTTTGTTTATTGCTCAAATAAGCAAAATCAGAATGGATCTTGTGATTATTCTGAGTTATGTGAGTCCAGATCATTTTATTCTTCCTTAATCATTTTTGCACCAATCCATCTCTACCCAGCGATGATTCATCACAGAGCCTGGTGCCCATTCTTCAGAATAAAGAAAGGTAAAGGAGGAAGATGGAGAGGGTATCAGACAGCCCCAAAATTAATCAGCAGGTTACTTTGTGTCTCTACATACACACACACACACACACACACACACACACACACACTCAGAGTTTCAGAATAATTAGTATATGGTAGGATGGTAGGGATCACTGGCCAGATTGTCAGGCATGTCCAACCTTTTAAAACAGGGACACAATGTTGTCATTGTCATCTACAAAGTCCACACTCAAGAACCACATAATCTAGTTACAAAATACAATGTAAATAAGTGCTTATAATGTTTTAAGTATGTTTATGAGTTATGTGTTTGGGCTGCATTCGTAACCACCCGGGCCTGCATGTGTCCACAGGCCACAGGTCACGAGCACATGTGGCACCTTGGGTATGCATCATAGGTTACTGCTGCTGACTTCTATGTGAGACGAGGAGCTAAGCCTCTGATTGGTTTTTTTTCCCTTTGAGGCAGTGTCTCTTAATGAACCTAGGGCTATTGTCTGGGGCTAGACAACAAGTCTCAGAGATCCTCTTGTTTCTTCCTCCCCAGTGACAGGGTCACAGGCATGTGTCCTCCATACCCAACTTTTCCATGGATGTTGGTGATCTGGACTCGAGTCCTGGTGCTTGCACAGCAGGGACTTCACCCTCAGAGCCATCTCCCCATCCCCAGTGAACCAGGAGAGGGAAAATTAAAAAGCTGTGGGGTAGGGCCAGCAAGGCTTAGAAGTGGGAGAGTGCTGGTCAGATGACGTTTCCATTCATTTTCTTGTCTGGTTTGTGCTGGGATGCCGAGGTTAGGAACTCAGAGAAGACAGGAAAGGCTGTGCAAGTAGGCAGAGTCTTGGAAGCAGAACAAACTTGAGATCCTGAACTCATCATCAAGAAAGGTTGAAGAGACTGTAGATATGTAGCCTCCTGGAATAGGCAGAGCCTGAGGCTGAGAAGACAACAGTTGCCATGGCAGGGAACTAAGACTGTGTGGACAAGCAGTGACACTCCCTTGTGGTACTGACACAGTGATGCATGATGCATTTGTCTAAACCCATAGTCAACTGGTGGGAGTCAGTGAGAAGAAGCATAGATTGACGAATGTAAAACCCAGGCAAGATATTAATAATGTGAATACATTATTGTCAACTCTTCTGAGAACTTAGAATGATTTAAAGCACAGTAGTAATACAGTTTTCCCAGAAGCAAAGTACAAAGGAAAATTGTCCTGGCTACAGGCTGGGACAAGATGCATGGTTCAGACAAGAAAAGGATGCGTACTATCTAGACACTGAGGGACCAGTATGTATTAAGAAGGTGTGCTGTTCTGAAAAGCAGGGAGCCTGGCCAGTGGGATCCTCAGGATGCTGGTGCTGAGAAGGCAGGGTTCAGTGATATCACCTTGTAGAGGAAAGGGGTGGGGCAGCAGACAGGAGAGGAAGACTCTCCATGCCATAGCATACATGTCTCAGCCTCTAAAGGACAGAGGCAAGAAACAGGACTTGGCAATGGGAACCTCAGATGCAGATGGATCTGACTGTGTGGCTCTGGCTACCTGCTCACCACAGGATCTCTGCCTGGATGTAGCACATGCAGAGGAAAGGCAGGTTCTTCCTGGAGGTGAGCACAGGGCCATCTACTAGCCCTATGCAAAGGAGACAGAGGTGACTGGGAACAGGAACAGAGATGAAGTAATGGAATGAAATTGAGAAGCTAGGTCTCACCAGAAGGCTGTAACAGTGGCCAGTGGCAAACTGAGTTACACACACATACAGAGAGGGAGGGAGGGGAGGGGGAGGGAGGAGAGGGAGGGGGGAGAGGGAGAGGGGGGAAAGGGAGAGGGGGAGATGGAGAGGGGGAAAGGGAGAGGGGGGAGAGGGGGAAAGGGAGAGGGAGAGAGAGGGGGACTATGGTTCCATGCAGCTCTTCAGTGGTTCTCTGTGGCCCATCTGTGGATAGATGGGGCATAGTCAATAGAATCCTTGTGTTTAAAATACTGGGCAGGACTGCATAAAGGCCACCAGCATGGACAAATGAAGTGAAACTTCAGAATATTCACTGAGCAAGGGTACAAAGTAGAGGGACACAGAGAGTGCCACCCTAAAGACTTTTAATTAGAAAGCAAAACAATCTGATACTGTGGGATCCCAGTGTAAAAATAGAGATTTAATTCACCATAGCAAGTGTGGGTGGTGGGGTAGAGATCCTCAGCCCACTTGCCCCTTTAGGGATTCACCGATTTGCTGTCACTGCTGAGTTCCAAAGAACAAACTTGTCTTTATGTCTGATAAATTAGTATCCCTTTTAAACAACTTTCATCATATAGTCATTACAATAACACTTTATTCGTACTCAACCCACTGGTCCAACTAATTAAATGAAAATCTAAGGACATACACATGCATTATGATGTGTGGCCAAATTAATTACCTGTCATTTTATCAAGGATTAAGCTGGCATCTGTGGAACATAGCTACGCATCTCCATGGGCAGTACAATTCTGGATGTTGTCTACAAGGCAAATTTAATGCTCCTCTGTAGGAATGTGGGGAAGAGGGGTTTAGGCTGATCTACTTTGTTGTTCCAAGGTCTGTGCTATCAGGGTGGAATCCCACTACTTCCTGGCCTCCTCCCCTGAGGACATCCTGGATGGATTTCTGCAATCCCAGTGGGCAGCTCACTTTGGGGATCTTGGAGTCAATGGGCTGACTTAGAGAATTTGAGACATTAAGAAACTCACTAGCTAGGAAGAAGGAGAGAACCACATCTTGAAGTACTGTTGAGTTAATATACATCATTTCTCTTGAATTTCACAACATTCTTAGATGATGGAGGTCACGTTCCTACCGACCTTCAACCTGGTCCACCCAGGCCTGTAGCTGGCTGACCAATCTGATGGCTTCAGATTTCTTTGCTTCCTTTTCATAAATGATGTCATGCCTTATATTTTCCTAAATTCCTTTAAGATACTGCAGCTAGTAGACTGCACAAGGTCTTCTGAGACTGTCACCCTTCACTCTATTGTGATTTATAGAAAACTTTGCTCTTTTCCACAGCCTCCTGTTCTTTGCCATGTGCCATAGTATTCTGAAGAAGAGAGAAAGATTAAACTAACCACTAATAAATATGTATTTTAGGATGTATAAGTGATTCTGTGCCTTGTCGGTACATTACAGACCGATTACTCAAGCTCACCAGCATACCCACCACCTCACATAGCCTTTCTTATAGCAGTACACCAGTAAAAACCTAACTGCTGGGCTGCAGAGGGGGCTTACAGTTAAAGCAGTGGAGAGTACAGGCTCCACTTCAGAGTGTGGTTCCCAGCACCCACCTAGGGAAGCTCACAACTGCCAGGAACTCCAACTCCAGGGGATCCAATGCCCTATGGCTCCTGCAGGTACCCATTCACAAACATACACATAGATATATAGAGAGATATATAAATGGATATACAGATCATATATATATAGAGAGAGAGAGAGAGAGAAACCATATATATTCATCTATCCATCTATGTGTGTGTGTATGTGTATCCATCTATATGATATATATATATCTCCATTTATAAATTTTTGGTTACAGATATATGAATGGTTCTGGAGACTATTAAGAATCCATCTGGACCTGCATGGTCCAGACCTCCGTTACTCCTAGCTTCTCTGCTCCACTGAGGACTGTCATTCCAGCTGCCTTTCTCATATCTAGCCTCTTGTCTTCACACTCCTGTGAGGCACTGTGGAGTCTTACGTCCTCATCTTCTCCTCCTGTTTTTGTTTGTCTGTCTTGATTCTTACAGTGCTATTGGGATTATTTTCTGTGTTTGAAGCCCTGATCATGAAAAGGCCTGCTCCATACTCCTTCCCTTTGACTCCTAAAACTCTATGTCTTTCTCTTCCAAAGACAAACCACATTCTGCCCCCCCTCTTTAGTCACAAGCAAACACTTTTGTGGCTATCTGCAGTGTAGGGACTATGCTTTCAGGGAGGGGTGCTCTCCTGGCCATCTTGCTCCCCAAGAATGCAGATGCCATTCTACAGGTGGGGTGGTAACTTCAAAATAAATGAAAACTGCTCTTTCTACCTATGGAAGACAGCAGCAGCTATAAACAATAGTGAAATATTCTATAGCAGTGTCACAGATGTTTTCATGGTGTTTTTTTTTTTCTTGGCTTATATTTATTAGGACATTTGAATTTATAAACACTATTTTGATGTCAAGGAATTTTCCATATCTGTAAATTAAGAATTTAAAATGTGGGGCTTGGGAGGTGGATCAGTCAAATGCTTCTATAAAAGCACAGAGTTTGTATTCACAGCACTATGTGAAACCTAAGTGTGTGAGCTGGGATCCCAGCACTGGGGTGTCAGAGACACAGGATCCAACAGGTCAGGCTAGTCAGATTGACAACCTTCAGGCTCATTGAGAGACCCTCACTCCAAAATTAAAGATTAATTAATGGTTGAGAAAGATCCATCATCAAGCTTTGTCTCTCACATGCACAAGCATACATGCACATGCACCCGAGCATGTGTACATGTGTACACAGTACACACATATGTGTATACACAGGCTGGCTCCCATGTAGACACAATTGGAAAATATCCCCCAAAATGAAAAATGTAAGAGATGTTAAATGGAAAAAACATCTTTCAATTCTTCTCCCTTTCTCCCTCTCTCTAACTCTCTCCCCCTTCCCCTGTGTCCTCTCGATCTCTCCCTCCCTCCCACAGTCCCTCTCTCCATCTCTCCCTCCCTCCC
>JADRCH010000093.1:2552773-2632023 GCA_019843965.1 Rhynchomys soricoides | reverse complement strand
CTCCCTCCCTCCCACAGTCCCTCTCTCCCTCCCTCCCACAGTCCCTCTCTCCCTCTCTCCCTCCCTCCCACAGTCCCTCTCTCCCACAGTCCCTCTCTCCCTCTCTCCCTCCCTCCCTCCCACAGTCCCTCTCTCCCTCTCTCCCTCCCTCCCTCCCACAGTCCCTCTCTCCATCTCTCCCTCCCTCCCTCCCACAGTCCCGCTCTCCCTCTCTCCCTCCCTCCCACAGTCCCTCTCTCCATCTCTCCCTCCCTCCCACAGTCCCTCTCTCCCTCTCTCCCTCTCTCCTTCCCTCCCACAGTCCCTCTCTCCCTCTCTCCCTCTCTCCTTCCCTCCCACAGTCCCTCTCTCCCTCTCTCCCTCATTCCTTCTCTGTATCTGTGAGAGAATACAATTCATCCTGTGGCCACTGGCTTTCAAAGGTCAGAATGACCCGGCTTCATACTTAGAAAAGAATTATTTGCAAGGAGAGCTAATGATGAAGACATTGAGTGTGGGATTTATGGCTGCTTGGCTGTGGGTTTCGCTTAAGTTTAACTGCCCTGGACATTTTAAACATTGATCTATATAGTTCTCTGCATGTTTTCTCCTGATGAATATTTATCATTTGGATTAAGTAACAGTGGACATAGTTCAGCTTTATGTGAATTATGTACATCTGCAGAAATCCAGCAGCAGCTGAGTGAGACATGTTATTCAGTAGCCACGAGACAAGAGGAGAGTAATACTGTCAGGTGACAAGTGGAAGCATAGTATATTCTTTGTTCCCAACTTTGTGCTTTGTTTCTGTTTGTCTGTCTGTCTCCTCAGGGACCCTCAGAGTCTGGACCCACCAGAAGTCAGCAACGCAAAGCTTCAGTACGCAGGGTGGGGCCCGAAAGGCCAGCAGCTGGTAAGCAAGCTGGGTCTAGATGCCAGATTTTGATTTTTACTGTTGATGTTTTCTAAACTGTTTATCATTGTACACATCTGACGTGTGTGTGTGTGTGTGTGTGTGTGTGTGTTGAGAGAGAGAGAGAGAAAGAGAGAGAGAGAGATGTGTGTGTGGTGTGTATGTGGTATATGTATATGTTATGTGTGTGTGCTGTATGTATGTGTGTTGTGTGTGTGTTGTATGTGTTTCTGTGTGTGGTATGTGTGGTGTGTGGTATACGTATTGTGTGGTGAGTGAAATGTGTGTGTGTGTGTGTGTAGTGTGTATGTGGTGTGTGTACATGTGTGTATATGTGTAATTAAGGTTTAGATAAATGCACCAAAGTACCTGATTATATAAAATCATTGTTTCTTTTCAGATAGAGAATTCTCATTTTAAAAGTGGGCCCTGATGGGCTGGGGAGGGCACTGGGTATGGAGACAGGCAAACCACAGGGACTCCTAGGCCAGCCATGCTCACTAAAATGGAACAATGTTCATAAAGAGACCCTGTTTCAAATAAAATAAAATAAAAATAAACCTAGAGAATGACAGAGGAAGACAGCTAATATCAACCCTCCAGCCTCCACATGCATGTACAGGTAACCACACCTACCCAAATGAACACAAACACACACACACACACACACACACACACACACACACACAGAATATCATTAAATCCCAAAGGTTTCCTTCACTATGAGAAAACACCTTGGAAAACAGCCAAGAATGAGTTCCTTTGGGCTCAGAGTTTCAGAAGTCTCAGTCCATGGTTGGCTGGCTTCTTCATTCCTGGGCTCATGAGGAAGCAGAGCACCATGTGAGAAGGTGTGTACAGGTGGAGCAGAGCTGTCTATCTATGGCAGCTGAAAAGCAGGGCTGGGGTGTGAGGGTGGTGTACTAGAGAGATACGTCCTTGGATGGCATGCCCTAATAAACGAGTTCATGCCATCTCCACTTACTATTTGTCTCATCTGGCTATGAATGAGTTGGTGGGATATTCCATAAACAACATCAGTGGCTTTGTAAGCCAATCATCCCTCAGTGGTGCCACCACCTGGGACCAAGCTCTTAGCACATATATCCAAGCCATAATACATCCTTAGCTCCCATATCCAGTGTACTTAGTTGAGTGCTGGCCCTGTAACCATGTGTGTAGATGAAGTTCCTTGGAGGATTGCATGAGAGTCATCAGGTGCTACACATTGTTACACGTGGTACTGTAAACTCACACTCATCCTGGAGGCTTATGGAGAAAGTGGACTTGTTCATCGTTAAGAAGCTGTACCCCAGTCAGCTATATCAGCAGGGGGAAATCTCCAGAACCAACATAGGCTTGACTCTTTGACATCAGTGGCCTTAATGAACCCAAATAGGCAGAACTAAGATGTTGAAAGTCCTGCAAGTTTAAAGGATGGCATATAGATTACTTTCCCTACTGTTGCTGCAAAATGCCTGATAAAAGCAATTCAAGGAAGGAAGAGATTTGTTTAGCTCACAGTATGAAAGCCCAGCCCTACATGAGGGAGCAGACATGGCTGCAGCAGCCTGAAACATCCTCAGTAAGGAGGATCCCAGCCTATAAAATGGAGCCACTCACATTTAAGATGGGTCTTAACATCTCAATTAACCTAATTTAGAAACTCCCTACAGATATGCCAGGGGTGTGGTTTCTTGGTGGTTTTAGATTCTGTCAAGTTGCCAATCAATGGTAACTATCACAGACAGTGTAATTTAAAAGGCCCACAGTAAACAGCCTTGGCATAAGGTTCCCAGCCCAAAACTCATCCCTGGCTGGCCATGGTTACTCATAGCTGTGAGGCTGTGGTGAGGATGAAGCAGACAACTAAGAGAAGAATATGTATGTCATAGCCCCAGCATGACAGGTGTCACACCAAGGCAACCAGTAATTGTTATGAATCCTGTTTAGCTTCGTTTCTAAAGACTGGGTCTCCCTGCACAGTGTCCCTCTGGTGTTTTGATCTGATGGCTTGGTGGCTGTGACTCAATTGCTACTTTCTCTTCCATCTGTAAGAAGATTAACTAAAGCTACCTTTAGGTGTCTCCTTCCTAAAACAGGATTGCATTTAAAACTGCAGCAAGTTTAAGCTGCCTAACATGGGTCTTCTGGAAGATCAACAAATGCTTTTAACTGCTGGGCCAACTCTCTGCCATGCTGACCAGTCACCTCTTAAAGATGCAGGGGTGGTGTTGGATTGATGATCTACTGTGTTACAAATGAAAAGAGTCATCGTATTCCCCCATTGTGCAGTTCTATTTGTTTGGTTGCACCTCAATGCCACTGTCTTGAATTAATTCAAATAAGAAATTTTGGGCCACAGAAGAATCTTAGAAATTCTTCAAGGGTCTAGCCAACTAGAGATTTCAATGGGCCTAACTGGCCAAAATCAGTGTGGTGATTGGAAGAACCACTGAAGAAGAGGGACCTGGTTTGCAGGGGTGGGTAACCTGTCCCTCAGTCACAGGAAGCACCTGTAAGTTTTCCAGGAGCCTGCAGAGTGTCCTAGCACTTGCATCTTTAAGAGGTGACAAGTCAGTGTGGCTAGAGAGATGACTCAGCAGTTATAAACATTTGTTGCTCTCCCAGAAGACCCCTGTTAGACAGCTCACAGCTGCTTGTAATTCCAGTTCCATGGACCTGACACCCTCCTCTGGCTTCTGCAGGCACTTGTATATGTGGTATACACACACAAATAAAATCTTTAAAAAATAATTAACTTGAAAAAAAGATTTTGATCCTTCTGTAGATGTGGTCACTGTACTCCTTACTTTGTGGTCAATAGCCCAGTGTGCCCAGCCAGCCTGGCTTTGATCCTTCTGTAGATGTGGTCACTGTACTCCCTACTTTGTGGTCAATAGCCCAGTGTGCCCAGCCTGGCACCCAGGCCCAGCCACAGTAATGAGGGAAGAAAATAAGAAGCTGCTTCCTTATAGAGTTACTGAGAAAAAGACACCAGTACTGGTTTTTTTCAGAGGTCTCTGTGTGCCTGACATGTCACCTGCTCCTTGTCAAGCCATGGTTAGCAATAAGCCTCTAGACATGACCAGACCCATCTGACAATGGAGGAGATGGAGCCATCAGACAGTGGAGAAAACAGGGCCCACACTCTAGAATTCCACCCAACAGCATTTGGGGGAAGATGAGTCTATAGATTACTCTCCTCACTCCTCATCAGGTCAACCCCTTCCCTATCCAAAGCCAGTGCTCCAGAGTGGAGACAGGATGACAAACATGACCTTGTTTGGCTTCCTAAAAACTAAATAAGATGGAACAGAGCAGGCATTAACCTGACTGTGGCAGCTTCCCCGATATGTCATCTTCAACGCAGACACTCTGTCAGCACCCCTGTGAGGTCCCACATCTCAATGTATAACCTTTTTTGTCACCTGCAATGCCATGTAAAATGTAGATAGGTCTCTTTCCTCACCATCTGAGCATAAAAGCATAAAGCAAAGAGTGCCTGGTGCTTAGTATTTCCTGGCATTGTTTAAAATGAATGCTTAAATGAATTGCTTAATCAGCTCACTAGTATTGTGTGGTCATAACATTAAGCATAAAATGATCAAAAGGCAGTAACTAGCTGTGACCTAGGACTGTGTGCTCAGTACTCACAATGAAGGAAATAGTACCTCCCTTTCTGTCTCAAGGAACTCAGTGACCAGTTAAGTATTCATTGCTGACATTTGGGTTTATTGCTGTGAACCAACAGGCTCATTGAATCCTTGAGTTTAAACTTACATTAACTCAGAGACTCTTACTGAGTCCTCTGTGTACTGACTCTAAGAAGCAGTATAACTCATTGGTGTGGTTTGAATATGCTTGGCCCATGAGAAGTGGTGTTATTAGGAAGTATGGCCTTGTTGGAGAAAATGTGTCACAGTGTAGGTGGGCTCTGAAGACTCCTAGTGCTTAAGCTCTGCCCAGTGTGGAAGGAAGAGCTCTCCTGGTTGTCTTTGGGTCAAGAGGTAGAACTCCCAGCTCCCCCAGTACCATGTCTGTCTGCAAGATGTCATGTTTCCCATCACGATGAGAATGGACTGAACCTCTGAAATTATAAGCAAGCCTCAATGAAATATTTTATTTTATAAAAGTTGCCTTTGGTCATGGTGTCTTTTCGCAGCATGGAAACCCAAACTAAGATACCCATAGTGGGGAAAGAGTCTTATATGTTGGAAATCAGCAAAGTTTAGTAATGGTAATAGATTCTTGGGGCCACTAAGGCAGGCCTTGAGGTTTCTGCTAACTACTTTCTTCCTATTTAACACAAATGCTCCTGTGAGCAATGTTGAAATGAATGTGCATGGCCATATTATGATAAAATGTACAAACCCAGGAGGATTATCTTGACCTATTGTGTATCCTCACCTGAGAGAATCTTCACCACATCTCAACCACCCTGAGGACAATCAGTCTCTGAGCTGTGTGTCTACAAAAGAGAGTTGCAATCAGGAGCCTTGCAAACATTAATCTATTAAGTGACAGGCAACAAATCCTCACCGTTTTATTTTTAAAGGTAAATATTGCTCCCTGTGGTAAATCTGCTCTAATGATAACAAGCCATGCAGCAATGAGTGAGTCTCCTTGGGGAGCAGAGAACACAGCTGCAATCAGCCCTACCAAGGAGCTCCCTGAACCTCACAGCCCTACCATTCAGGGTGCTGAGCCATGGCTATGGTGTGGAACATTCCTACTCACAGAAATACTACCAAAGTCTTTCTGGTCTTCCTCAACCTATACTCTATGTGCTTCTGGTTAGCAGCTCTCACTTGTAGACAGCTTTACTGGACCTTTAGATTCTGTGGTCCAGAATGAATGCACCTCTATAGATAGCCAGGGCATTGTGCACCATCACAGTACCAGGAAAAGCCAGGTAGGGTAGCTCATACCTATAATCCTAGTATCCAGGAATTTAGAAGTCTGAGGCAGAAGGATGATAGAAGCCTGAGATACATAGTAGGCTGCAGCCCAGCTTGGGCTTAGTATGAGACCCTTCCTAGAGCAGGAGGAGAGGAGAAGAGAGGAGAGAATCTAAGGAGGCCAGGGAGACATTTCCCCAGGGGACAGCAGTTCTATTTGCTTCCTAGTGTTACAGTTGCTCACAGCAGGGAGCCACATCTTTCCAAAAATCTTACCAAAGCTGAAGATGTAGGAAAACTAATTTGGCCAGATTACACAGGTCTCTAGGCAGTGCTACAAGTGTGGAAATTCACAGGGGTCCATCTTCCTTGTCTTCTTCAGATGAACTTATGTCTGATGGAGGAGCCTAGGGTTTCCCTGCAGAGCTCTGATGCTCTGGAGGCCCCACCTCCCTTATGTGAGGTGTGGCTGTGCTTCCCACACTGATCAAATCAACTGGATTAGAAGTAGCTTTGTTTTTGTTAGAGCCATTTAACAAAAACAGACAGGCAGAGGCAGGACAATAGCTCTCTTTCTCTTAGAATGCACAGCTGGAGTTCAGTTGCTTTCTGTCTTGAGCAGGTCACTGTACAAACTTGGGAAATATGTATGAAGTTGCTTGGGGTGAGGAGGGGGGCGTTCTTCCTGTGGACTCAAGAATAATGGGGAAATTTTTGCAGAGGCAGTGTAGAATGTTAGACAGCATTGAAAATTCAGGACTGGACTCTGCCAGAGCTCTTAAGATCAGAAACCAAGAGATGGCTCCTCTCAGGTTGGCTTGCCACCTCAACAGTGATAAATGAGCAGCTTTGAAAACCACATTTAATAAGGCCCCTGGGAAATCTTCAATAGCTCAGGATGTGAAAAATGAAGAGCAGCCAGTGAAGTTGGCCAGGAAGCCTGTGGGTGGCGGGAGTGGGCCCCCAAGACTGCACACCCCAAGGAGCAGATGAACATCACATGTCTGTGGAAATATTCAAGGAAGGCGTTCAAAGGTCTTACTTCTATCTGAGAAGTGGAGGATGCTTGCAGCGCTCTTAACCTCCCTAGCCATGATAGACTGTGTTTTCAGGTGACTGTTCTAAAGCAGAACACAACTAAGAAATCAGCTAGACTTGATGAAGCACCCTATAAATTTATATGGCTGTTTAGACCTTGGAATTATTACAAAGGACATGGGCATAGAGTGTTGGTGTGGTGTTTTGCATATGCTTGGCCCATGGGAAGTGCTATGATTAGGAGGTGTGGCCTTGTTTGAGTAGGTATGGCCTTATTGGAGGAAGAGTATTACTGTGGGGAGTGGGCTTTGAGGTCCTATTTCAAGCTCTGCCCAGTTCAGAATAGACCCGCCTCCTGACTGCCTGCCTAAGACAGTCTCTTCTGGCTACTTTTTGATCAAGATGTAGAACTCTTAGCTCCTTCTTAAGCGTCATGCCTGCCCTGATACTGCCATGCTCTTGTCTTGATGATAATGGACTGAGCCTCTGAACCTGTAAGCCAGCCCCAATTAAGTGTTGTCCTTATAAGAGTTGCCTTGGTCATGGTGTCTGTTCACAGCAATGGAAACCCTAACAAAATCAGTTAGGAATTATCACTCAGATTGGTTTGTGTATTTGCAGGGTGTCAAGGCAAAGTACTCTGTGTTCTCAAGTGTTCTCCCTTTCCCTAGAGCTCTGGAGAATGACCACTGTGCCTGATGACTGCAGTGGCTGACCAGTTCTTGCTGTGTGCACACTTCTGTCATTCTGTCATGAACTTATTTGTTCTTGTTCCAAGAGTTCAGACACTCTTAAATTCTAGGAACTTGGGAGAAAGATGATCTCTTTTCCCAGTGGCCTCTACCTCTTGCAGAAAGTGCTTATCTCATGAGCTCTCAACCACTGTATCTGTTTCTTCTCTTTCCCCCTCTCATCCCCTGACATTGTCCCCAACCTACTGTTATGTCTAACCACTCCAAGAAAGCTACCACAATAGTGATATATGTCTTAGTTACTTTTCTGTTGCTATGAAGAGACACCACAACCAGAGAAACTTATAAAATAAAGCATTTAATTGGGAGCTTACTTATTGCTTCACTACTATCATGGCAGGGAGCATGGCAACAGACAAGTGGGCATGGTGCTGAAGAAGAAGTAGCTTAGAGCTTACATCTGATTCCCGAGGACAAAGCAGAGAGAGAGAGAGAGAGAGAGAGAGAGAGAGAGAGAGCAGAGAGAGAGAGCAGAGAGAGGGAGGGAGGGGGAAGAAGAGGGAGGAAGGAAGGAAAGGAAGGAAGGAAGGAAGGAAGGAAGGAAGGAAGGAAGAAAGAAAGAAAGAAAGAAAGAAAGAAAGAGCAAGCAAGCACTAATTGGGAATGGGCTTTTGAAACTCCAAAGCCCACCCTCAGTGACACACCTCCACCAACAAGGCCACACCTCCTAATCCTTCCCAAATACTTCAACTGACTGTAGACTAAGTATTCAAGCATATGAGCCTATGAGGACCATTCTCATTTAAAGCAACACACAGAAGCTTCAGGCAGTAGGCAGTTGCTCTGCATGTGTGACCTTTTAATTTTTTACCAAGACCTTATATCATTTGTCTTAATGAACTATTTCTACCCAGAGTGCAGCTGCAGAACCAAGCTGCCCATTCTGGGTCCCATGCTGTCTGCTTGATCTAAAGGTAATCAGGTCATATCAGCTCTACAGCAAGACCCCACTGCCCCCTGAGATCTAGCCTCTTGTTTCAACCTGGTCACTGTAATCATGGCTAGCCCTTGCCCCTCCCACATATGGTATGATGTCTCAGCACTTCTCCTTCCCTCTCCTTCTCCACAACATTCTCCACACTTCACAGGCCCAAACTTGGACCTCCCCTTTTTTTTAGTGACAGCTATCCTCAGAACCATGACCTGGTGGTAGTAGTTCTTCACTCAAGTCCGTCCAAAGGGTGTTTGTCCCTTAGGCACAATCAACAGCTGAAGGGAATTAAGGGACTCATGCATCCCTCCCATGTGTGCAGAGACATATATCTCCTCCCTAGAGATATATCATTCCTCCCCCTAGAGAGTGTGTCAACTCATTTTCATCAGTGAAGGATTGAGAAAAATCTGAGCTGAAACTTTTCACATCCATCCTGATTCACTGTGTGGCCTTTAGGTCTCCGCTGTAAAGCATGTTACAGTATTCCATCAGAGTTGTGAAATCCATGTCAACGCAGCCCCTCTCAAGCAGAGATGAGGTGCCCCGCAGTACCAGGATGGCTGAGAAATGAAGTGTTGGTGTGGGAGCTTACAGCTCTGAAGACAGAGCTTCTGTCCTGCAGCGTTGGAGCAGAGCAGGTCCTAGGAACAACAGACACCTCATATGGCCAAGAGCAGGAAGAATGGTTCAGTGGCCGCTGCATCTGCCTTGAGTACCACACATACCCAGGTCAGGAGCAGACAGGAAGGCTCCAAGCTGGGAGGGAGACTCCAGGAAGCAGTAAGAAAGTGGCTTTTGAATCCAGAAGCCCCATCAGGAATGCCAAGGCTTTATCACACACCACCTCCCAGCCTACACTGTCAGTGCAGCTAAACTTGAACCTTAGTGGGAAAAGAAAACTCTCCTGTTATTTCTGTTTTACAAGAATCATTACTAAGAAGAGATTTATAATGGAAGAGCCAGGTTCAGATCTTGGTTCTAGCGCTTAGATGTCAGTCACAAAAATATGACTTTAAGATGTCAAACCTCCCATAGCTTCAGGTTCCTTCCCTGGAAATGGGTCCCAATCCTTCCCTACTGTCCCCTCATCCACAGTGTGGAAGCTTTTGTGACAGTGGACAGAGTCACTGCATTTACTAACTTTATTTATAGTCATATCACCCAGCACCCACAGACCTACACTACCCGTATCACCTAGCCACGCCGTCTGTGCCACTCATCTCTGCAAGCCATGATACCAAGCCAAGCTCATGGCCACCTGGCCTCCCAAGAGCCACAGAAATCCAGATATTCATGCCACCTAGCTCCCAAGAGTCTCTTGAGATTTATGTCCACACTGGACAACAAAGAACTGAGTGTTGGGGGTACCCTGCCCAGGAAGCAGCTTTCCCACGGCCATTGTTTCTCACTGGGGCCTGCCTATGCTAACAAGGGGCAGGAGCATTGTACTGAAGTTGACAAATGCAGCAAGAGAAGAGATTGATCTTACAAGCAATAAGAACATATTTAATGAAACACTGGTGTGCAGAAGACCGGACCAATGTGACATCACATTAATAACTTATAAACGCTAATCAGTTTGGGTTAATTTAGTATTCATTGTAAAAACATTTATCACAGGCCCTGAATCCATGAAAGTAGCCAAGAAATTAATATCACAGGGTGGAATTCACCTTCTGTGTCCTCAAATAAGGGGGGAGGCAGTTTAGCAAGTGATTAATGAGCTGTACCAAGGGTCCCCTTCAAATGTAAGGCATCTCTTATACTTTGCAGCTATGTGGGGCCAAATCACTTTAATATCTACTTGCAATGATGTAAATAAGGCAAGTTCTTGGCAGTTGGCCTGAACAAATGGAGGAATCCAAGCAGCCAAGATCATGGTTAAGGAAGTGGGCGTGTTAGGACTCTATTACAGAAGATTCAGAAAGCTCGCTCATGCTACTGCCCTCCTCTCTAAAGGGTTAAAAGCTATGCAAGCAAATCCATCGCTATGAGGTTGTAGAAGAGGTGGAAAATGTGCAGATTCTAACCTCTTGTCATGCCATGACACTAGAAGAAGAACTTAGAGGAAGTTCAGTCATCAAACAATGTAGAATGCAATAAGAGACAGGAAGCGAACCTGTGCCCGACAGAGACTCCTTTCTCGGGGGAACCCAAGCTATGTGCATAAGTACGGTCACAGAACTGACATCTACAATTGGTAAAAACTAGAGAATCAAACATGTTTAAAGGGGCTATATGGGGAAACCCAACCCTTCTCTGGACCCAGAGCGTAAACCTTAACCCTGACCTTGACCCTAACACTAAGCAAAACTGAACGCTAGTCCTAACCCTAACCCTAACCCTGACATCAACCCTACTATTAACCCTGACTCTAACCTTAATATTAACCCTCACCCTGACCCTCACCATGGTTTTGAAGAGTTATCAGACAAGCATTAAAAATTATGATTAAAAGACAACCTCCAGCTTGGAAGAAAACACTTGCAAATTATACATCTGAAATGGGGAGCAGATAACTAGGACGATAAGGAGCTCAACAGTAAAACCATAAATAATCTGATTGAAAATAGACAATAAGCCTGGACTGACCAGAATGGCCCACTAGTATATGAAAAAAAAAAAAAATGTTTAGAGGCTGGAGACATGCTCGCATGGTTAAGAGCACTGGCTTGATTTATGGAGGACCCAAGTTCAGTTTCCAGCACCAATATGATGGCTCACAGCTGTCCTTTAACTCCAGTTCCAGGATATTAAGTGCCTTCTTCTGGCCTCTGTTGGCATTAGGCACATACATGGTATATATACATATATGCAAGCAAAGCATACATACATATTAACTAAATCTGTTTTTATGACACATAATATCAGAAGCCACTGAGGAAATCAGGCATATAAGCCTTAGGTATTGCCTCATTGCAATGAAGTGGCTCTCATCAAAATAACAGAGCACAGCAAGAGTTGGTGAGGATGCAAATTCAGCCTAATGGAAAACAGCACAGTGTGGCTCCAGAGGACTGAGCAGAGAGCTATCACACCTGACCCAGCATTCCCCTCTGCTCATGTATCTGTCAGAAAGAATAAGCACCTGCACTTCTGGTTCATTGTAGCACAGCCTATACATATAGGCTGACTGTGGGGATGAAAGCTGGCATGTACACACAATAGAAAACAAACCAAAAACAAAAAAGCAGGAAAGCCTGCATTTGTGCCAACATGGTTAAGAATGGAAGCATTATGTTTAATGAAATAATAGAGACAAAAGCCACAGGACCCCACTCTCAAGTCACAACTGAAAAGGACAAAGTCAGTGAAACACAGAACAGCTGCTACCCAGAGGCTGGAGGGAAGGCAGGTGAAGTACAAAAAGGAACAGGCAAGCAAGTTAGTGGAGGCCGTGCTTAATGAAAGGAAATTAGCAATAGAGGCACATGAGCATTGCAAAGAAAGAGGACCTCAATGCATGTTCCCATTGCGTCAGAGCTTCCTTGATGCAATTGTGGCTGGAATGGTGTAATATTTCTTATGGAAAATCAAATCTGAACAGAGTTTCAACATCAGCCTTGGCTATATTAGATTAGGGTGTTTTGTGATCATCTATCAGAGAGAAGTTAGGAGCAGGACCAGAGCTCTGTGTCACGGAAGACTACGTTTAAGAACAGTCTAGAGATAATGTAACAAGGCAGCTAGGAATCAAAATCGCCTTTGTTGACATTGTGAGGGAGCATGCAGCACAGCTGTCTGTAGCCAAGGAGGATGCAGATGCTGAACATCTAGGGCTCTACTTGTGGCCTGGTGGGGACTGCATATCTGATTCCATGCTGCTAAGATGCTCTGTACTGCACAAAAGATGCTTTTAGAGGTTATACCATCTGGGTGGAGGTAACACCTCTTCCCTGGAATTCCAAAATCATTTCATAATAGGAAAATGGCTCCATCTCCTCAGCTACGGTGAAAATCATGACCTTTTCTCCACTGAGCTGCTGAAGATCACTGGTCCCACATACTGCAGTGACTAATCATACGCTCCTTTGTTTTATTATTCTACTTTTTGCTTTTGAATAATTTTACTTCCCAGATCAAATGTGAGCTATTCAAGGATGAACAATGTTTTCCATCACATTTGAGGCTTCCATGGCCTGCTGCTCAGTGTGGAGCAGAATATGGGGCTTCAACAGATACTTGCTAAATGAATGATATTCTGGGCTGAGAGTTGAATTAAATGTCAAATTTATGGGTATAAGTTCCAGACTTCATGGAAATTGGAAAAGCTTGATATTATTACATAAAAGATTTTAGATTTAACAACTTGTCTGATGGTTAATTAACTCAGTGACTCACTGTGAACAATCCTGAGGAAGGGTACTAGAATCTTCAGTCACATTTTCTGTATTTTCCTGGAAATGTTTACTCTGCTATGAAAGACCCTATAATGAGAGTGTAAGTTATCATTGTTGAGACTTGTCAGGGATAGGCTGAACTGAACAAACCAAAGGTCAGAGAGACATGAGAGAAGACCTTGTTCATAACATCAGGGGAAATGAAAAAGTCAGACCTTTGGCATCCATGTCCTCCTCTGACCCCTGTCCTAACCACCTTGGAGATGATATGGTAGGAGCTAATTTTACATTCTTAAGCATGGATAGGGTGGGTGTAAGATGGGATGGAAAATATATTTGCAGCACTCTATACAGCTGTAGGGACTGACCTACTGGGTGGCGAGGGAGTGGAGAAATGATAGGCACACAGAGAGACAGGGAAGCTTGGTTTGTGTGGACTAGGCTGGAGAATCCGCAGCATCCAGAAGCTCGGTGTATTGATTGTATGCAGTTGAACAGGGAGGTGGGGGTATTAATACAGATGTGAACAGTGAGGTAAGCTTATCTCATCTCCACAGAAGTCTCTGCAGGCAATCTCTGTAGGGGTTAGTCTCTGTAAGAGAACAGTCTCAGTAGGGGAACAGTTCCTGTGGGGGGTAGTCTCTGTAGGGGGACAATCTCTGTAGGCAAGAACAGTCTCTGTAAGTGGCAGTCTCTGTAGGGGAACAGCTTCTGGAGGGGGTGTAGTCTCTACTGGGAAACAATCTCTGTAGGAGCCAGTCTCTGTACGGAACTGACTCTGTAGGGGAATTGTCTCTCTAGGTGGCAATCTTTGCAGGGGAACAGTCTCTGTAGGGGGCAGTATCTGTAAGGGGCAGTCTCTGTAGGGGAACTGTCTCTCTAAGGGAACAGTCTCTGAAGGGGGCAGTCTTTGTAGGGGAACAGTCTCTGAAGGGGAACAGTCTCTGTAGGGGGCAGTCTCTGTAGGAGGCAGTCTCTGTAGGAGAGCAGTCTTCATGCCACAAACTTGTGCAGAGAAAAAGCTATGGTGAACATTTTCTGCACACTGTCAACATTCCCACTTGGACCTTGAGGTAGGCTTTTGCCATCCCTCTGGGCCTCACCTGGGGAAGGGTTTGCCACTCTCCTGGGACTGAGCATTGGTTCTTGACATAGCTGTGCCAACATCAATAATATACATTCACCAGGACTTTGCTCATACCTATGGTATTTGGTACATGCCTCTGAGAATTTAGGGAGTCACTATGGTATACTCAAGCTTTTTCTGAACAATGAACTTCACAGACTTCCTCCTCAGCCACACTGTTAGCCCAGCTGATTATTAAGTCAATCACAGGACCAGAAAGATATCTCAGTGTTAATAAGAGCACCTAAGTTTAATTAGATTAGGTAGCCCACAACTGTCAATTTGACACCCTTCTTGGTCTCTGAAGAAGTAGAGACCAAGTAGAGAGTAGGTTTGTACTCTCATGTACAAACCTACACACACAGAGAGAGAGAGAGACAGAGAGAGAGAGAGAGAGAGAGAGAGAGAGAGAGATTTTAAAAGAAACCTTTATAAATAGTAAAAAGCAGCCATGCTTCTCTCTTTTAAAGGGCCCCTTAATATCATCATGTCTCTGCTACATGACATAGTGTTTCTTAAAACCCAGAAGGCTCACAGGAGGCCTGAGTATCTTATTTCTTGAAAAGAGTGACAGACCTAAACAGAGATAACAAGTGAGACCATTTTAATGGCAGAGCAAGTTTTATTTCTTTGATAATGTAGGGTTTTAATGTAAATTTAGGTAAGCTATTTCAATTCTATACATCTAGAATGGTCAAAAATAAAGGAGTTAGTGTTTGTTAGATTGTTTATTCTTTGAGTTATAAACTTAATTATTTATCTGAACGCTTTTGGTTTTTTACTATCATGGCTTCTCTAGGCATGGACAATTGACATCTCATTTTAGTTTTCCTGGTCAAACCTGGAAGGATCCACAGCAACTCAGGACCCCAAGACCAAGTTCTTAGCACAAAGAATATTTATTTGCTCCAGAGGGACAAAGGGCAGGGAATAAAAGACCAAGATATAAAAGACGAAGATGGAGGCTGAGGGAGAAAGAGAAGGGAATGGGGGCGGGGAGCAGGGATATTTGTCCTGGAGGGACAAAGGACTACCTCTGGACAGAAGGGAGACAGACATGGCCCATTGGCAAATGGTGGTTTATGAAGGTAAAAGGAGAAACTCTGCATTGGGATTAGGTGTTAATTAGGTGAGCCAAAGGGGGCTTTTGATAGCTGGACTTCAGTGCTTTTTTTTTTTTTTTTTTCTTTTATTGGATATTTTTTCTTTATATTTCAAATGTTATCCCCTTCCCTGGTTTCCCCTCCAGAAACCCTTTATCCCATCCCCCCAACCCCTGTCTCTATGAGGATGATCACCAACCCAACCATCAACTCCTGCCTTCCCGCCCTGGCATTCCCCTACACTGGAGCATCAAGCCTTCACAGGACCAATGGCCTCATCTCCCATTGATGTCCAACAAGGCCATCCTCTGCTACATATGTGGTTGGAGCCATGGGTCCTTCCATGTGTACTCTTTGGTTGGTGGTTGAGTCCCTGGGAGCTCTGGGGGATCTGGTTAAGTGATATTGTTGTTCTTCCTATGGGGTTGAAAACCCCTTCAGCTCCTTCAGTCCTTTCTCTAACTACTTCATTGGGGACCCCATGCTCAGTCCAATGGTTGGATGCAAGCATCTGCCTCTGTATTTGCCAGACTCTGGCAGAGCCATTCAGGAGACAACTATATTAGGCTTCTGTCAACAAGCACTTCTTGACATCCACAATAGTGTCTGGGATTGGTGGGTGTATTTGGAATGGATTTCCAGGTGGGACATTCTCTGGATGGCCTTTCCTTCCGTCTCTGCTCCACACTTTGTCTCCGTATTTTCTCCCATGAGAATTTTGTTCTCCTTTCTAAGAAGGACTGAAGCATACATACTTTGTTTTTCCTTCTTCGTGAGCTTCATGTGGTCTATGAATTATATCTTAGGTATTCCAAGCTTTTGAGTTACTGTCCACTTATCAGTGAGTGCATACCATTTGTGTTCTTTTGTGATTGGGTTACCTCACTCAGAATGATATTTTCGAGTTCCATCCATTTGCCTAAGAATTTCATAAAGTCATTCTTTTTAATAACTGAGTAGTACTCGATTGTATAAATATACCACATTTTCTGTATCCATTCCTCTATTGAGGGACATTTGGGTTGTTTCCAGCTTCTGGATATTTTAAATAAGGCTGCTATGAACATAGCAGAGCATGTGTCCTTGTTATATGTTAGAGCATCTTTTGGGTATATGCCCAGGAGTGGTATAGCTGGGTCCCCAGGTAATACTCTGTCCAATTTTCTGAGAAACTGCCAGACTGATGTCCAGAGTGTTTGTACCAGCTTGCAATCTCACCAACAATGAAGGAGTGTTTCTCTTTCTCCACATCCTTGCCAGCATCTGCTGTCACCTGAGTTTTTTATCTTAGCCATTCTGACTGGTATGAGGTGGAATCACAGGGTTGTTTTGATTTGCATTTCCCTGATGACTAAGGATATTGAACATTTCTTTAGGTCCTTCTCTGCCATTTGAGTTTCTTCAGTTGAGAATTATATGTTTAGCTCTGTACCCCATTATTAGTAGGGTTATTTGATTCTCTGGAGTCTAACATCTTGAGTTCTTTGTATATATTGAATATGAGCCCTTTATCAGATGTAGGATTGCTAAAGATCTTTTACCAATCTGTTGGTTACCATTTTATCCTATTGACAGTGTCCTTTACCTTACAGAAGCTTTGCAATTTTATGAATTCCCATTTCTCTATTGTTGATCTAAGAACATAAGCCATTGGTGTTCTGTTCAGGAACTTTTTTCCTGTGCCCATGTGTTTGAGGCTCTTCCCCACTTTCTCTTCTATTAGATTCAGTGTATCTCATTTTATGTGAAGGTCCTTGAACCATTTGGACTTGAGCTTTGTACCAGGAGATAAGAATGGATCAATTTGCATTCTTCTACATCATGACCACCAGTTGAACTAGCACCATTTTTTGAAAATGCTGTCTTTTTTCCACTAGATGGTTTTAGTTCCTTTGTCAAAGATCAAGTGACCATAGGTGTGTGGGTTCATTTCTGGGTCTTCAACTGTATTCCATTGATCTACCTGCCTGTCTCTGTACCAATACCATAAAGTTTTTATCACTATTGCTCTGTAATACAGCTTGAGGTCAGGGATGGTGATTCCCCAAGAAGTTCTTTTATTGTTGAGAATAGTTTTCACTATCCTGGGATTTTTCTTATTCTAAACAAATTTGCAAATTGTTCTTTCTAACTCTATGAAGAATTGAGTTGGAATTTTGATGGGGATTGCATTGAACCTGTAGATTGTTTTTGTCAAGATGGACATTTTTGCTATATTAATCCTACCAATCTATGAGCATGGGAGATCTTTCCATCTTCTGAGACCTTCTTCAATTTCTTTCTTCAGAGACTTGAAGTTCTTGTTATAAAGATCTTTCACTTGCTTGGTTAGAGTCACACCAAGGTATTTTATATTGTTTGTGACTATTTTGAAGGGTGTTGTTTGCCTGATTTCTTTCTCAACCTGTTTATCCTTTGTGTAGAGGAAGGTTACTGATTTATTTCAGTTAATTTTATATCCAGACACTTTGCTGAAATTGTTTATCAGGTTTAGGAGTTCTCTGGTGGAATTTTTGGGGTAACTTAAGTGTACTATCATATCATCAGCAAATAGTAATATTTTGACTTCTTCCTTTCCAAATTGTATCCCTTTGACCTCCTTTTGTTGTTAATTGCTCTGACTAGGACTTCAACTACTATATTGCATAGGTAGGGAGAGAGTAGGCAGCCTTGTCTAGTCCCTGATTTTAGTGGATTGTTTCAAGTTTCTTTCCATTTAGGTTGATGTTGACCACTGGTTTGCTGTATATTGCTTTTACTATGTTTAGGTATGCTCCTTGAATTCCTGATCTTTCCAAGACTTCTGTCATGAAGGGATGTTGAATTTTGTCAAAAGCTTTTTCAGCATCTAACGAAATGACCATGTGGTTTTTTTCTTTGAGTTTGTTTATGTAGTGGGTTACATTGATGGATTTCCGGGTATTGAACCATCCCTGCATCCCTGGAATGAAGCCTATTTGACCATGGTGAATGATCGTTTTGATGTGTTCTTGGATTCAGTTTGCGAGAATTTTATTAAGTATTTTTGCATCAATATGCATAAGGGAAATTGGTCTGAAGTTCTCTTTCTTCATTGAGTCATTGTGTGGTTTAGGTATAAGTGTAATTACCTTCATAGAATGAATTGGGTAGTCTTCCTTCTGTTTCTATTTTCTGGAATAGTTTGACGAGTATTGGTATTAGGTCTTCTTTGAAGGTCTGATAGAATTCTACACTGAACCCATCTGGTCCTGGGCTTTTTTTGGTTAGGAGACTTTTAATGACTGCTTCTATTTCTTTAGGAGTTATGGGACTGTTTAGATGGTTTATCTGATCCTGATTTAACTTTGGTGCCTGGTATCTGTCTAGAAAATTGTCCATTTCATCCAGATTTTCCAGTTTTGTGAGTATAAGCTTTTGTAGTAGGATCTGACGATTTTTTGGATTTCTCAGTTTTCGTTGTTATGTCTTCTTTTTTATTTCTGATTTTGTTAATATGAATATTGTCTCTGTGCCTTCTGGTTAGTCTGGCTAAGGGTTTATCTATCTTGTTGATTTTCTCAAAGAACTAGCTCCTGGTTTTATTGATTCTTTGTATGGTTCTTTTTGTTTCTATTTGGTTGATTTCAGCCTTGAGTTTGATTATTTCTACTCCTCTTGGGTGTATTTGCTTCTTTTTGTTCTAGAGCTTCCAGGTATGCTGTTAAACTGCTAGTGTATGCTCTCTCCAGTTTCTTTTTAGAGGCACTTAGAGCTATTTTCCTCTTAGCACTGCTTTCATTGTGTCCCATAAGTTTGGATATGTTGTGCCTTCATTTTTATTAAATTATTTAAAAGTCTTTAATTTCTTTCTTTCTTTTCTTCCTTGACTAAGTTATCATTGAGTAGAGAGTTATTCAGCTTCCATGTGTATGTGGGCTTTCCATTGCTTTTGTTGATATTGAAGACCATCCTTAGTCGTGGTGATCTGAAAGGATGCATGGGATCATTTCAATCTTCTTGTATCTGTTGAGGCCTATTTCTGTGACCAATTATATGGTCACTTTTGGAGAAGATACCATGAAGTGCTGAGAAGAAAGTATATTCTTTTGATTTAGGATGAAATGTTCTATAGATATCTGTTAAATCCATTTGGTCCATAATTTCTGTTAGTTTCACTGTGTCTCTGTTTAGTTTGTGTTTCCATGATCTGTCCATTGATGAGAGTGGGAGGTTGAAGTCTCCCACTATTATTGTGTGAGGTGCAATGAGTGTGTGCTTTGAGCTTTAGTAAAGTTACTTTTATGAATGTGGGTGCTCTTACATTTGGAACATAGATGGTCACAATTGAGAGTCCATCTTGGTAGATTTTTTCCTTTGATGAGTATGAAGTGTCCTTATCTTTTTTGGTAATTTTTGGTTGGAAGTCAATTTTATTCAATATTAGAATGGCTACTCCAGTTTGTTTTTTGGAACCATTTGCTTGGAAAAAAATTTTCTAGCCTTTTACTCTGAGGTAGTGTCTGTCTTTGTCACTGAGGTGTGTTTCCTGTATACAGCAAAATGCTGGGTCCTGTTTACATATCCAGTCTGTTAGTCTATGTCTTTTTATTGGGCAGTTGAGTCCATTGATGTCAAAAGATATTAAATAATAGTGATTGTTGCTTCCTGTTATTTTTAATATTATTTTTATGTTTGTGTGACTATCATCTTTTGGATTTATTGAAAGATTACTTTCTTGCTTTTTCTAGGGTGCAGTTTCCCTACTTGTGTAGGAGTTTTCCATTTATTTTCCTTTGTAGGGTTGGATTTGTGGAATGATATTGTGTAAATTTGGTTTTGTCATGGAATATCTTGTTTTCTCCATCTACGGTAAGTGAAAGTTTTGCTGGGTATAGTAACCTAGGCTGGCATTTGTATTCTCTTAGAGTCTGTATGAGATCTACCCAGGATCTTCTAGTTTTCACAGTTTCTGGTGTGAAGTCTGGTGTAGTTCTGATAGGTCTGCCTTATATGCCTTATATGTTACTTCACCTTTTTCCCTTGCTGCTTTTAATATTCTTTCTTTGTTTTGTGCATTTGGCATTTTGACTATTATGTAACAGGAGGACTTTCTTTTCTGGCCCAATCTATTTAGAGTTCTGTAGGCTTCTTGTATGTTTATGGGCATATCTTTCTTTAGGTTAGGGGAGTTTTTTCTATACCTTTGTTGAAGATATTTATTAGGTCTTTAAGTTGGGAATCTTCCCTCTCTTCTATACCTATTATTCTTAGGTTTGGTCTGCTCATTGTGTCCTGGATTTCCTGGATGTTTGTGCTAAGAGCTTTTGCATTTTGCATTTTCTTTGACTGTTGTGTCAATGTTTTCTATGGTATCTTCTGCCCCTGAGATTTTCTCTTCTATCTCTTGTATTCTGTTGGCAATGCTTGCTTCTATGACTCCTGATTTCTTCCCTAGGTTTTCTATCTCCAGTGTTGTCTCTCTTTGTGATTTCTTTATTGTTTCTATTTCCTTTTTTGTAGCTGTCCAGCAGCTATGGATGAACTGGTTCTACCTGAAATGGGAGCTGGAAATGAAAAAGGGATGGAGTGCATGAGAAGGATGAAGCAAAGACTAATGTTTCTAATCATGGCTCAAAGTTTAATATTCAGCACTGCTGTTATATAGGGAGAGCCCACAGTCTCCATCCTTTGTTTCATCTGGATTATGTTGCAAAGCAAGCTCAGCCAGTAGTCTATTCTTCTAAATTCCTGTAGGAAGTTGCTTGTGCAACAAGGTGGATGACTCCACCTGGGTCCCACCTGGGTCCCACCTGGGTCATTAAGGTCCAACTGTGGCAAACATTCAAGGTCTGTTCAGCCTTCTCAAGGCTGGGGGAAGGGCACACATTTTTAGATCCTGGATGGTTTTGTTCAGTTCCTTCGCCAGTGCTTGTGCTTTCCTGTAATTCTTTAAGAGATTTTTATAGTCCCTCTTTAAGGGCTTCTACATGTTTACTTGTGTTCTCCTGTATTTCTTTAAGGGAGTTATTTATGTCCTTTTTAAAGTCCTCTATCATCATCACGAGATGTGATTTTTAAATCCATATCTTGCTTTTCTGGTGTAATGGGGTTTCTAAGACTTGCTTTAGTGGAAGAACTGGGTTCTGATGATGCCAAGTAGCCTTGGTTTCTGTTGCTTCAGTTCTTGTGCTTGCCTCCTGCCATCTGGTTATCTCTAGTGCTACCTACCCTTGCTGTCTCTGACTGGAGCTTGTCCCTCCTGTGATCCTGGTTGTGTCAGATCTCCTCAGAGTCCAGCTGTCTCTGTGATTCTGTGATTCTGTGATCCTGAGATCCTAGGTATGTCAGTACTCCTGGGAGTCAAGCCCCCTCTGGGATTCTGAAATTGTGGTATGACCAAGCTCCTGAGATCCTGTTTTGTCAGAGCTCCTGGGAGTCAAGCTTTCTCTGGGTATTGTAAGAGTAGGTGGGGAACCAGAGCCTAGGGTTTGCTCCAGGCACAGTTGCAAGCTGGAAGGAACCCGTGCCTCTGGCTGGGTGGGAGTTTGTATTTCCCTGGTTCCTATGGGGGTCCCAGTTACTCTGGGTGTTGGGAAAAATATTGTGGCCTCAACTGTGCTCTTGAGTGTGTCAGAGCTCCAGTGTTCCTGGGAGTCAAGCTTCCACTGTGATCCTGTGATCCTGGACATTTCAGAGCATCTGCAAGTTAGGCTCCTTCTGGGTGTTGTAAGAGTGGGTGCAGAGCCAGCATCCCAGGTCTGCTCTAGGTGCAGGTTCAGATAGGGAGGAACCCATGTTGCCAGCTGGGCGGAGGTTCCTATGTCCCTGGATCCTGGAGGTTCCAGTTATTCCCGGTGTTGGTGCAGATGTTGTGGCTCCTCACCTGTGAGCCTGGGTGTGTTAGAGCATCTGGGAGTTGAGCTTTCTCTGGGTGTTTTGGGACTGGGTGTGGAGCCAGTGCCCAAGGTCTGCTCAGAGCTTCTTTTGCTGTTTTTAGGAAAAGGTACTAAGTGCCAGAAATTGTAGTTTCTGGCCTCAGAGGATCACAGAAGCCAGGTAGCATTTTCTGTCATCCAAGCTTTCATGCACACCTCTCAGAGCTCCTGGTAGAGACATAAAACCACTTGCACTTCCTGAGCTTCATAATGGAGCCTCTAGACTTTAATACTTTGATAACTGGACCTTGGCAGTCAGTCTCGGGAGGAAGAAGTGGCCAAATAAGGGAATGGCTCTTGGTGTGTAGCTTTAGGAGTATAATCTACAGCTTTTAGCAAGGCAGAGGGGATGGGGAAGAGAGACAAGGCCTGCCAGAGCCATGTTCACCATGTTCAGCCCAGCCAGAGCCTCTTCAAATCCTCTTTGAGGCACTATAACTTGTGTATTGTTTTCCTAAGTGATGATTTGATCACAGTGGCTTCTCAATGCCACTGTCATACACCACCTGTAGGACCCAGCTACAGCATGCTGTGCAAGCCTCATCCTAGCCCCCAGATGCTCTCTGACATCCTCAGCTGATCTTCCCTCCCAGACTGGGTACCAGTTGCCTAACACCCCACACCTTCTCACCTCAAAGGCTCTGTATCTGCTGCCCCTCCAGTTCACAATGCTGTTAGCTTCCTTCACCCCCAACATCAGCCTCCTGGAACTGGTCTCAGGCCAGCCACTGCTCTCTGCACCATAAGCCATTGCCTTTTCAATATGCCTACCCTACCATGCTGCTCTCTTGATTTATTTTTCTTCCTGATCAGACTTTAAGCACTCCAAAGAACCACCTTCTCCATCTCTCTAACACTTCTCAGCCCTTGCTACAAAAAATGGCTGGCAGTAAGCATCAATGCTGGACAATGACAGAGCTAAGGCACATTAATGAGCTAAGGTAAAAATGCAACCACTGTTTTGTCCCCTACCCCACCACATGAATTTACAATGTCCTAATGCTTTATGAAGACACCTCACCACATGTCTCTAGATTCCTATATAATATACCATGTGTAGTTTCAACTTGGTGGAACTGTTGCTGTGAAACTTTGTGTTTGCATTCAGGCTTCCATATGGTATTCATGCAGCTAAGAACATGTAGTTGTCATGACTGACCTTCAGTGCTGTGTGGTAATCTTTTGTACTGATGGATCATCATGCCCTTATCCTGTCTGTGGATTTGCAAGTTATTTCAATTTTTAAAGATTTAATTTACTTTGTGTGTGAATGCTCTCTATATATCTATCTATCCATCTATCTCTATCTCTCTATCTCTATTTCTTCATGTGTGTTTGTGTGTGTGTGTGTGTGTGTGTGTGTGTATGTGTGCATGCATGAGTGTATGCATGTATGTGCTGCCTATATGACTAGATCCTCTGGAATTTGAGTTATGTGAGCTGCAATGTGGGTGCTGGGGATGGAACTGGAATCTTCTGCAACAGTGCTGTTTACTGCTCAGCCATCTTTCGGGCTCTCATTTTATCTTTTCTTTTTTTAATCTTTACTGTGAGCTGGTTCCATTTCACAGATGCTCCCTAGTATAGATGTACCCATTTCTGTAGACTGAAGTCTTGAATACTTTTGATTGCTAGTGAGGTTAGACATCTTTCCATGAGTGTATTTCCCATTCATATTACATCTTTCTTGGACAGCCTTCCTGTCTCTTTGCATGTTTTGTCTTGGAAGGTTGACCACCTCCGTGTGCATGTGTACATAAGATTCTAAATCCTTGTCAGTTACTAGTTAACAAAGTCTGACACAGCTGATCTCTCTTTACTTGGATGTTGTCTTAGTTTGGGTTTCCATTACTGTGAAGAGACACCATGACCAAGGCAACTATTATAAAGGCAAACATTTAATTTAGGCTGGCTTACAGCTTCAGAGGTTTAGTCCATTATCATCATAGCAGGAAGCATGGCAGCATGCATACAGACATGGTGCTGGAGAAGCAAAGAATTCTACGTATTAATCTGAAGGCAGTTAGGAGCAGACTGACTTCTCTGTACTGGACAAACCTTGAACACTAGGAGCAGCCCTCAATGCCCACCTACACAGTAGTGCACATCCTCCAACAAGGCCACACCTCCCAATAGTGCCACTCCCTGGGCCAAGCATATTCAAACCACCACAGACGTGCTATGATAGTGAGCCATGTTCATTTCAATGAAATACACTTCTTTATAGTTTGCATTTTTCCCGTATTCTTAAAGAAAGCTCTTCCTAGCCTGAGGACTGAGATTTCCCCCTAACACTTCTATAACCCCATGCCTCTTAATTATATTCTTAATTCATCTGAAATTGTTTTGGGAATCTAATATGAAACATCTTCACTTTCCTTTCTTCATAGTAACAAACACTTGTACCAGACCATTCATTGACAATCTCTTTCCCAGATCTTCAGAGCTGCCTCTGCCTTTCATATTCTTAATTATGATAGCTTTATCATAGACGTGATACTACCTAGTGCTACTTTCCCAAACATGTTGTTTGTGCAAGGACCATGGCTGCCTCTGGCACTCTGTGTACATATATACACACACGCATCTTTACACACACACACATACACACACACACACACATACACACTCATACACACAAATTAGAATAACTTTATTCAATTCCTTTAAAAAAAACATTGAATATAACATGGATTTCATCACATTTATAAACAAATTAAGAGAGAATTTATAATCTTAACAATTAAAACTAGTCAGTGTATGGCATGGGTCCCAATTTATTTACTCATTGAAAAGATTTTATTCCTTTGCCTTACAGAAGCTTTGTAATTTTATGAGGTCTCATTTGTTGATTCTTGATCTTAGAACATTAAGCCATTGGTGTTCTGTTCAGGAACTTTTCCCCTGTGCCCATGTGTTCAAGGCTTTTCGCTACTTTCTCTTCTATTATATTCAGCGTATCTTGTTTTATGTGAAGGTCCTTGAACCACTTGGACTTGAGCTTTGTACAGGTAGATAGGAATGGATCAATTTGCATTCTCCCATATGTTGACCGACAGTTGAACCAGCACCATTTGTTGAAAATGCTGTCTATTTTACACTGGATGGTTTTAGATCCTTTGTCAAAGACCAAGTGACCATAGGTATATGGGCTCATTCTGGGTCTTCAATTCTATTCCATTGATCTACCTGCTTGTCACTGTACCAATACCATAAAGTTTTTATCACTATTTCTCTGTAGTACAGCTTGAGGTGAGGGAGGCTGATTCTCCCAGATGTTCTTTTATTGTTGAGAATAGTTTTTGCTATCCTGGGCTTTTTATTACTCCAAATGAATTTGAGAATTGCTCTTTCTAAGTCTATGAAGAATTGAGTTGGAATTTTGATAGGGATAGCATTGAATCTGTAGATTGCTTTTGGCAAGATGGCCATTTTTACTATATTAATCCTGCCAATCGACAAGCATGGGAGATCTTTCCATCTTCAGAGATCTTCAATTTCATTCTTCAGAGACTTGAAGTTCTTGTCATAAAGATCTTTCACTTGTTTGGTTAGAGTCACACCAAGATACTTTATATTGTTTGTGACTATTGTGAAGGGTGTCATTTCCCTAATTTCTTTCTCAGCCTGTTTATCCTTCGAGTATAGGAAGGCTACTGATTTGTTTGAGTTAATTTTATATCCAGCCACTTTGTTGATGTTGTTTATCAGCTGTAGGAGTTCTCTGGTGGAATTTTTGGGGTCATTTAAGTATACTATCATATCATCTTCAAATAGTGATATTTTGATTTCTTTCTTTTCAATTTGTATCTCTTTGACCTCCTTTTGTTGTCTAATTGCTCTAGCTAGAACTTCAAGTACTGTATTCAAGTACATGGTGCTGGCCGCATGTGTGGCAGAGGAGGGCCTTGTTGGACATCAGTGGGAGGACAGGCCCTTGGGCCTGAGGGTGTTAGATGCCCCAGTGTAGGGGAATGCTAGGGAGGGAAGTCAGGAGTGGGTGGGGGGAGCACCTCCATAGAGGCTGAGGGACAGGTTATGGGATGGGGAGTTCCTGAAGGGGAGACCTAGAAAGTGGAAAACATTTGAAATGTAAATAAAGTAAATATCCAAAAAAGAAAAAGAAATAACAATACCAATATCCTGCCAGCATTTAACTCTCTGCTGTGACAGAATTAACAATTGTATACACACACACACATACAGAGAGAGAGAGAGAGAGAGAGAGAGAGAGAGAGAGAGACCTTAACACAATGTGCTCCAACACTGAAGAGTTTTGATTTGTTACTGTAGTAATTCTGGCCAATGTACAAAAAGTGACTTCTACATACTGAAGACCCTAAAGGGTTTAGTTAGGTCTTTAAAGTGGCACCAAAACCTGAGTTTAGGAGCATGAATTTTAAGGAGCAAAACTGATGTATACAAGAAAATGTGAAAACTGTTTTATCTGGTAGAGGTGGAATTGGCAAGTGAAATAAAATAGAGAAATCAGAGAAAGCATAAATATTCAAAAACTGTGTGTTGACTTGTAAACCAGTTGCTTTGGATGTGGAGTTTTATATTTCTTCTATTTAAAATAAGCATATCATATACTTGCCATACACTCATGTATTTTTGCTACAAATCAAAGAAAAGCAGAGCTGTCCTTCCACAAATGTGTAGTAGATATGCAAAACAATAGATATTTTGTAAATATGCAAAAACATCTTTTCTAGCTCCCACAGCTTTGGAATATACCAACTGATAGATCTGAAAACCTACTATGAGATGTTAGATCAATTCCAATATACACTAAATAATAATCCACATCAACCAAGAAATATTGGTCCTTGTAATCCAATTGCGTTTCGATATCAGGGAAGGTATGGGTATTTCCTAAGGATAATAGAAAAAATTACTTAATAGCTCTGTAGTCATTACTGAATCACATCTGAAGATAAATAAAGAAAAAAATCCTCTTTTAAAAGAATTAAGGAGCTAGCAAGATGGCTCAGTGAGTAAAGGCCAAGCCTCAAGACCTGAGTTCTATCCCCAGGAGCTATGAGGTTGACGGAAGCTCCTGGGGGTGAAACTCAGTTCTTCAGGCACCCACAAGTTGTCCTCTGACCTCCACACACATGCTATTGGGGATACCTATGCTGATTTGCATAGGTTTGGTCCCCATAGAGTCCTGTGTTTGAATGCATGACCATAGGGAGTGGCATTATTAGGAGGTTTGGCCTTATTGGAGGAGGTGTGGCCCTGTTGAAGTGACACAGTAACACACTATGCGAGGTTCTATGCTCAGGTTCCATCCAATGTGGAAGAGAGTCTCCTCCTGGCTGCCTGCAGGAGACAGTCTCCTTCCGGCTGCCTTTGGAACAAAATGTAGAACTCTTGGTTCCTCCATAGCCATGTCTGCCTTCATGCACATACTTCATGCATTTGTGCGCACATGTGGGTTCCTGAGCTTAGGTGCACTACGTGTGTGCAAGTGCTCCTGGAGACCAGAAGAGGGCTCTGGATAGCCTGGAACTGGAGTTACAAGCAGTGAGTACTGGGAACTGAACTCTTGTTCTCTGCAAAAGCAGAGTATGTAAGCACTCTTAGCCACTCACCATCTCCCCAGTGAATTTCACTAGAGTTTTACAAATTTTTCCATAAATTAATAGCAATTTTTGGTGTAACTTTTTCCCTTGGAATGTTCTTTAGATAATTTTGGTATTGACTATTTTATTTTTAAACTGTAGTATTTCTCATTTGTGTTACTAACTACACTTGACATTTCATACTGATTTCTCATCCTGCAAATTCTACTTTCATTTCCATGAATTCCTTTAGTTCAGAATTCAGCAGCCACAGTCTGTCCCAATAATGACAAACTCCTTTCTTCCCTTATCATTCATTCTCTTCTTTTTGCTTCTTTTTCTTACCCTGCTATTCCCTCTCAGGTGCCAGCACTGTACTGAGGAGACTATAATAACTTCATGTTCTATATGATTGTGACCGCCATGTTAATTGTCAACTAGACAAAATCTGGGATAACTGGGGAACATATCTCTGGTTATAAATTGTGCAGTTATCTAAATTGCACTAATTGAGATGGAAAGACACGTCCACCATGGGTGGTGTCATCCCCTAGTTTCAATCCTAGACTGTAGAAATGGAGAGATGGAGCTGAGTAGCAGCATGTGTCCATTTCTCTCTGCTTCCTGACTATGTGTGTGATGTTGCCACCTTAATGAACTGTCCCTTGAAATTTGAGATGGAATCAATCCTTTCTCCTTAAAGTTGCTTTTGTCAGAGTACTTTACCATAGTAATGGGAAAAGAAACTAAGATGGGTCACTAAGGACCTGCCTTCGGGTTTTCACCACACAGTATGAGATGGAGTGGTTTTTACATTCTCAGTCTGTGAAGATTATTTCTACTTCTGCTGTCCCCTCAATTTCCCTGTTACTGTTGCTCTCATGATTCTTATTCTATTCTTTACTTTGTGTTTGGAATCTTGTATGAAAGGTTTTCTACACTTGTGAGTAGATTCATAGTTGTTACCCTTTAGCTGTGGTGAAAGTCTGTTCTGTCAGTCAGTGCAAAAAACAGCCTTCCCTTGCCAGCAAAGGCCTCTTGGCTTTGGTGTCATTTATTTTCATATATACATTTATAAATTTAAAACTGGTATTTCCTTTGGGACTTTCTTTCTGCATTCATAAATTAAACTGGCCCAAGACTATGTTAAATTATATCATCAATTTGACTTAAATTGCTTCATTAAAATGATATTTAAATGGGTACAAACACAAAAGTAACTATAAACTTTTGATACTAAAAAGCCAAATGTAACTTAATAATTAATTAACATTTACAAATCTAAAAAATCAACCAATGTCAAAACAATGTTGTTGAACTGTCAGGATGGGTTTAGTGGGTAAAGACACTTGCAGCCAAGCCTGACAACCTGAGTTCAATCCCAGCGCCCACATAATGGAAGACGAGAACGGACTGCTACAACTTGTCCTCTGACCTCCACATGTGCCTTGGCACATGCTCGCATGCATACCTGTACACATACAATAAACAATAGATGTAAAAATGCCATCAGTCTGTCATCCAGATGTTGTGTCACTGGTTCTAACTGTCATGTCAGTTCTTCATGTCCCTAATGCCCATGCTGTAGTTGTCAAGACTCTGTTTCCCAGAACTGTTCTTTATGGAAACCTTCTCTGGAGTAATGCAGCATAATATTACTCTGCTTTGGTGGAGCACATGTAGTTCCCTTTTATCTTCTCTCTCTGGTCCCCAACAATTAAAGCAGTCCTTGAGAACATAAACTCAAGAATTAAGATTCAATAATGGCACTTAGCTGTCAGAGAGTCATTCAGCTGGGCCTGAATGTGTGACGTCATTTTACGAGTCTTATCATAATGAAAGTAAGACTTCAAGGTCTCTTAAAGGGGCAAAGTCCTCAGATTCCTAATTTATTGATACTTGACTTGATCAACACCCAGCTGGGGTTATGCATACTTACATATTTGTTTCCAGAACTATCAGTAAGAATCACTCATTGCCTTGAAATAAATATTAGTCTCCCATTGGTAGATGAATGGAAGACAACTAGATCTTACATGAAGACGGAGAAAATGTCGTGAACCTTCTCAGGAAAATCAGCAACCTAACTTTCCAAGTAGAGCAATCCCTGCCTTTCAGAACAATGAAACCATACAGGGACCAAAACAGACTGTTCCTCATCAGAAGGTGACCTTAGTGGACAGACCTTTCTTCCACACATATTTACCCCATAGGAAGTCTCTCCTTATTTTCCCCTGTGAAAGCTGTCCTTATTCTTATTTTAACCTGATTTGTAGCAGGAGTTGAGAATAAAACAAAAGTTGGGTCTCTGTTTTAACCTCTTCTCCCTCAGGGTGATGGGCTTGACCCACTCCTCCAACAAGAGTTCAGTTCCTCTGGGATGATCTGTTTGCTACCAGTAGCCTATGACTCTACCCCCCCCACACACACATACACCATGTGAGTTACCCCAAATGGTTTAAGCAAAGTTCTTGTGACCTACAACATCATCTAGGTCACCTACCCCCTTGGTCAGACAAAAACTATTTCCTTAGCCCTGCCAGTGATATGCAATGCTTCTCTGTGGGGTACATAGCTGGGATTCCTCAATGTTGTGGAACAAAGAAAGGATCCTTCAAAATGCCAGGGAGGCAGTTCTAGATGTCATGTTGGAGAGCATCTGAAGCACAGGATAAGGAGATCATGTGGCTTCCAACTCTCCCTCTGCCTGGCGATTGCAGACACAGAGAGAATCATGTGTATGACCTCAGACCTGCTGATCTTTCTTTAAATTTTTTATTTTTTTTACAGATAAACATATAAGCACAACAAACAATCCATTCAGTTAACACAATGAACCAACAGTAGAAAGAATGTTTTTATTTGACCAGTGGCACAGAAGAGAGGAGCCTTCCTCCAGCTGCCTGAGACCTGGGGCCCAGGTGATGCACATCCATGGAGGACATCCCAGCACTTTGAAACGAGCATGCCCAGTTCCAAATGGAGGACGTGGGTTTTGTTTGCATGGGGGTTTAGCTTTGTTTTATGTTGAGACTCCCGTTATAGGTGCTGGCCTTCATCTGAAAATGATCTCTCTTTATCACTAAGAGCCAGTGTGACCTTGGTTCAGAATTTCAAACAGGCCTCTACAGAATTCATAATCATTTATGTTTAGTTTATTTTCTTTATTTGGTGGGACAGTTGGTAGTAGCATTTGTTTTATTTTACCATGGCTAAGAATACTGGTGTTTTCTACAGTGGTGATGCAAAAATCCCTCCCCAAGTGAAACTTGTTTGAATAAATAGGATAGTTATAAAAAAATAAATCATACCCATGGCCAAAGCTATTACAACAGATACTGAATGTAAGTGGCAGCTTGCCAGACTTTGGGAAGTGCTCCTTGAAACAGAAAACAATGTTTCGCTTCAGCCAACACTAGACTGAAATGTAGCCCTTCATTCATGGGCCTGGATGACATTTATGATGGTTGGGGATTTAATGAGAAATGTCTCCCAAAGACCTTTAAACACTTGGTCCCAGTAGGTGGTGGTGTTTGGATAGGTTTCTAAAGTTAGTTAGGATTACTATTGCATTATGAAACACCATGACCAAAGCAGGTTAAGGAGGAAGTAGTTTATTTGGGTTACACTTCCATATCATCATCATGGAAGGAAGTCAGGACAGGAACTCAAACAGGGCCAAAATCTGGAGGCAAGAGCTGATACAGAGGCCTTGGAGGTGTGCTGCTTGTTGGCTTGCTCCTCATGGCTTGCTCAGCCTGCTTTCTTATAGAACCTAGAACTACCAGCCCAGGGATACCACCACCCACAATGGGCTAGGCCCACCTCCATCAGTCACTTTTTAAAAAATGCCCTACAGGCTTGTCTAGAATCTAATCATATGGAGGCATTTTCCTAATTGATGTTCCCTCCTCTCAAATACCTTTATTTTGTATCTTGTTGACATAAAATTATCCTTCACAATTGACCCTTTGTCACAGAAATATCACTATTAAGTTCCAACCTTTCCTTTCTTGTTTATTCCCAAGATGACATCAATATCATATCAATATCACAATATAAAACATTTTACAAACTTAGAAAGTCCCACCACCTTTACAAACTCAAAACACTTTAAAATTCAGTGTTTTTTAAAATTCAAAGTAGCTTTTAAAACCTAAAATCTTTTAAAAATTCAGTCTCTCAATAGTAAATTAAAGACACCCTTACTTCAAGAGGAAAGAAGCAGAGCATAGTCACAATCTAAACAACTCAAAAACAAACTCCAATGGTGTAAATAACTCAGTGTCCAATATCTGGGATTTCTTAACAAGCTGAGCTCCTCCAATGGGCCTGGATCACTTCTCCAGCTCTGTACTCTGCAGCACATACAGCTTGTCTTCTTAGCTCAGGCCAGCTCCACTCCACTGCTGCTGCTGTTCTTGGTAGCTGTCCGATGGTACTCGCATCTCCAAAATGCTGGGGTGTTCTTTTGTAACTGGGCTGCACTTTCACCAATAACCTCTTCTAGACTCTTTTTATGGTGCTATACCCCAACTTCTCTGCATGACCCCTTCAATCTTGGGCCTTCAACTAGAAATGAGGCTACATCTTCACCAATGGCCTCTTCTGGCCTCTCACAATGCCAAGCCTTAGCTGTTCTCTGTGGCCCCTTTATGGCTTCAAAATCAGTACCACCCAGGTGACTCATTATAGTATGATTTTCAGCTGCCAGCACAAGGTACAACCTTGGTCACCTCTGGAACAGAGGTTCTGTGTGCTCTCAACAAACACTAACCCAGATATTGCCTCAGAAACGCTGGTCACTGCTAATTTCCCAGCTCCAGCTGACCAGCATCAAGTGTCCCAGCAAAGCATAGGTGTCACTTCTGTAGTTCTGATCACCTGTTAATCAGAGCTGACTTTTCAGCCCCAGCTGACCAGAATAACAGTCTTAATTAAAATAGAAAACAACCCTGATAGTCTCTTTAAACTTTCCTCTGAATCTTCACAAGCCAGGCCTCTATCTTCTGTACTGTGTTCAACACTCCTTTCTTCCAAGCTCCTACAGAACACTCCACTGGGCTCTCAACACCCAATGACTTTTCTAGCAGAAAGTTCCAAAGTCCTTCCCTAATCCTCTCCTAAAACATGGTCAGCTTTATCACAGCAGGAGCCTAAAGGAGGAAGTACGTCAGTGGGAGGCTGGCTTAGGAGGCTGGCTTTGATGGTGTGTAGCCTAACTCTACTTCCTGTTCGCTTCCTCTTGATCTCTCTGCTTCCTGTGTGCAGGTCAAATGTAATCTCTCTGCCTCCTAACTACTAGCCTGGCCCAATCTCATGTTCCTGTGCTTTCCCTCCCATGATGTACTATGCCCCCTTTCCACTAGAAGCTAAAATAATCCCTTTGTCCCCTAACTTGCTTTTTGTCAGGATATTCTATCACAGCAACCAAAAGATAACTAATTCAAGAGCCCTCTGTGACTCAGTTTCCTCATTTGTAAGTAGGGCAAAAAGCCCTGCCAAGGGATGCTTTGGAGAAAAAGAGAAATGGTTAGCAATATTCATCATGGCAAATGTTGCCTCCCTTTCCTGGCCAGGGCTGTTGAGGAAGGATTCTAATGCTTTGGATCTGTGCCAAAGACTTAATGATTTTTTTCTAAAGCAACGAGAAAATTACAAAATGAAGAAACCTGAACTTGAAGCAAGAACATTAGCCTTTTTCACCTTGAGCCTTCTGAGTCAATTCTCTCATCCATAAAGGGAGGATGATTAAGATGCCTCTTCTGCTTGGTTATCTGGTAGATCTGAAGTGATGAATATGATTAGAGAGCATGGTGCCAATCACAGGAAGTACAGAGCAATACCAGTAAGCAATACCATTTACCACAGAACACCTGGGCATTGTGGCACAATGACTGTCCATTCCATGTGACTGCACACTTGCATACTAAGCTACTTTTTGGTGTCTAGAGAGAAATAATTTAGCAAACTTTTGCTATCAAAAAGCAAGATGTTAGATAAAATTTCTCTCGGGAAGTTAGATTTTCCAGTTATGATGTGTGAAACTCTGGCATGGCTTCAGATTCTAAAGGTTCATGCCTGCTTTGTTAATCCAATGTTTAGGGCACTGAAAGCCCTCTCTTCACTCTGTGTGTGTGAGTGTGTGTGTGTATGTGTGTTGTGTATGCATGTGTTCTTATTCAAGTGTGTGTACAATTCCACATTTGGGCTGGTTTAAGAGCACATGAATGGAGGCAAGATATCAACAACAAGGTATTCCTCTACCTTAGTTCTTGAGACAGTCTCTCACTTATCTCTGGAGTTTACCTATTTGGCAGAACAAATCAGTCAGTGGGATTTCAAGATCTACTTGTCTCTGCCTTACCAGGGCCAAGATCACAGGCATGTGTTACTATGCCCAACTTTTGACATAGGTGCTAAGGATCAAACTTTGGGTCCTCATACTGTGTGGCAAGCACTTTACCCACTGAGCCATATCACAGCCCCCACGATACTTCTATTAGAAAACTCTGCTACTCCTCTTCTAACAATTACATTTGCCCTGACCAGAAGTCTTTCTGAGTATTAGAGGTTGGTGGTTTGCTTCCCTAGGAGGAGTTTCTCTAAGGCAATAGTAGTATGCAGTTCAGTGAGAACTACGGAGTGACTGCTCAGTTCACTGAGCACACTGCTTATCTGATAAGGAAAGCAGGTGCTCAAGTGACCATGAGAAAGGGGCCTTGTCCCAGTGACTACTTCACAGCCCCCCAACCATGTTTTCCTGACACTGAGTGTATACAGCTTAGATATCTCCCGATATTATACAGATTTAGAGATTTTGCCTTATTAATTAGCATTTTCATTTTGCTTAAATTCTGGAGTGCACTGATTTTCCAGAAGTGCTAATTACCAACCTCTAATACAGCACAGAGTCAGCTGCATATTAAAATAGTCTGTCACGTGCTCCCCACTGAGCTTGAAGATGTCCTCACTCAGCCCTGTAGGCAAGTGGGAGGCTCTGGCTGCTACTGCTTCCAGGCTGGAGGCCTCTTCTGACCAGATGAGCACTGGGTCTCGACAGACCCTTCATTCAATGGACGTTATGGCCATATCTGTCATTAAATAAACCTCTTGTTGATATCAACACTGATGTGTGACTATCAAGTTAGGTTCTATTGCTGTGATAAAACACCATGACCAAAATCAACTTTGGGAGGACAGCTTAAAAGTTACAGTCCTTCATGAAGGGATTTGGGGTCAGAAACTGGCAGGAACCTGGAGGCATGGTCTGAAGCAGAGGCCATGGAGGGATGCTGTTTACAGGCTTGCTCCCCATGGCTTGCTCGATCTGATACACTCCAGGTTCACCTGCCCAGGGGAGACACTTCCCACAGTTGGTTAGACCCTCCTACATCAATAACTAATTGAATAAATGCTCCACGGGTTTGCCTACAGTACAGTCTTATAGACCCATTTTCTCAATTGAAGTTCTCTCTTCTCAGATAATTCTAGCTTGTCTTAAATGGAAAAACAAAACAAAACAGGACAGTGGCATCCCAGACCCAGGGCCACTTCCATCCACCCCTCCTACCCACAAACCAGCACAGAATTCTTGGCATGTGACATCACAGCTATGAAACCACTTAGTACTCTACAAGGCTCTGAAAGGGCCTTCAAAGCCTAGAGCAAACAAAACAAGTGACCAAAACCACCCGTGGGTATCATAATGAGAGATGCACACACATATGCATGAAGGATGCAGACCTATGTCATAGTCCATTATGTCACTGCCACAAAATGTCTCAGACTAGCTGACTTCTAAAGAGCAGAGACTTTTTTCTCATAGTTCTACAATCTGGACAACCAAGTCAAGACTCTGGTAGATTTGGTTGACAGGAAAAAACCTGAAGGCCAGCTTCCTGCCTTTTCCTCACCATCTCCTCTCATACCAGAAAGGGCCAAAGAGACCTCTGGAGTATCTTTCAGCAGATCACCCATCCCACCCACAAGGGCCCTACCCATGTGACTCCATGGACTCCTGAGGCTCTGCCTCTCGACCCATCCCCTTGGGAACCAGACTTCTGCACTAAGGTCTGAGGGGACACCCCACGAAGACATAGAAATTTAAACTCAGATACACAATTTCCCATGTCGACTAGGACAGTTTTCCATCAGCCTACAAATAATAGAGATCTATCTGCTTATGATCCTTCCTATCATTTATGGGAGCCACCTAAGCCTTGGTTTCCAGTCATCTAGGATAAACTGAGGCATTCCCAGGACCTTCTACTCATACCAGGATGGTTCAGGCAGCCAAATGCTACTAACAACTTCCTGAGCTTAGAGCCACTTCCCTATGCTTGCATCCAGCCCATGGGAGAGAGTGCCTTCTCTTCTCCAGGATCATAAGGACCTGCATGTGTGAGTACACAAGATTCTTGCTGTCTCACCTTAGATTAGTAGATTCACCTGTTCCCAGTATGCCTAAAACATGAGCTCTGCCATCTTTAAGAATTTTTAAAGGTCATTCCCTGTTTTTCCCCCCATTATAATGTTATATGTTTCTTGTCCGGAAGCAATATTTAAAGAAGGATGACCATAAAGGGTCCCAGTGGGAATTAGAGCAGAGTAGGATTCATCCCACTTGTTCAGAGTCTTGTGGAAGCCATGGGGAATTCAATGGGACTAAAATGGAGAACATATCCATCCACAGATCATAGTCTATGATTCGTGCTCTCAGACAGCAATGGTAGGGGCTGACAGAGGGCTGGTAAAGACTGTCAGTAAGGAACCAAGAACCCAAATGCATGCCAGTTGTGAATCTATCTGTTTCTCAGAGCCCTACAAATAAGGCCTGGAAGAGATATAGAGAAGATATTATCCTGTCCCCCCACATGGTCATGGCATATCAAGAACATGAGCTAGAACTAGAGTCTTCCATGGGTGTTCAACAGACATAGTACTGGAGAGTTCCACATCTTGATCCACAAGCAGCAGAAGAAGACTATATCATACTGGGCATAGGTTGAGCACCATGTAAGACCTCAAAGCCCAACCCTAGAGTGACACACTTTCTCCAACAAGGCCACACCTCCTAATAGTGCCAATCCCTGTGGGCCATGCATTCAAACACATGAATCTATAGGGGCCATACCTATTTAAACCACTACAGATGGGAAGAATAAGTCGTTTCATGGCCACATCTAGCATATTCCCAGGGCTAGCTAGACTTACACTGTGGTCCTAGCAAATCTCCCTTGGGGCACAAATGATAAGGTTCCCAAGTTATCAAAATGTCTGAGGTCTTGGGTGGACACACCTCCACCACCATAGCTGAAGTAGACTGTTGAGCGTAAAAGACCAGCCCAGCACTGATTCCACAGGGCACAGACCTGAAATTGGTACCTGTTGACTCTGCGTCTGTGGGCAAACTACCCAGATTCTCCTACCTCAGTTTCTCTTGGATGAGACCTCATGAGATGCCCTGAGGATGTAGTCAATACTACTGTGGTGTACATTAATGTGGTTGGTGTTGTAGTGTGGGCAACCATTGCCTCAGTCAGCTGCTTACCCTGAGCTCCCTGAGAGCTGGTACACAGGTTGCTGTAAGGGGCCAGTCTCCAGCTACACGGTCAGGCATGGATTTCAGACAGGAGGAATCTAAGACAGGTCCCAAAGCTCTCATAATGTCAGCAGGTCCCCTCCCTGGCCGTTAAGAGAATACCAAGGTTCTACAAAGTTCCCAGATCCTGCTGCTGTCATACAAGTTTAATTATTGATGCCACTGCAGAGATATAATATCATTATTACAGAAATTAAGGAGGAAGGAAACTCAGGATCAAATCACAGATTTCCCACAAACTGTATGTAGGTCACACCATGTCATTTCATGAATAATGTCTTAGTTTCCTTTCCAGTTGCTGTGACAAAAAAAAAAAAATACCTTGAGTTTAAAAGCAACTTAGAGGATAAAGAGTTTATTTGAGCTCATGGTTCCAAGTTGCAGTCCATCAAAACAGGGCAGCCACAGCAGCAGGAGGCTGAGTGAACTTGTTTGCAGTCAGAAGACAAGAAAAATGGTTGCCCTCAGTTCACTATCTAAATGTTATTTTTTTACATTATTTTATTTATAATTTCATAGATGAGTACTGTATTTACATAATTTCTACTCCCTCCAACTCTTCCCATGCCCCACCCTGAGGTTCCCTCGCAAATTTATGACCTCTACTTTATTATTATTACACAGACATATATATTATATTCATATGAGTGTATATATAATTGCAGTCTACTGAGTTCATTTAGTGTTGATCATATACGTGTGTGTGTTTGTGTGTGTGTGTTTGGACTTACCACTTGGGATTGGATAACCTATTGGGGGCTCATCCCTAGAGAAGACTGATTCTCCCCACTTAGCACACATTACCCATAGTTCTTCATCTAGAGTGAAGCCTTGTGAGATTTCTCAGTCCACATTGGGCTATCAGCTGGTTGTCATTACACAGGCCTTGTCTAGGTGACTATATTGTTAGGATTGGTGAGAGTGCTTCGGAAGACACTATCTCATTGCTGATGTCCTGGTGCTCGGGCTCTTACAATATTTCTATGCTTCTTTCCCTGAGCCCTAGCTGTAGAGATTACATTGCTGAAATATAAGCTGGGGGTTGGCAGTTGTTCTCTGCCTTTTGACATTCTTTGCATGTCTAAATACAGTTGGGAATTACACTGGTTTTGGAAGGTAGCAGAAGTGGGTCCTCTAGGGTCATGACCTCACCAGCCATAGGTAGTTGGCTTATTTTACAGTTCCTTACATGAATGCCCTCCTATGGAGCAGGTCTGAAGTCCAGATAGACAGCTGTCAGTTACCCCAAGGTAGAGCAGCCACTATCAGAAGTGCTACTTCTATAATGTCCAGAACCCAGCTCATGAAATGGTACCACCTACATTCAGGATGGATCTTGTCACCTCAGTTAACTTAATTAAAGATCCCTTACAGACATCTCGAAGGCCAGCACAATGCAGAAAATCCCTCCTTGTGACTCTTCTACAATGATACTACAGTGTGTTAAACTGACAATCAAAACAGACCATTACAGATTAGGTTAGCCTGGGACTGTGGCTCATGCAGGGTTCCTTGCCAAGTTAGTGGTGGAGCTGACTTTAGACCTAGGTCACTAGTCCAAATCCACCTTGCTGTGAGATTTAATAAGATGTGCATCTGCGACCATGTGAGTGCCTCCTCTCCCTACCTCCCCTGCCATGCCTCCCCTCAGCCAGCAGCTTGCCTATACTTTCAGTTTAGAAGTGTAGTCATCCCAGCCACAAGGGCGTAAACGTTTTTGTTGAGTCTCTCTACTGCTCTGGAATATCCTGGCTATCGGCTCCACTGGCCTGAGTATTGCTGGGCATCAGGGAAAGGGCAGTAGGTGTGAAGTTGGAAGGGACTATTAGCAGTGCAAATGTCATGGCTTCTAGACTGTGTCTTCTGTGTCCAGGTTAGAGCCACCCTTCTAGAATAATGTTCTGTGGCTTTGTAAATACCTTCAGAATGTGGAAAACATGTCTGGAGGTCATTCCCATCACATAGATGTGCCACAAGCTTGCAGCATGCCCACTCATCCAGTGCCCATGCCTGGTTGTGGCTGACAAAAGAAAGGAAAAAAGATCAAAGATTGTGGATGGAGGAGTCTGCACCCAGAACCTTTGGGTACCTCATACCCAACCAAGTGATGGTTGGTTCTGGAGAGCCACCTCAGAAAGGAGCTCTTCCTGGAAAATGCCCATGAGGGATTTTCTTGATTTGGGTAAATTGAGGTTGGAGAACCTAGCTTGGATATGAGTGAAATCTCCCCAACCCAGACTGAATATATATGATACATCATACATATGTCATATGTGTCATATATATATAATAGAAAAAAAGCCTTCACTTACTAACACTGACAAGCCCACAACACATAATTACTATTAATATTTTTGTTCTGTTTCTTTCTCCTGTTTCCTGGACTGTGTGTACTTTCTGAAGTTATAATTAATTTGATAACCCAACCATTTTGCCCACTATGACAAGATCAGCTTTTTAGACAATTAAATACTTGTTGTAAACAGAATTTTAATAGTTATGTAATGTTTCAGGGAATAGATTTATGAAAATTTAACCAGCTGTTTTCCTGTTGACAGCCAGTCTATTTATAGTATCCCATATTATCAGTCACACCACAGAACACCCCTGTACCCAAGATGCTCCTGAAGTGGAATTATCTACTCAAAAAATATCAACAGTTTTTTAAGTCTCTTAATTTGTACTTGCAAATTGTGCTCTGAACATCTCATCATCCATTTTGATTGCAACCTTGCCAGATGAGGTGAGCATGCATTCACTTTAGAGAGATTATGCTAATTTTGTGATTCTAAAAAGCCTTTGCCAATATAATTCAATTCAACCTCTGCTTAAATCAGCTATGGGTGGTTACAGTCCATAGTTAATTAAATGTGCATTTTTAATAGTAAATTGGTTATTTTTTATGAATTAATCCTATCGATATCTTCCTTGTGAGTTGTCTGGTTTAGTCTCCTGTCTATCATTTTTGTGACTAAGCAATGGCTGATTCTGTCAACTTGACAGAATTTAGAGCCACCTCAGAAGGGAGCTCTTTCCAGAAAATGCCTGTGAGAGATTTTCTTGATTGAGTAAACTGAGGTGGGAGGACTTGCCCTGGATGTGGGTGAAATCCCCCCACCTCAGACTGAACGGAAAGGAGGGAGGAGCTGGTCACAGGCTTGTGTGCATTTATTCACTGGTTCTTGATGTGCCTCCTCATAATGATGGGCTGTTACCTGGAACTGTATATTTTAAAGTAAGCCTTTCTCTACTAAGTTGCTTATGACAGGACATTTTGTCACTACATCAGCCTCAGACATGTAGCTCCAAGCTCTTCAGAGCAACTGTATCCAAGATGGGAGAATCTGGGATACACAGTGATCCCTAGACTTCTCCCTGGGGATGGTGGTGATGGGCAGGGCCCTGCTCAAGAGAGGCAGAGCCACAGGACACAGGAAGTACAAAGATGCTTGCCTGTCTGCAGACTGGGGGAGTCCCTGCAGGTAGAGAAGAGTATTGGTGATCATCACAGAAGAAGGGAACAGAGGGAGTGTCACACACTGGGGAACCTGGAGGGAGAGGAATTCAATGGAGGGGGAAAGTCAGCTTCTACCCACTTCACATGTCCACTGTCACCAAATCACACGCTTAGTGTCAACATTGAGATTCCCTTGTCTAATGTCACCATTCCACCCAACACACACATCATCTTCACTCCACCTTAGACACCCACTGTCACACATACACACCCACTGTCACACATACACACCCTCTGTCACACACACACCATCACCCACATACCCACTGTCACACATTCTGTCACCCTCACACACCCACTGTCACCCTCAAACACACAGTCACCCCCACATACCCACTGTCACACACTCAGTTCCACCACTGCACCCCATAAACCTATTGTCACCATTCCCACTCATATCCTTAGTGACTATTTTACCCTACACACCCAGTATCACTATTTTGTGTCACATGCCTGATGTCACCAGTGTGCATTACATGCCAGCACAATCTAGTCTATTCAACCAGACACACTTGAGTGACATCTCCCTGGTAGCATTTCCATTTTGCTAAAATTCAGTGACTATTCATATTTGGACAGTGCACCAAATATTCCAGAAACACTCTACCATCTTAGGATGATCCTGAAAATCCATACACTTCTCTGGAGTCAGAGGATTCTCTTGGCAGTCAATGAGGCTTGAATTTAGTTGCAATACAGAAAGATTTGTGTGGTGCAAATAGATCTTGGATTGGTTTCCAGCAGTCAATAAATCTATCCGTTCTCCCTGTGTCTGTTCCAGGGTCATGTGTCTGTGTCTGTGTGCAGGCCCACTCCCTCTGAGAGAGAGCACTGAGTCATGCTTAGAGCAGGTGTTGTCTGTAATTGCTGCTTATTATAGATTTCCAGCTGAAAGAGGCAACAGGGACTGGCATGGGGAGCTTATAGTCACCATGCAATGTATCAAGAGGACTCACACCCACCATTTGGCAGGTCTCAGGGCATCTGGACAGGACCTAAGAGTGATTATCTCTACCAGTGCCCAGCACAGCCAGGCCCTTCAAGAACAACTGACCCTGAGTGGCACAAGGTGCTTTCCTTATTGGTCTGCTTACTGTCATTGTGACAGTGGGACACAGTTTGATGTTGCTGAGCCACATTTGTCTTCGTCAAACTAAGGATGACACTGGCCCTTCTGCAATGTTGGGATAAGGGAGAAAGAAAGCCTGAGCTTTTGACTAAACCCAGGTGCAAATCCTAGCTCCTCACCTTTGCATAAAGGCCCCTGCTTAGCTGTGCTGTCAGCCCTAAAGTGGAAGAGGCAAGTCATTGTGATATGACATCAAAGGATTGTATACATGAAAATGCTAAATGCTCAGAGCCTTGTCTGGATAACAGTAAATGCCAGATGAGTGTGAAACACACTTGACTCAAAAGCTCTCAGTGCCCAGCAAATGTGTGCAGAAATGGGGCTCACTGGTATATGCTTCCATGATATAGCCAATAGCAGCAAGACTGCACACATCTCTGTTGCATAATGACTTAGATGCACAATGCAGGTCTCCACTGTCTCAGCGACCTCCACCTTTGTGGGGAGAAGGCAGAAGGGGCACAAGGTCTGGCCATTTGGCCAGAGAATATAGACAATTCTTCTCAGAGCAGGAGACTACCATGCAACTAAATGGTAAGATGTGACTCCAGACATAGAGTTCTTGAGCACCAAGACCTAAAAAGGATGAAGCTTTCAAGTCACTACTGTTGTCTGCAACTTTCCTGAGCTGATCCAGGCTCCTCAAATGCTACATGTGGAATGTGCCCCACTTCTCCAGGTGAGATATCAGTGAGACTACTTATGCAAAATTCAAAGGATTTGAGCCCCATGAAGGAGAAGTGCATTGTTACCCCAGGGCAGGTGGGTGCTTTCATTCAGCATACACATGACCAAGGTACTCAGGGACCTCAAGTGAGAGCCCTTCCAAAGCTTAGCTATGATGTGGCTGTGCAGCCTTTGCTGGCCCATCAATTCCTTGCCATTTTCTTTGTCTCACCACACGTGCAGTGGGCTCTCAATAGTGAGTTAGTATTTCCCTTGCAAGGCCATCTTCTTTGATCCCCTTAGAATAACTGTCTGTACACCAGGATCCAAGAGGCAGATGTAGCTTGTCCTTCTTGCCTGATCTGTCTTCGAGTGTTGCCCATCCTTCTTGTTGAGTCCTTGTGGTCAGTGTACAGGTTAAGCTACCATCTAATGGCACTGAGGTGGCAAGATATGTGGAGACTGCTGGTATGGCCCCTCACTGAACACACTCAATGACTTTACCTGCTAGACATTCCTTTTTCTATTGCTGACTGAGTAGGTTTATCTTCATCTCTGTAACTGCCCACTTATGCCAAGGCTTATGGATCACCACATGGGAACAGAGTCTCCCTCAGTGACCAAAATAATAAAATCTCAAGTTCTCCTGTGGAAAACTCAGCCATGCCACCTCCATAAATCAGAGTATCACTGGGCCATAACCACACAGATCTGTGCCTTCAAGCACAGGTGGGATTGCCTGAAGCAGATGAAGACCCCCTCTGGGATGCAGATCTATGTCATCCATGGTCCCTGGCATGGGGAAAGCCAAGGAGCAGAAAGTGGGATGGGTAGAGCTAGAAGCCTGGCGGTTCAACAGGAGGCATATTGTCATCAGATATTTCAGTTTTAAAAGACAGAAGCCTGCCTAGAACTGGAACCAAGCAAGAAGGGCATGTCTTCATATATGTGGTGTGCATAGTGTTCAGCATGCAGCATAGATGAATCATGACCTTGTGGTATCCTAGGGCATGTCTCTTGTGGTCTCATCCCCCTTTGGGCTTCCAGGAGTAGATTTCTTCCTCGCCCTCTCTACCCATCCTGCTGTCCCTCTCTTGCAAGTGTCTCTGGGTAGATTCCTGGGTGCTCATATTACATCACTACTAACCATCCTCCTCATGTAGTCAGAAAAGACAGATACATCAGTTACCCAGAGCTGTATCATTCCAGCTCCTGGACCCAGGGGCAAGAAGCAGGCAACCTGGACTCTCTCTCGAGCTGACAGACTGAACCATCCAGTGAGTCAGGAGCCCAGCACCAAGTGTCCATCCCTGTTGTTGCAGAAATAGAATCCTTGAAACATACATACCTGTTCTACATACCTGTACTGGCTGGTTTTGTGTCAATTTGACACAAGCTGGAGTTATCACAGAGAAAGGAGTTTCAGTTGAGAAGATGCCTCCATGAGATCCAGTGGTAAGGCATGTTCTCAATTAGTGATAAAGGGGGGAGGGCCCCTTGTGAGTGGTACCATCAGTGGGCTGGTAGTCTTGGGCTCGATAAGAAAGCAGGCTGAGCAAGCCAGGAGAAGCAAGCCAGTAAGAAACATCCCTCCATGGCCTCTGCATCAGCTCCTACTTCCTGCCCTGTTTGAGTTCCAGTCCTGACTTCTTCTGGTGATGGACAGCAGCATAGAAGTGTAAGCTCAATAAACCCTTTCCTCCCCAATTTTCATCTTGGTCATGATGTTTGTGCAGGAATAGAAACCCTAAGACAATACCATTCCGGTGTCCAGGGGAGACATTGGCAGTATGCAGACAGCCTCCCAAGTGTATGCCACAGGGCAGAGGGGAGAGGCATTGGAGTTTAAAGAAAATGGCCAGCCCTACCTAACAGTACTGCTTAGCAGATTCTCCAGAGCCATGACCCAGGTACACACCAGGCATTTGCTTGTAGATAAATTCACTGGCCCAGCAGCTGTGACTAAGCTGGGGATCCCACTGACACAGTTACTCTCAATGCAAGCCAACCGGGTGTCTTCCTGCATGAAAGGTGCAGGGCCCAGAAAGGTCCCTGGAAACACTCCCTGTGTAAGTTTGTCATGCCTCCCAGCACATCAGAGGTGCATGGTACAGCTCTAGATGCCTTGGCCCCAAATCCTACAAAGGACTATGGCACCCAATGGAGAATGCTGATCCTTCTGGTGACTTTTTTGATGCTGCTGCCGTCCTGGTGGCACATGAATCCAGGCACTAAAGGAGTGCTAAGTTCAAGGGATAAAGAACTAGAAAGACTATATGAAGAACATGGGACTGAACCAGGGATGCTGGCTCTGGGTGGGACAAATGGCTTTCAGGTGCTGCCTAAAGACTAAGAGGGACTGATGAATGAGACAATATAGGTCCCAAGGACAGTTTGGTCCGAGTTTGTTTGAGGCTGAAGAGCTACATGCTTAGAAATAATTCCAGCTCCTTGTGACCAAAGCCAGAGATGGAAACCATTTTCTGTGTTCACACAGGAGATCATGTTTAGTGTGTCTAAAGTGACCTTGTGATTGCTACACCTGACCAACTCTAATTATCTATGGTGGGCATGCCACTGTGCTCTCCTAGACTCCTCAATGACTACCACAACCTTGCCTGTATTAAAAGCAGCATCACCTGTGTGGAGTCTACCTGCCTCACTCCATTCTTATGGCCATGGTCATCCCTCAGCCAAGCTGTCTGATCTGCTTCCTACCCAATGTGTGCGGTAAGGAAATCAGAGCTCATTCCCTCCTTTAGAACAGCCAGACACTGTGAGCTCAGCTGCCCTCAGGGATCCCCCACTGTCCTCAGACAAAGGCACAAGATTATTAGTGTGCCTCTAGGAACCTCATAACCACCCTTACATCTTCCTGAGTTCCATATCCATCCTCTGCCTTGACCCAGCCATCCCAGTCCTCTTGGTTCCTCTTGATGCCTGACTGGCCCAGGCCTCAGCAAGTGCAGTCCTGTCTCCTGGGATGCTCCTGTAATAGCCACACTCTGTTAACCTTTTGATCTCACTTCAGAATGACTGTCTAAATAGACCTGCCAGCCCTACAGATGACGTGGATAATATCTCCTTACCTGTTCTTAGGGTGCTTGTAGCTTCCTCCCAGCAGATGCCAAAACCTGCTAAACCTCAGGAAACCTGTCCAGGCCATCCTGTGAACAGCTCCTGTGTCTCACAGGTTTGTAAAGAAGGGAGTTTATAAACCACATAGGTTTGTGACATTGTGGTAAATGTTGCTCCCATGACTGTGACCACATGGCTGTCACTGGAAGCATTAGAAGTGTTACATCTATGTACTTCAATATCAAGTGTCTTGCTCTTGTATCAAACTAAGTATCTCTATCATTGGTGTGTGCTGTTTTGAGATGTTTTCTCCCTTAGAATTTGAAAAGTAATACATTACAATTCTCTGTGTAAAATGTGAGTTGAGCAGGTGTGGAAAGTCCCGAGACTATTCTCAGTGTGGGGTCTGGAAAAGAAGACATTTCCTTCTTTGTTGAGAACCTTAGTGGTGGGCATGTCTCCTACATGGTTCTGAGAGGCACTGGGCAAGGATGGTGACCTCTGGAAAAATACATGTCAGACTGTCTTTATCATGCCTCTTTCTCAGCTCTGAGTTCTGCCTGTCAGGGTTAAATTCTGTCTTCACTCACTGGAACAGAATGGTTTATAATCTCCCTTTCTCACAGTGGTCCTGTGAGACACAGGCTGACCACAGGAGCTGACCACAGGATGGCCTGGACAGGCTTCCTGAGGTTTATCAGGTGTTGACAGACAGGTAAAGACAAGTACTCCACATGTTGTAGGGAAAGGCAGAGGAGGTATGTTGGAGCAGGAGAAAGACAAGGGTTCTGTGCTGCGAACTGTGTCATCCGTGAGGAGCATGAGATGGGCCTATGATACTGATCATGCTAATAACATGTTACCTATAAATGTGTTCGTAACCTCCAAGACTTTGTCCTGCAGATGATCACCGTTTATCCTTACCAGAATGGCAGATGTGATCACCCATGTTTTATGGACAGGATAACTAAATGGCAGAGCAAGTAAGTGAGGTTTTGCCACATCCTGCAGCTGCCTAGGCAGGACACAAGGGAAAGAACCAAAAAAAAGGTGGATCTTGAGCTAACAGGAACAGGAGAATGTCAAATAAACTAGTTATTGTTAAAATATGAAGCAAAAAAAATGCCAAAGAACAAGCCACTCAGAAAACAGAGGCAGGCAGATCTCAGTGAGTTTGAGGGCAGCCTGGTCTACAGAGCAACAGGACAGCCAGGGCTACACAGAGAAACCCTGTCTTGTGTCCAAAACCAAGAACAGTATGTAAGTTAGGAGCTTATAACATTGTTACTGATTCTGGGAATTTGAGTCTTTGCAAAAATCATCTAGCTTCTCAACTTTAGCACATGGCCTAAGAAGTATTCTTGGGGCTGACATTATTAATATGGAATTGGCTAAGATTTGCCAAGTCTTCAAAGCTGTCATGGCCAAGAATTAATGATTATATTATCCATATATGGAGCAGTCAGCTTATGACATTGAGGATTGTACCCTGGGATTGATTTGCAACCATTTGGAGCATCTTCCATGAGACACATGTGTGAATATGTGCATGAAAATCTTTGTCTCCTGAGAGGCTTGGCCAGAGCCTGACAAATACAGAGGCGGATGCTCACAGCCAACCATTGGACTGAGCACAAGGTCCCCAATAGAGGAGTTAGAGAAGGGACTGAAGGAGCTGAGAGGGTTTGCAGCCCCATGGGGGGGAGCAACAGTGTCAACTGGCCAGCCACCCTGGAGCTCCTGGTGACTGGACCACCAACCAAAGAGTACACGTGAAGGGACCCATGGCTCCGACCACATATGTAGCAGAGTATGGCCTTGTTGGACATCAGTGGGAGGAGTGGCCTTTGGTCCTGTGTGGGTTTGATGCCCCAGTGTAGGAGAATGCCAGGGTGAGAAGGCAGGAGTGGGTGGGGGAGCACCCTCATAGAGGCAGGGGGAGGAGGGATAAGATAGTAGGTTCTGGACAGGAGACCTGGAAAGGGGATAACATTTTAAACATAAATAAAGAAAATATCCAATAAAAGAAAGAAAGAAAAAAAGAAGAAAGTCTGTATGTCATCATCCTCTTGGTTCTCAGGGCCCTCTACTCTCCTGAGTTCCCAGGAAGCATGCAGGCACATGCATGTAAACCTATGGGTCATCTCCCTCCATGCTCAGGCAGCTGAGCTCACAAGTACTGGGGGCATGTAGCAGAAAAGTAGCATTTATGCTGCCCAAAATCTTTCTTCCTGATTTTCTTTATGGTAATTACTTTTATATTTAAGTTGTGTGTTTATGTGTATGTGTATGAGTGTGCATGTATGTGTGTGTGTGTGTGTGTGTGTGTGTGTATGTGTGTGTGTTTTCAGATTGTTAGAGGCTTGGCATGGTAGCAAGTATCTTCACCCACCCTCTTTGGTCCTATTCATGATAATTTTAATTGATTATAGATATATGTGATATGGATTAATATAGATATAGGTATAGAGATAGAGATATAGGATGATGTAGATGTACATATAGATAGATACAGATCATCTCTTTTGGGTGTTTTGGGACAGACTGCAGATGACTGCCAGTAGTAGCTGCCCTATTGCACAACAGAACAGCAGCTCAACCCTTCCGCTTCAGTGTGTTTGTATATAGCCAAACATGCTCATCCCTCCATGAGTGATCTTTCCTCATTTAATTAATGCAAAAGAAATCTCCCCATAGGATTTGCTGGCTGCTTCCCCATGTTCTCTGACATCTGCACACTGTGGGGGAAATGCATTCATAGTGGTATTCATTGTTTTTATTCCGACTTTTGGTAAGTTGGGAATCAAAATAGCCACCATGTAGTACAATTTCTTCCCATCATCACAAGTACATGGGTGTGTTTAGCCTTCTGTGCAATTCTTTGATCTGCTTATTCATGTTCTTTAACCACACATTGATGCAAAATAAGTATGACTTGTGATTTCCATTTATAGAAATTTATCCTAGAAAAATAAGTCACTGACAATGTTTTTCATATAAAAATGCACACAGCATTTCTATGCAATTTTAAAAAATAAACATGATATACATTAAACAACCATGGGACAATTAATACACTATCTTTGGGCTGGAGAGATAGCTCACCTGTTGAGAGAATGTACTACAGTGAACCCAAGTTTGTCTGTGTGCTGGCTGGTTTGATGTCAACTTGACATCTCTCTGGAAAAAGGAGCCTCACTTGAGAAAATGCCCCAACTATATTGGTCTATGGGCAAACTTATGATGTATTTTCTTGATTGATGATTGATGCTCAGTGTGGGTGGTGCCATCCCTAGGCAGGTGACCCTGGGTTCTATAAGAGAGCAGACTAAGCAAGGCATGAAGAGCAAGCCAGTAAGTTCCCTTCCTCCATGGCCTTTGCATTAGTTCTTGCCTTAAGGTTCTCACCTTGAGTTCCTGCTCTAACATAATTTGATAATGGACTGTAGCATGTGGAAGTGTAAGCAAAACAACACTTTCTTCGTCAGCTTGCTTTTTGGTCATGATGTTTCATCACAGCTATAAAAGCCCTCACTATGGCCGGTTCCCAGCACCTATGTCATACTGCTCACAACTACCCATAACTCCAGCTCCAGGAGATATGTGCCCATATTCCTCCTGCAAGACAAGAGGACCTACTGGGCAGTGGTGGTGCACGCCTTTAATCCCAGCACTTGGGAGGCAGAGGCAGGTGTATTTCTGAGTTCGAGGCCAGCCTGGTCTACAGAGTGAGTTCCAGGACAGCCAGGGCTACACAGAGAAACCCTGTCTCAAAAAAACAAAAGAAAAAAAACAAAACAAAAAAGTCAAGATGACCCTTGAAAGTGAGTGTGGATGTGACCCTGCCATATTCCTTGGAAATCAGAGGTCTGGATTCTAGTCATAAACTAACATAATGGAAACCCCTCCAGGCTCACGCTGAATGAGGAAAGGTCCTGTGATCAGAGTCGGTACATTCACAGCTGTCCCAGCACCCACCATCCCTGTCATCCAGATGTGATTTCATATACCTTATGTATCATGCTGTCTACCAGGAAACTTGACATTCTTCTCAATCTCCGACGTATCACTGACTTGCCCTTCCATGGCTGAAGCCACACTTAGAACTAGATGTGGCCTTTGTAATTTGAACAGAGAAGAAGGCCATCAAGAGATACCAGCTGACCAGCAGTCCTGGTTATGGCTGCAGGGATCTTTGCTCAGCTTTTCCCTGCCTCCTCCAGTGGACATACCACCTTCACTGATTCGTTTCTGTGTGATGTGTCAATAGCATGAGATGAGTCAGCCATGGAGTAATTCCTGAAGCATTACAAGACCCAAGAAAGATTTATGCAGCCATCTTGAGAAACACATAACCTGCTTATGATTATCACTAAGACAAGAAGAGTGGTTCTACAATTCTCCAGTCTGTTTCACACTAATCTCATGCCACATGTGTCCAAGGACAACTATGAATGCAACCCAAGAGAAAATCGTAAACTTAATTAAACACAAGATGGGATGAGTTTTTCTTGTATTCTATTTTTGGTGGGTTTGTAACTTGATTACATAGTTCTTAATCATAAACTTTTAGATGCCAGTGTGTTACAGTGTTATTGAGCTGGAAAAGTCTGCACAAATAATTCTATATGACATACCACACCAGCTGAGGAAGGATCAGTAACATCATGCTTGATTAAATAACTCAAGAGAAAGAGCTGAGTGGACCAGAAACAGCTGGAGCCTCCCTCACCACCTGGAGGCAGTCTCAGCACATGGAGTCAGTCTCAAGCCTTGGAAAGTTGTATGTAATAGTGGATAAGGGAAGCTTAGGAAATCTGATCACCAAGGCTTTTAATTGTCATAGGGGGAGACTCTAATTTCATCTTTGGTGAAGCATATTAGGCTCATTATAACTGTTCAGTTTTCCCTATGTGGTAAATAGCTCCTGTTTCAAAGTGGCCATAGTATAACTAATCCATTTTCTACAGGTATTTTCTGGTTGTAAATGTTCTTGGGGATTTTAGATTCAGTATAGTCATAGATGGAAGAGGTGTCTTAGAAATATCGCTTCCAAGTCCTCTTCCGCACTGATATCAAATGAAACCAGGGCAAGCAGCATGCCCAGAGATGGGCAGCCAGCAGCTGGAGACCACTATCCAGGTTCTCCTTCAAGTCTGATGTTCTTTCTCTGTCATCATGGGGTACACGCATTGCTCTACCACCATCTTTTTTTTTTATCAAACATTAAACTATTCAGTGTGAGTCTCTTTTGGCCTTGATTTTCCAAGATTAAAAGCTAATTGTACACAATTATAGTAATTAGCTCTTCCCTGGTTCCTCATGTAATTAGCTGTCTTTTTAGCTGTGTGTCTCTCTTTCAGCTATACAGTAACCAGCTTCAGAGCACACGTGGCTGCACTTTCCCTATAGTGCTTTGTCACACACACAAAGACACACAGAGACACATACACAGATACACACACAGAGAGACACACACAGAGACACACACATACACAGATACACACACAGAGAGACACATAAACACAGCCATACACAGATACATACACACAGAGAGATACACACAGACACACACACACAGAGACATACACACACACAGTGGGAGGCTTCATAAGTTATAACCCAGGTGATTCAGATTCTGATTCTGATTAAATACTGGAAGAGCTTTCGCCAATGAAAAGAGGAATAACAGTGTCTCAGTTGGTGTTCTCTTGCTGCAACAATTATTATGAAAGAAAGTATTTAACTGGAGCTGGCTTACAGTTTCAGAGGTTTAGTCCATTATCATCATGGTGGGGAACATGGCAGCATGCAGGCAGACATGATGCTGGAGAAAGCAGAGAATTCTTTATCTGGATTGGCAGGCAGCAGGCAAAAAGAGAGCCACTGGGCCTGGCTTGAGTTTCTTAAACCCCAAAGCCCACCCCAGTGACATACTTCTTCTAACACAGCCACATCTGCTAATCCCTATCAAGTAGTGCCACTCCCTAATAGCTAAGAATTTAAATTTATAAGCTTGTGGGAGCCATTCCTATCCAAACCACCACAAACAGCTACACACAAGAAAGACAGCTTTCTGGAGCCCAGTCCCATTCTGACTGTCACTGGGAGACTCTGGTTGTTTCCCAGTTCCTGGTGCCTTCTTCAAGAAATTGAGAAAGATGCATGCACAAAAGTGAGGCAGCAAGTAACCTTAGGAAGAATACTACACAAGCAAAAGCTTTAGAGACTTTGCCAATAGAGGCAGTGGGTCACCTAAGTGTGAGAGTGCTCAATTATTATTTAAGGCTTTCTTTTATAGGGTCCTAGAAAAGCAGGAGCTTGCTGTTGGGGGTATAGCTTGGGTGGTTCTCTGTTTTGATTAATGGATGGGTTGTATATGTTTTTCTCTACTCACAAGGCATGCTGTTTGTGCTGGTTTCATCTGATATCAGTGCGGAAGAGGACTTGGAAGCAATATTTCTAAGACACCTCTTCCATCTATGACTATACTGAATCTAAAATCCCCAAAAGCATTTACAACCAGAAAATACCTGTAGAAAATGGATTAGTTATACTATGGCCATTTTGACTGAAGCAAGATGCATCTGATTTCAATCATATACATGTCCACTCGTGCATAGGCGTGAGATGGTAACTAGGATATCTTCCCTACAAAATCACTCAGAGAACACAGTTTGCCACACTGCACCTGCAACTCAAAAACAGTCTAGGCTGTATCCTACCATTACCATGCAGTCCCACTGTGGTAGTTTGCATGAGAATAGCCACTGTAGATTCATACTTAGCCCCATGTTGGTGGAACTGTTTGAAAAGGATTAGAAGTGTGGCCTTGTTGGAGGAGGTGTATGGGACTTGAAGTTTCAAAAAGACTGGAACCATTTACAGTGTGTTTTCTGCTTCCTGATTGTAAATCAGGATATAAGCTCTCAGGTGCTTCTCTAGTGTCATGCCTACTTATCTGCTGCCATGCTCCCAACCATGATAGTGATGGACTCCTATCCCTTTGGCAATGTAAGCTCCCTTCCTCCTGTAAGCTTCCTTGGCCATGCTGGTTTTCATAGCAATAGAAACCATAGCTGAGACAGAAGTTGGTGCCAGAAGTGGGGTTCATTACTTTTCTCTTGCTGCAAAAAAATCATCACTACCAAGGAACATTATAAAAGAAAGCATTTAATTGGCTTACAATTTTAGGGGGTTAGAGTCCAGAATGGCAGAACAAAAGTATGGTGGCAGGAACAGCTGAGAACTCACACCCTGACCTGTAAGCAGAAGGCAGGGAGAGAACACTGGTGATGGTTCCAGTCTTCTGAAACCTCAAAGCCATCCCCTAATGACATACCTACTCCCTCAAGGCCACACCTCCCAATCCTTCCCAAGTAGTTCCACCTATGGGAGCATGGGGGACTAAGTATTCAAACATGGAGCCAAACTACCACACTCATATATATCTCAGAACATGTTTGGGGAAAAAAACTAGATGGAGATTCAGCCATAGCAAACCCAACTCAGACAGAAGAGAAAGTTCTACACCTCCTTGTGCAGTAAGAGTCAAGAAGAAGGTAAATGATATACTATGGCAGCTTCCCCAAGGAGAAGTGAATGGGGATACTTGGGCAGCAAGAGATAAGCCTGTTCAGAAGGAACATGAGGTGGAAAATAACTGAGGAGAGGTAAGCAGTGACTTGGAATCCCAAGCAAAGCTCTGAAGACTTCTATCCCTTGGTCTCTGGAGAAGGAATAGAGGAAATCATTTTACAAAGAACTGTTTGCTCAGCTGCTGTACCTCAATGCCTGTAGTAATTTCAATATGATTTTCAGGAGAAAGGATTGGGTACTCATCCATTCTCCTAATCTTATTACCCGAGCTCTTGCTAATGTGGAAAAAGAAAAATTTTAACAGGCTGTCTAAATACCTTATGAGATAATTTGGCTGTGGTGTCCCCTTCAAATAGCAGCTTGTCAGGTGGGAGGAACTGCAATATGAGTCCACAGAGGATCTATTCTCCTACCCACCAGACAAAGCTTGTCCCTCTCCACCCTGCTCTCTGACTAGGAAGCTCTTGGAACAGCTCCTGCTATATCTACCTGGAAGCATTAGATTTGGGGCCTCTGCCTGCTATGTGCCTAATGGGTAAAGAATAAAAAGCCAGTCATCTTGCCAACATTGATGGGCCAGGAGCAACACCCCAGCATTTCCTGTCCCTGTACCCAGCACCATAGACCCACAGGCAGTACAGGCAATTTCTTACCTTCCCTACCTGACATCATCGCCGGAATGCAGCAAAGGTGAAGAATGTTCTAGCCCAGCACCCCTCCCTGCAGCTTGCTCCTGAAAGCCAAGGCAGAACTGACCTTAATTCCAATTGCTACACATTTTATTTATGCAAAGTACTAATTGGCTACAGCCTGACTTGATTCAAAAAGCCATTACCAGATGGGTGCATAAAAGGAGCTCAAATTTAGGGTTCATCTTAGGCAAACCTGTAAGAAGAACAGGTGCTTAAATTAAATTAGGACATGTCCTTGCTTCTGGAAGCTTTCCAGCTCATTTCAGGTTCAAGTGAACATGTCAGGAAGCAGGAAGCCCATGCTGAAAACCAATAGCAGAAGAGGCTTTCCGAGACAAAACATTCATGGACCTGGACATGAAGGCCCATTCCAGCCACTCAGCAAGCTGAGGCAGGAGGATTGCAAGTTCAAGGTCAACCTGGAGAGTTTAGTGAAACCCTTGAAATAAAAAGTAAAAGGAAGGTGATGGGGTCAGAACTCAGGCAAGAGCTTGTCTTTAATCCCCAGTACTATAAACACAGGAAGCACTGAACAGTCAGTGGATTTGCTTTTCCATATTAAGCAAAACACCTTCTCTTAATCGTTTTCCTAGAATTTGTTTAACCACAACAACAAAACCTGGCTTTATTTCCTGACCCTTTCTCTGGCTGGTGTGGTCTGTGAAGTACCATAGACCCAGGTGCTGTGTTTCATGGGCAGATTTGACCAAGGCTCTGCACATAGGCTCTCTCTGTGTGACGGCCCAGGAGATGGGCTAGTTCCTGGGCCACTGGATCTTAAATTTGACTGTACATGAAAGTCACCAGAATGTACTTCAAAATGCTAGTTCCTGGATGCCACTCCAGAGACTCTAGCTGGGTTTATGGTCTGAACACTAGGAATTATTAAAGCTTCCAGTGTCATCTGTTATGTGTTGAATTCTGAGAACCATCCCATGGACCAACTCTGTCCTCTCCCCTAGAAAACTAGTGATGCACCCAAAGTCAAACTCTCTTTTGTGCCACAATATGATTCTACTAGTGTATTGCCATGCTCCTAAAGCCCAAGAAAATGGCTAGAGAACCTTGCCTGTACCATAAGCCCAGACCTCAGCTCAACTCATAGCAGGCTACTGCTTGCTAAGCTATTGCTCAAACTGTTCCCTCTGTGTGGTCATGTCTGTGCTAACTATCGCCATCCCCATCAGCCTCCTGCCCCTTTCCTTGAACCACACAGATGCTAGACCCACCCTCACCAGGCCTGCATCTGACTGGGCTGCCCATACCCAGGCATTAGTCAGCAGCTCTCTGTAGCTGCCAAGCTCCTCCCTGCAAATCCCCAGAAACTGTCTTCCTGTTCCTTCTTCATTAATCCCCTCTCACAAGAATCTTGTCTCCATTCTCCACCTGCCTTACCCACTCCACATCTGGTCCATCTCTGTGCTCTTATCCTGCCTTCTGGCTTCTCAGTTCCTGTTGATCCAATGTGTTCAGGTCTCAGCTGAAAACCTCATTTTAGGCATTTGTAACATAAATGACCCTTGAGGACATTGTGCTGAGTGACATCAACCAGCCATAGAAGGATAGACACTGCCTGGTATATGAGCAGCCATGAATGAATACTTTACAGACAGTTGAAGCATGGTGCTGGGGGCCAGGGGATGTGGAGAAGTATGAGCAGATGTGCTTTATGGGGCAGGGTATCAGCTGGGATGGCAGGAACATTCTGTGGGTGGACTGTACAATGGTATGATCACACAGTTTGGTGATGCTGTGAACTGTGAATTCTTAAGTAGCCAATACAACTGCTTCTCACCCCTTTTGTGAGGAAGCCTGGCCTACATTGGCCTTGACTTCCCCAGATTCCCCTTATGTACACCCTGGGATATCCCTTGTCAAGATCTGAACACCTAAAAACAAAGTGAGTACTATGGTCACACAGTGGTGCCCTCCTACTACCATCCAGCCACATGACAGGCTTCAAAGGCACAAGCCCTCAATCCCCTCCCCAACAAAGCTGATGTAGAAAGGGAGGCCTTCAGACCCTTGGCCTACAGTTAAACCACCAGGAAAACCCACACTGCTAAAATATCAATCCAATCCCAAGTAGCATTGTTCCAGTACTCAGAAGTATCAAGCCAGAAATTGTCCAATCATAACAATCCAGATGTTACATTGACAAACAGTGGTGACTGGATGAACTCTGCAGAGTTTGAGTGTCTGATCAATCCCTAAGTATGGATTATGTTGCAGGAGAATCAACCACCAGTGATCCCATTACCACCTTTATTCAATCAAACACACAGCAGGAGAATGGAAGCCTGGCAATCTCACATTTAAGAACACCTAAACCCACTCCTTGCTTAATTCTGCTATTGTTTCTTCTTTCCAAATTAGATATTTATCTTTGAGAACAACATCTACTACTGTGCACATGTTGGAAAGCAGGCAATCCGAGTGGTCTCTACGGGGAAGGAGGGTGTGATCTACAATGGCCTCAGCGACTGGCTGTATGAAGGTAAGACCTGCAGAGTGAAGAAGCAGAGTGTGTGCCCTCATGGCTGCTGCGGTGGCTGGGTTCAGTTTCTAAATTTTCCTTCTTTTCTCTTTGGCTTTAACTAAAAATTAAACTTAGATATCTTGAGAGTGTTAGAGATCCAGGAAACACCAAGTGAGCACTCAAGGATGGCAAGTGTGGGAACTCACAGGTGGCTAGGTATGGGACACTCACAGGTGGCCAAGAATAGAGGACTCACAGGTAGCAGTATAAGATGCGTCACTGAATCCATTAATGCTTCTATGAAAGAAGAGGTGCATCCATGGGAAATTGTCAGAGTATTCCCAGTATAAATGTGAGTGTGTGTGTCTACCCACTCTAAGAGTTAGGAAATCTGTCTGCATCTGGAAGAGGGCAGGTATTTTAGTTGCTTTAATGAGAATGAGACAATAATTGATGTTGTCTCACAGCTTGAGCTTGGTGACAAGAGCATGACATATGCGGTCACACTGCATCCACAGTCACAGGCAGAAGGGGAGGACACTGCCTCTCAGCCTTATTTCTCCTTTTTATGCAGTTCAGAACCTCGTCCTAGGGAATGATGTCATCTGGGGTGGGTCGTATCCCCTTAATTAATCTGCTTAGATGATCCCTAATAAGTGTGGTTGAAACTTGTTTCTTCAGTGACTTTAAATCCTGTTCACAATCAATTGTTGCCATCAGAGCAAAATTGGGAAAGTAAATTAAATCCTTCTAAAGAACCCAGGCTCCTGGGGCTTCTATAGCCAGAGGTCACAAAAGTAGATATTCAGACATTAAAATCTATGTTCCAGGTTTTAGAGAGTTCAAGTTAGGTACCACAGGACAATCTGTATCTGGCAAGACACTGCCAACCCCTTGCTCACTGGCTCATTTGGATGCATCCTCAAAGGCCAAGAACAAGAAGGTCTTCTCTTCTTCTTTCTCATCCTTTTTTGAAGCAGAATTTATTAAGGGGCATTTTATAGTTCTTTGAGAATTTCACACAATGAATTTCAATCACACTCACCCACCCCCTCCAAGTCTTCTAGATCCACATCCCCTTCCCTCCCAAACCAATCAGATGGGGTTTTGTTCTCCCAGCAAGGCCAATTTGAGCTCCTCAAATATTCTTGGATGTATAGCCTTCCGCTGAAGTATGGTGGGCCTTCTTGGAACTACACCCTTAAGGAAAACTTTCTCTCCCTCCTCCTGCAGCTGTCAGTTGTCAGTAGCTCCTTGGCAGGATGTAGGATTTCATGCCCACCTCCCCTCTCCACACCAGGGTTTGATCTGGCTTAGGTTTACAAGATCTTGCGCACACCATCACAACCACTGTACTTTCACAGATACAGCTTCCCGCTGTGTCTAGGAGACACTGTTTCCTTATGGGCATCCACTGCCTCTGTCTCTTAGGTTCTTAACATTCTTTCTCCCTCGATGATCCCTGAGCTGTGGGTTGGGATATGCATATTTTCTTTAGAGCTAAAATTCTGCAGTCTTGAATTTTCTACATCTCAGCCAGTTGTGAGTCTCTGTGTCTTCACCCACTGCAAACAGAAACTTCTCTGGTGAGGGGATGAGAAGCACCTTAATCTATGGGTATCACTGTAAGTCATTAGGAGTCAGTTTATTATGTCTATTTAGCAGAGTACCTCTAGCATGTCTAGCTATGGGTTCCCATATAAGAAAAAATAAGCACTGTTTTGTCTTGCTGGGTCCAAATGATTCTTTCCAGCTCTATCTGTTTGCCTATAGATTTCATAATTTCTCTTCTTTTAATAGCTAGGAAATATTCTATTGTGTAAATATACCACATTTTACTATCCAGCCATCAGCTGATAGATATCTACATAGTTTCCATTTTCTGGCTACTGTGAATAGGTCAGCAATGACCATGGATGAGCAAGTGTCTCTACAGTAGGACATAGAGTTCTTTGGCTATGTGCCCAAGAACAGTAGAGCTGGATCATGTGGCAGATCTAGTTCCAACTTCTTTAAGAAGCTCCTCACTGATTGTCATGGTGTCTGTAACATTTTGCACACCCACCACCAGTGAGCAAGTGTTCCTCTTCCTCTATAATATGCCTACATTTGTCATGGTTAGGGTTTTCTGGTGCTAATCACACCTGTAAGGGTTCCACTTGGGTACTTCTGTACCTTCTGATACCATCACCTGGCAGGTTCAGGCTACAATATATGAATGTGAGGAACACACAGCCTATGGCAGCTCCAGCACTATTCCACAGATGGGTCCAGAGAGGTCAATGAGACACGTGGTCACTCAACTCCAGGGTCAGCTACTACTTTAGAATTATAGATGCAGACAGGGTCTACTCACAACCCCATCCCTAAACTCAAATGACAGTTTAAACGTGTCTCACCTCCCAGCCTGAGACCACATGCACAGTGGGTATTATCCCAAATCTGGTTGGGGAGGATCAGGGATGCTCTGGCTTTATGGGGCTGGTACCATTTCCTCCTAGAACTATGCATTTCTCACACGTGAGCTTCTGCCTTATGAGAGACTATGGTATTGAAAAGTGAGAGAACTTCCCAACACAGCCCACTGAAATCTTGACCTTAAGAAGATTCAAGCACAGCCAGATGTGTCATGTTCCCCAATCATGATGTGGTATATGTCTGTCATCCTAGAGTTCCCTGATCCCCTTTCTGCCCACCCCCTCTCCAAAGCACTCTCTGCTGGAGATCCCAGCATTCCTTGTTTCTGTCTGATGGAACTTCTACATGCAGGCAAGGTCTCCAAACACTCTCCTTAGGGACCCAGTGCTACACAGAGCTCAGATCACTCTTGAGAACCCAGTTTCCAGGTTGCATCTGAGACCCAGAAGAGTCAACTCTGAGACTTTGTTTGTTCCATGGGCCCTTCCTGAAGGAACAGATGGGGTGAAATAGATGCTGAGCTGACCAGTATCCAGGCTTGCTCTGTACAGAAATGGCCCTGGGAACAGCAACCCAAGCTCTCCCAAGCTCCATTCAGATTACACTGAATGGCTGTGTTTGTACATTGAGTGTGGGCCCATGTGTGCCCAATAATCTACAGGAGAGACCATCACACATACCATATAAAATTAAGAGAGAGGACCCTGAAGTCCTGTGCTCACTGCCCCAGGAGAAAACCAAAAAGCCTGTGAGATACAATCAGAATGGAGCACTGTTAGTGCCCTCCTTGTGAGCAGCTTCATGAGTCATGTCCAACCCATGGAGATAGTCAGAAAAGCAGCTCCAAATCATAAACTTACTTAAAACATCATGAAATATTTAAATATTTCATTGGTTACTTGACTGTGCAGATACTGAGTACAGATTTTCTAGATGGTAAAGGGGCACATGTGCCTACCCTTGCCTATATGTGATATCTTCCAAATCTGGGTCAAGCCTACTATCTATCTTGCTGGAGTGACAAACTGAGTGGTTAGTGGCAAGGCTGTGGAGTCACAGAGACCCAGACAGGAGGTTCAGCGTAATCTTGTAAAGATATTTCACTTCCAAGAACTCAGCATATCCAGAAAACATATGGGGGTAGGGAGGGCAAGTGTGGCTGTGATCAGAACAGATTTAGCACAACATCTCAACTGGCAGGCACTTGAGGGTCTTAAAATTTTCTTAAAATCCTGTTACAGTGGCTGTATTTATTATTGTTTTAATTAGTCATTGTATTTTTATTGCAAAAGAAAGAACATGTATCTGTTCTAATGTCATTCTGTTATTGTAATAAAATACTCTGACCCAAAGCAACTTAGGGAAGGGAAAGGTTTATTGCCTATAGAGCATTGTTGAGGAAAGTCGGGGCAAGAACTCAAGTGAAAATCTGAAGCAGAGTCCATGGAGGAATACTGCTTTCTGTCCTGCTCACTGCCTTGTGATAGTTTTCTTATATGCCCCAGGACCACCTATCTAGGGAATGGTGCCTCTCACAATGGGCTGGGCTTTCCTGCATGACTTAACTATCAAGATAATCTCGAACAGACATGCCCACAGCCTGGTCTGATCTAGGCAAGTCTTCAGTTGAGGTTTCCCTCTCGGAAGATTCTCAGTTGTATCAGTTTGCAATTAAAGTTAACTAGAGCAATATGTTTTTAAATGATAAAGAGAGAGACAGTATAGCAACTGTCTGTTCTTAGACTTCATGGGAGGCAAGTGCAAGCTGAGCTCCTTGAAGGCCCCACAGAGAAAGACCTTGGGTCTTGCTGCAAGAGCCTCAGCTCACTAATCTCCTTAATAACATTCATGGCCGGGAGGTTTGAAACATCTTTCTCAGTGTCTCCAAAAAAAATTAAAAATTCATTGCTTTGCATTTGAGTTTAGCTTTGCCTTGGCAAATCTGTTGAAAAGACTCTTTATTTTCTTCAAGTCATGTACAAGAAATCATGTAGATTGTTAACAGAGCCCCAAATACTTTAAATCAATCTCTTGGTGATGGGGCAGCTTAATCTGCTTAGCCTCACTCCCTAAAATGTTCTACACGCTGATGCTCAGACTTCTGAAACTGGGAACCTGGGAGCCCTGAGGGATATTGTGTCCTTTTTTAATAACAGGAGAACAAACTTAGAAGATTGCCTTGGCCTAATCGGTGACTAAACTGTTTTATTTTAGGCTCTTCCTACAGAGGGGACTAGAGGTGGATGCAAGAGGTTATACACAGAACATCTGCCAAAGGCCTTGCCTGCCTGGAAGGGTTACCTCTTAGAAGCAGCTAAGGCAGAGTAAATAAGAAGTGTACCTCAGTCTGCACACTTGTTGGCAGCAAGACACCACATTGATTTTTGTTTCCCAAAAAGAGCCTCAGACATATTGAACACTTCAGAATGTTGGAGACAGAAGGAGGGAAGAGGTAGGAAGCAGTGTGGGGGCTGCTAGGAATCTCCATCCTTTGAGCAAAATGACCTCCTACCAGTAGCCTACCAGGCGATGCCCACACTCAAGTCTAGCTATATGCCTTACACCGTCTGCTGGGTGACTTTCCGTGGCTTTTAGGGACCAGAGACTAGTCTTGACAAAGTTTACATCTTTTGACCTCTGAGGAAATGCCATGTAGTTATGTGGGCTCATGGTTTAATAGAAAGAGCAAGACAACGTGATAGTATTGGCAGTTTTAAGTTTTACTGAACTTGGTTATCTGTAAACTAAATTTAAGGTGTTACTAAAATATTCTGACAACCGTGGAGGAACGTTCCACAAAGAATCTGTGCAGGCCTTAGTAATTCATAATTCCCAACATGAGAGCATTTGATCAGAGAGTTGTAATTATCCAAATTTTTGCAAAGGTTCTCTGTTACCATGGTTACAGAGCTGGTTGCTACCCTTTATTTATTTATTTTTATTTTTTATTTTCGTATTTTATTTACATTTCAAATGTTTCCCCCTTTCCAGATCTCCCCTTTGGAACCTCCCCATTCCCTCCGCCCTCCCCCTACCTCTATGGGGATTTTCTCCAACCCACCTCCCCAACCCACCCCCCACCCACTCTCCTCTTCCCTCCTTGACATTCTCCTATATTGGGGAATATAACACCCTCAGGCCCAAGGGCCTCTCCTCCCCCTGACAGGTAACAAGACACTCCTCCGCAGTTTTTGTGACCAGCACTATGGGTCCCTCTATGTGTATTCTTTAGTTGGTGGATCAGTCTCCAGAAGTATGGGGGGTCAGGCCAGTTGCCAGTGTTGATACCTCCCTGGGGCTGCACACTCCCTCAGCTCCTTCAGTCCTTTCTCCAAGCCCTCCATCTGGGACCTCGTACTCAGTACTACTGTTCCTGCAAAGTGACTCTTGGGTATTTCAAACTTTTAGGCTAATAACCACTTAACAGTGAGTACATACCATGTTCATTATTTTGTGACTGCATTACCTGGCTCAGAATGATGTTTTCAAGATCCATCCATTTGTCTACGAATTTCATGAAGTCATTGTTTTTAATAGCTGAGTAGTATTCCATTGTGTAAATGTACCACATTTTCTGTATCCATTCCTCTGTGGAAGGACATCTGGGTTGTTTCCAGCTTCTGGCTATTATAAATATGGCTGCTATGAACATAGTGGAACATGTGATTTTATTACATGTTGGAGCATCTTCTGGGTATATGCCCAGGAGTGGAATAGCTGGGTCCTCAGGTAGTATTATGTCCAATTTTCTGAGGGTCCACCAAACTGATTTCCAGAGAGGTTGTATCAATTTGCATTCCCACCAGCAATGTAGGAGTGTTCCCCTTTCTCCACATCCTCTCCAATATCTGCTGTCACCTGAGTTTTTGATCTTAGCCATTCTGACTGGTGTAAGGTGGAATCTCAGGGTTGTTTTGATTTGCATTTCCCTGATGACTAAGGCTGTTGAACATTTCTTTAGGTGCTTCTCAGCCATTTCCTCAGTTGAGAATTCTCTGTTTAGCTCTCTTCCCCATTTTTTGATAGGGTTATTTGGATCTCTGGAGTCTAGCTTCTTGAGTTCTTTGTATACATTGGATATTAGCCCTCTGTCAGATGTAGGAGGGTAAAGATCTTTTCCCAATCTGTAGGTTGCCATTTTGCCCTAATTACAGTGTCCTTTGCCTTACAGAAGCTTTGTAATTTTATGAGGTCCCATCTGTCAATTCTTGACCTTAGAGCACAAGCCATTGGTGTTCTGTTCAAGAACAGTTTCCCTGTGCCCAAGTGTTCGAGACTCTTCCCTACTTTCTCTTCTATTAGATTCAGTGTATCTGGTTGTATGTGAAGGTCCATGATCCACTTGGACTTGAGCTTTGTGCATGGAGATAGGAATGGATCAATTCACAATCTTCTACATGTAGACCACCAGTTGAGCCAGCACCATTTGTTGAAGATGCTGTTTTTTTTCCACTGTATGGTTTTAGCTCCTTTGTCGAAGATCAAGTGACCATATGTGTGTGGATTCATTTCTGGGTCTTCGATTCTATTCCATTGATCAACCTGCCTGTCCCTGTACCAATACCATGCAGTTTTTATCACTACTGCCCTGTAGTACAGCTTGAGGTCAGGGAGGCTGATTCCCCCAGAAGACCTTTTATTGTTGAGGATAGATTTTGCTATCCTGAGTTTTTTGTTATTCCATGTGAATTTGAGAATTGCTCTTTCTAGGTCTACAAAGAATTGAGTTGGGATTTTGATGGGGATAGCATTGAATCTATATATTGCTTTCGGCAGGATGGCCATTTTAACTATGTTAATCCTGCCTATCCATGAGCATGGGAGATCTTTCCATCTTCTGAGGTCTTCTTTGATTTCTCTCTTCAGAGACTTGAAGTTCTTGTCATACAGATCTTTCACTTGTTTGGTTAGAGTCACACCAAGATATTTTATATTGTTTGGGACTATTGTGAAGGGTGTCATTTCCCTAATTTCTTTCTCAGACTTTTTATCCTTCCAGTATAGGAAGGCTACTGATTTGCTTGAGTTAATTTTGTATCCAGCCACTTTGCTGAAGTTGTTTATCAGCTGTAGCAGATCTCTGGTGGAGTTTTCCAGGTCACTTAAGTATACCATCATATCATCTGCAGATAGTGATATTTTGATTTCTTCCTTTCCAATTTGTATCCCTTTGATTTCCTTTTGTTGCCTGATTGCTCTAGCTAGAACTTCAAGTACTATGTTGAATAGATAGGGAGAGAGAGGGCAGCCTGTCTAGTCCCTGATTTTAGTGGGATTGCTTCAAGTTTCTCTCCATTTAGTTTGATGTTGGCCACTGGTTTGCTGTATACTGCTTTTACTAAGTTTAGGTATGCTCCTTGAATTCCTGATCTTTCCAAGACTTTTATCATGAAGGGATGTTGAATTTTGTCAAATGATTTTTCAGCATCTAACAAGATGACCATGTGGTTTTTTTCTTTCAGTTTGTTTATGTAGTGGATTACATTAATGGATTTCCGGATATTGAACCATCCCTGCGTCCCTGAGATGAAGCCTACTTGATCATGGTGAATGATTGTCTTGATGTGTTCTTGGATTCAGTTTGCAAGAATTTTATTGAGTATTTTTGCATCAATATTCATAAGGGAAATTGGTCTGAAGTTTTCTTTTATTGTTGGGTCTTTGTGGGGCTTTGGTATCAGTGTAACTGTGGCCTCATAGAATGAATTGGGTAGTGTTCCTTCTGTTTCTATTTTATGAAATAGCTTGAAGAGTATTGGTATTAGGTCTTCTTTGAAGGTCTGATAGAATTCTACACTGAACCCATCTGGTCCTGGGCTTTTTTTGGTTGGGAGACTTTTAATGACTGCTTCTATTTCTTTAGGAGTTATGGGACTGTTTAGATGGTTTATCTGATCCTGATTTAACTTTGGTAATTGGTATCTGTCTAGAAACTTGTCCATTTCCTCCAGATTTTCCAATTTTGTTGCATATAGGCTTTTGTAGTAGGATCTGATGATTTTTTTAATTTCCTCAGAGTCTGTTAGTATATCTCCGTTTTCATTTCTAATTTTGTTAATTTGGATACTGTCTCTGTGCCCTCTGGTTAGTCTGGCTAAGGGTTTATCTATCCTGCTGATTTTCTCAAAGAACCAGCTCTTGGTTTTGTTGATTCTTTGTATAGTTCTTTTAGTTTCCACTTGGTTGATTTCAGCCCTTAATTTGATTATTTCTTGCCTTCTACTCCTCTTGGGTGTATTAGCTTCTTTTTGTTCTAGAACTTTCAGATGTGTTGTTAAGCTGTTAGTGTATGCTCTCTCCAGTTTCTTTTTGGAGGCATTCAGAGCTATGAGTTTTCCTCTTAACACTGCTTTCATTGTGTCCCATAGGTTTGGGTAAGTTGTACTTTCATTTTCATTCTAGGAAGTCTTTAATTTCCTTCTTTATTGCTTCCTTGACCAACTTATCATTAAGCAGTGCATTGTTCAGCTTCCATATGTATGTGGGCTTTCTGTTGTTGTTGTTGCCATTGAAGACCAACCTTAATCCGTGGTGATCTGATAGGAGGCATGGGATTATTTCAATCTTCTTATATCTGTTGAAGTTTGCTTTGTGACCAATTATATGATCAATTTTGGAGAAGGTACCATGAGGTGCTGAGAAGAAGGTATATTCTTTTGATGCAGGATGAAATGTTCTATAGATATCTGTTAAACCCATTTGGTTCATAGCATCTGTTAGTTTCACTGTGTCTCTGTTTAGTTTATGTTTCCAAGCTCTGTCCATTGTTGATAGTGGGGTGTTGAAGTCTCCCACTATTATTGTGTGAGGTGCAATGTGTGCTTTGAGCTTTAGTAGAGTTTTTTTTATGAAAGTGGGAGCTCTTGCATTCGGGGCATAGATGTTCAGAATTGAGAGTTCTTCTGGTAGATTTTTCCTTTGATGAGTAAGAAGTGTCCTTCCTCATCCTTTTTGATGAATTTTGGTTGAAAGTCAATTTTATCCGATATTAGAAGGCTACTCCAGCCTGTTTCTTGGGGCCATTTCACTTGGAAAATTGTTTTCCAGCCCTTTACTCTGAGGTAGTGTTTGTCTTTAATACGGAGGTGCGTTTCCTGTATGCAGCAAAATGCTGGGTCCTGTTTATGGATCCAGTCTGTCAGTCTATGTCTTTTTATTGGGGAGTTGAGACCATTGATGTTAAGAGATATTAAAGAATAGTGATTGTTATTTCCTGTTATTTTTGATGTTGTTTATATTGTTTGTGTTGCTATCTTCTTTTGAGTTTGTTAAAAGATTACTTTCTTTCTTTTTCTTGAGTGTAGTTTCCCTCTTTGCGTTGGCATTTCCCATGTATTATTCTTTGTAGGGCTGGGTTTGTGGAAACATACTGTGCAAATTTGGATTTGTCGTAGAATATTTTGGTTTCACCCTCTATGATTATTGAGAGTTTTGCTGGGTATAGCAGCCTGGGCTGGCATTTGTGTTCTTTTAGAGTCTGTATGAGCTCTGCCCAGAATCTTCTAGCTTTCATAGTCTCTGGTGAGAAGTCTGGTGTAATTCTGATAGGTCTGCCTTTATATGTTACTTGCCCCTTTTCCCTTACTGCTTTTAATATTCTTTCCTTGTTTTGTGTATTTGGTGTTTTGACTATAATGTGATGGGAGGAATTTCTTTTCTGGTCCAGTCTATTTGGAGTTCTGTAGGCTTCTTGTATATTTATGTTCATCTCTTTCTTTAGGTTAGGGAAGTTTTCTTCTATAATTTTGTTGAAGATATTTACTGGTCCTTTAAGTTGGGAGTCTTCACTGTCTTCTATACCTATTATCCTCAGGTTCTGTCTTCTCATTGCATCCTGGATATCTTAGATGTTTTAGTTTAGGAGCTTTTTGCATTTTGTGTTTTCTTTGACTGTTGTGTCCATGTTTTCTATGGTATCTTCCGCACCTGAGATTCTCTCTTCCATTTCTTGTATTCTGTTGGTGATGCTTGCATCTATGACTCCTGATTTCTTTCCTATGATCTCTAATTCCAGGGTTGTCTCCCTTTGTGATTTCTCTATTGTTTCTATTTCTGTTTTTAATTCCTGAATGGTTTTGTTCATTTGATTGTGTTTTCCTGTACTTCTGCCCATTTGATTGTGTTTTCCTGTAATTCTTCAAGGGATTTTTGAGTATTCTCTTTAAGGGCTTCCAGTTGTTTACCTGTGTTCTCTTGTATTTCTTTAAGGGAGTTATTTATTTCTTAAAATCTTCTATCATCCTCTTGATAAGTGATTTTAAGTCTGAGTCTTCCTTTTCTGGTGTGTTGGGGTATCCAGGGCTGGCTGTGGTGGGAGAGCTGGGTTCAGCTGAAACCAAGTAGTCTTGGTTTCTGTTCCTTGTGTTATTGCCCTTGCCTTTCACCATCTGGTTATCTCTGGAGTTAGCTGGTCTTTCTCTCTCTCACTGTGGCTTGTCTTTCCTTCAAGCTCAGATGTCAATATTCCTGGGAGACCAGTTCTCTCTTCCAGCTGTTCTTCAGACCTTGCGTCTGGAGTCCTCCTGTTGCTGGCTCCTCAGCACAAGTGGGTGGGTAGCTTTCTCCCTGAGCTACTTGTATATTGATAGGCCTGTTGGCCCAGGCGTGGTTTCTGGCCACAGGTGGAAGCAGGCAGGCTCTTACCTCCAGGCTTTTCCTCAGTCCCTGCCTCTGGAGCCCAAGTGGGCAGGCAGCTTTCTCTCTGAGCTACTTGTATATGGAGAGGCCTGTTGGCCCAGGCGGGGTTTCTGGCTGCTACCCTTTATTTATAAAGTGCTGTACATGAGCTATCGAGGGCCAACACAGCATTGTTGCTGGTAGTTTTCTAAGAAGAATTTAAGTCCCTAAGTATTATTATGAAGTGATGAACCACTTATTCCTCTTCTGCTAAACAGCTGTGTAAAGAACCCAAACCTAACATGGGTACTCAAGGGCACACCCTGAGACAGTGGTCATGCCTGCTGAACATCAGATGGCCAAGGGTCTCCTGAGAATGGCCTCTCTCCCCTTGTATATAGGACTAGGAATTCTAATCCCAATTCATCTAAAAGGACAGGGGAAGGACCAAAGGACCACAAGATTGAAAAGCTATTTGCAGAACACAGCCTGGAGTCATAAGGAGGCTGGGGAAACTGGGCCCTAAGAGAGTGGCTTGGAGGACATTTACTCAGTCAGTTTCTTTTTTTAAAGTCTGGTTTGGTATGGATGACATTCCAGGACTGACCTTACTAGTCTAGGGCAGCAAAGTGCTTGGAACCTGGGACCAGTTCAAGAGATACTGTTTGGAAGGGCAAAGTTGGCCAGGTGAGTGTGCCTGGAGCCTGTTTACTCTGGCTCTTGAGTAGCTGTGCCAGGTGCCAGTGCCCCAGCGTGGCTGGAAAACCATCCCATTGGTTGGTTCCTGGCCAGCAATGACCAGATGGAAGAAATGTTGGGATAGTGTATTCTCTGCTGTATCCTCTGAAGTTCTCTGAGAAGCAGTGTAGAAGGAAGGAGCCAAAGTGGTCCTCTTCCCCACCTACTGTAACTACAGAGAGGCTGAAGTTAGTGTTGATCTCTCCGCCCAGTTTGGACCTTCTCAGCTAGACTGCTTCCTAGTCATTGACAGCTCCTGTCTTTAGGAGTCCAAAGTTCCTTGGGATCAGTTGTTGAAATTCAATGTTTTGAAAGCCATATTGCCTCCACCTGTGTTGTCTAGAGGAAGCTGTGTACAGAAATTAACAATGGAGATATCTAAACTCAATCAACACTCACCAAGCATTCTGCCCTTTGAAGTGCTGCATAGAAGAGCAGAGGAGAAATTGACTAGCCATGGTTTGAACAGGAAACCTATTGCACCCAGGATTTAATGTAACAAGAGACTTTTCACTGCCCCGCTCTAGTCCCGAGATCCATACAGTATCACTGGCCTCAGCTCTGACAGCATGGAGGCTGTATCTTGTGGAGACACAGAGAAAAAGATGAGCGCCACTCAGTAGAGACTTATTCTCCATCAACAAGGGATGGGGTCAGATGGTGGCTCGCTGGTGCTCTGCTTTCTCTGAGCCAGTGCTAGCCAGATTTGTGTCTAGGCTTTGCACCAATCAACCTAAGAACAATGGACTAAGGTAGGGAGTCAAAATCAGAACACAGCGTAGAAGGTGGCAGCCATGTCCAGAGCCAGGACAACCAGGGTCCTCATCTCTGTTCACCTGTCCTGTGTGATGCCTCCTCTCTGGCCCTGAGTTCTATTAGCCCCTCTCCCTTATCACCTCCATGTTTGCTTTTCCATCCTGTCACTTCCACAACTCCGAGGTTGAAATATGGGTGTGTCCTGAGCAACACAGCTCACTTTCTTACACACCACTCTTTCTTCTGAGATCACAGAAACACTTCTGTAACAATGACACCATGTTCCCATCTCATCCACATTTTCTTAAAGACTGTCTCATGGCTACTGATTGTTTAGTCAAAGAATAGCAGTATGAGGGAGCCAAAGTGGAGTGTAGGACAACAGTCCTGGGAGAGTCAGCTGTTTCTGGAAGGGGACAGATAATAAATTGATCGACTTTGGCAGGTGACAACTTGTCAACCCTGGTTGTTATGACAGTAAACAGGCAGCCATAGACCCCAAGGAAACAAATGACATGACTGTGTTCCCCTCAAAAATATTTATTTATGAATAATGAAATTTGCTTCCATGTAATTCTCCCACATCATTAAATCATCATCCTGTTTTTCATCTAATAAAAAAGAAAACCAATCCTAGGGAGTTAGTTGGGGGGTGGCTCAGAGGGCCCACATAAATGCCAGCCAAGCACAGATGCTTTCTATGATCCCAGTGATTGGGAAGCAGAGATGGGGGTGGGGGAGATTCCCATGAGCATGAGCACACACACACACACACAGTTTGTCACGCTTTGTTACCCAAGTCCTCTAGACCAGAATGGCACTAATCCCTAAGGTCAATCAGAGTCCCAGGCTTGTCCCACCCTTCACAGGTATTGCACACTCACAATGGGCAAGGGGATGTTCTGTAGAAACACAGGCTGGATATGGCAGGACACTTCTGCTCAGAACTCACTGTCTGAGTGTGCCATATGCACCCCCCTGGGGTGCCAGAGTATCATGGAGCAATTGCTCAGAAAAAGGAACACACACACTTGAAAAGCTGTTCTGCACTGGTACCCTTGTGTGTTTGTGAACAAATGCTAGATAGAGGCAGCTAAAGAGAGGAAAAGCTTGTTTAGGGGCAGAGCTTCTCAGAGAACTTTCAGGCCATCACCTGTGGGAAGACATGGCTGAGGGGCTTCATCTATGGTGGCAGAAGCATGAGGCAGTGGCTGTTCATATTACTGTAGGCCAGGAAGCTGCAAAGTAGACTGGGACCAAAGGCAGGTCTTCCACCAGTGAGGCCCCAACTCGCAAAGGATTCTCAGCCTTCAAAGTAGGGACAGACCATTCCAAATCAGAACATGTAGGAGACATTTCACAGTTAAACTCTAAGATCCCTTCTTGGCCCCTATAAGTTCATGGCCATCTCATAATACAAAATGCAGCCAATCCAAATTCAAGAGCCCCAAGTCTTAACAGCCCCAGCATTGTTGAAAAGTCCGAAGTATCTATTGATTCTCAAAACCATTGTCAGCACTGAGCTGCATAGAGCTATCAATCTTCATTTCAAGGGAAGAACTGGAAAGGTGGCAAAGAACAATTGAGCAAACCCTGGGAGCACTCTCTTTCCAAATGAGTGTTTCATTTATGCTCTGAAACTGTCATTGAGTTTGGACTTGTCCTCAAGACCCTTCCCTATGATCCTGGCACAAGTGGTGTGACTCTTTAGTGATATGAATCTTTCTAACAGTATCTTAGAGTTACTGCTGTAATAAAAAGCCATGACCAAAAGCAAGTCTAGCATTTGTTTATCATCAAAAGCAACAAAATCAGGAACTCACACAGTACTGGAACCTGGAGGCAGAAGCCGATTCAGAGGCCATGGAGGAGTGCTTGCTCTGTGGCTAGCTCAGTCTGCTTTCTTATGGAACAGAGGTCCACCAGCCCAGGGATGGAACCACTCAACCATGGGCTGGCTCCTCCTCCACCAATCACAAATTGAGTAGATGCCTGACAGGCTTGCCAACAGCCAAATCATATGGAAGCATTTTCTCAATTTCAGCTTTCTTGAGGCTCCTGCTTGTCCAATGAGTCTAGCTTGTATCAAGTTGACATAAAAACAGCCAGCACAAACAAGTATTTTGTCTCTGCTTGATGCTTGCTTTGTCTGCATTAAACACACTTTTTTCCTGGCTCATTCTCAAATCATTCTACTACATGTGTTGTTGGTATTATCACTGTATATCTGGCCTAAGACAACAGTAATAACCGTGCCACCTGTTCTGCTACTTTGCAATTTCCTCTGCAAGATTAAAATCTTAGAGACTTTTAAATCCAGCCCCACTCAAGCTTTCAGGACACAGGCAGATACAGCCAGATTCTTTACCATCATGCAGTACAAACAGCCTGTCACTCAGGTCCAAAGGACCTGTCTGTTCCCATCTGAAGCTTCTCCAGCAAAGTCTTTTCCTGTCTGTTTCTGTCAGATACATCTGAACACTCTGTGTGATCAGTTTCCTGCCAGGCTCTGCTTCTGGTGCCAGCACTTTTCAATGCATCTCAAAGCTTTCCCAAGCTCCTCCTGAAAGTCAGTTCCAAAGGCTGAAGAACCACACAGTGATATTTAGTCACAATAACAACCCTACCTCCCTAGTATCTGTATCACTTGCTGTGGTCATGACACCTGACAGGAGCAACTCAGAAGAAGCAAGGTTTATTTGGCTTATAGTTTCAGAGGGATTGGAAGGCATCATAATGGAGAAGGCATGGCTAGGCAGCTCCACCCATGGTAGTAGTGGGTAGAACATGCATCAAGAACTTTATACTGTGGGTCACCCAGAAGCAGAGGGAGCTATCGAAACCAGGGTGTGGGTATAGTCTTCAAAGGCCCATCCCTATTAATCAACCATCTCCTGCAGGCCCTACTAAGAGCTCTACAGTTTTTAAGACAGCACCACAAGATGGGACCCAAGTGTTCAAAACATGAACCAATTTGGGGGTTGGTCAGATCAAGTGATAGCATTCACTGAGGAATCCACCATAGTCACTGTTCTTGGCATCAAATTGAGTGACCATAACAAAGGATAAAGTTTCTAGAGAGATGTCACTGAATCTCAGAAACAATGGGACAGTTATTGAGAGCCAGTGTCTGAAGGAACTCAGGGGCTGCCTGGCTGGGATATTGATCTGAGGGTAGGGGATTTGGGTGGGGTTCATGGTAAGAGGGCTGCATTGCCTTCCCCGTTCACCTGTGGTATAGTGCCCTGATGTTAGAGATGACTCTCTGCCTACTGGGCCACCCAGATCAGCTGCAGAAAGTCATCTCCCGGGGAAGTAGGGTTTATAGCTCTCTGTTGCAAAATCAGTTTCTGTCTCATACTTCAGAGATAAAGGCCTGAGGGCAATCCACTTTCACTCTTTCATGAGGAGTATAAAAACCCCTTACTCAGCTTGTGTAGACCTCATCCTTGACAACTATAACATGGTGGGTGTAACCCAGCAAGTGTCCTTCCAGCTGCCATAAAGAAACGTAGGCATCACTGCCAAAGACAAGCAAGGCACTGCCCTGACAGCCGTGTGCAGCACAGGAATGGGGTACTGCAGACCTCTGGCTCTCAGGGCCACATCTGCATCTGATGCAAGCAAGCACAGGTTTTGAGAGTTTTAGAAAGATTGCTGGTCCTTTTAATTCAATATAAATAGATGTTCTGTTTGAGTCTGTGAACGAAGAGAGATGCGAGGGCACATGGGATGAAGTCCCCTTAAGGCTCGAGGAGTCTTGCTGACATTTAGTTACTCAGTTTCAAGAGCATTGGGGAAATGACATGTGTTCAGGGTTTATAGTTTCAAGGCTTTTAAATTATGCTTTGGTTGCAGGAATAAGACAGATATATCTGTACCTTGGGGTAGCATGGTGAAACTTACAATCTACAGTAGACACACCTGATACCCAGAGCTCATAATCTGGACCCTAGCCTTAACTATCATGCCCACTGTTTCTTTGCTTCTTTGGGCTTTTATTTCTTTTTCTCATTCTAGAAGTTTCCGTTCAGTGGACTATATACCTCTAAAGTCGCATTTCTAACCTTTTCCTTGTCTAATAGTGCCAGGACACAGGGTGTAATGATGGAGGTCTGTGCTCCTGCCTCTTGGTTTTAGGATGAAGTAGTCAGCTGTCTCTAGTTCTACTGAGAAGCTCTGGAGGCAGAAGTGTCCTCTGACCTGATAGACCTGGGCCAGCACAAGGTACACAGCTCTCCTAAGAGTTGGTGAGCAGCACCGGGTACAGAATTCTGCCTCCCTGGGCCCTACAGGGTCACCTGCTGACTTCTACCACAGGAAGGACCTATCCTTCCTTTCTGAACAAATAAATACATCTGGCAGTCAATTTATCAAAAGAATAGCAGATAGCTCTGTGGGTGCCAAACTTGGAAGGTACTGGAATTTTAAATAGATGACACTTCTGGGAGGTGTCGCTCCATGGAGGTCTGGGGCTCTGTGCCACCCTGAGTGGGGTTCTAAGCACCTTACCTTCACTCTAAGGATTCTGTCTCAATGGAGCTACTCAGAACCACACTGTAACCCTTCTTCTGAGCATTGGGCATCTATTAAAAGTGACACTTTGTCCATCAGTGTATGCCCTCCCCTCTGCAGGCTTCCTTTGCCTCAGCCCAGTAAGAGAGGTAAGAAATTCAGGTAACAAGATGCATCCCTGGAGGTACTGGAGGTACACACCTCTCACATCCAGAATTGCATTTCAAGTTTCTACCAGGCCCCAGCCTCTGATTAACCACTGGGATTCAGCTACATGGACACTTGGTGAAGAGGAAGGAGGAAAGAGGAAGAGGAGAGACCAAGGACCCTTCCTTCCTCAGTAACAGTGGACACTGGGGTGCAGAGGCAAGCCGCATATGTATAACCTCTGTTATCACTCAGTCATAGCCCAGGCAGTTGCTATCCAGCGCCCGGCTGCTGGCTGTCATCCCTACCATGGGACAGTGCTTCTCTAACACCTGCACCTATGAGTTAGGAAGTTTATGTAGCAAGATGGCATTTTGCCACACCCTAACTTCATGGCACAAATCCCCAATACATAGACAATTTGGGAAAATTTATATATTTTGACTCTAGACTGTAGAGTAAAAATTAGAAAACCAGGCAACTATCAATCCACTAATCAAAGAAGTAGCCTGCCAAAAACAATTTTTAATTGCTCCATAGTTCCTTCTATCAAGGTATTATCAGGGCATGCTTACCAGACTCTTCCGATATCTGTCTTTTATTATGGCTTTAAATCGGGGATATTGGGAAGTGTGACCCAACACGAGCTTCTCCTAGTACAGAGAATTAAAATCAAAGAGAGGAGATTTGACTTTAAAAAAAAAATAGTGGTTGTCCCCGTGTCACCCCCATCTTGGGGACCTCACAGTTGTGCTAAGCAAGTTTTGCTTTCTCCAGCAGGGGCCACTAGGCCAGCTACCCCATCTCTGTTTACATACTCAGAGATTCTGACTAATAACCAGTTCTCTCTAGGCCTAAGCATTTATGGTGCTCTGGAGAGGGTAGCAGGGATTCAAGGGCCCCCTTGGGCTTAGGAACACAGAACAACGCAAAAATTTGATCTCTATTTAAGCAATGAACTCAACATGTCAGAGCCTGTCATTCCTCAGCCAAGCTGAGCTTCTCCCTCATGCTATGCAGAAGGCAGGGCCTGCCATTTTGAATGGCTATACACATTTGGAAAAAATATGGCAGAGATGAATGGAGTAGGAGAGCAGTCACCAGCTGCAGTCTGCAGCACCCCACAACACCGAGCAGCACCCTGCAGCACCCCACAGTCACCCACAGCAGCCTGCAGCACCCCACAGCGGCACACAGCACCCCAGAGGAGTCACCCACAGCAGTCTGCAGCACCCCACAGCAGCGCACAGCACCCCAGAGGAGTCACCCACAGCAGTCTGCAGCACCCCACAGCAGCGCACAACACCCCAGAGGAGTCACCCACAGCAGTCTGCAGCACCCCACAGCGGCACACATCACCCCAGAGGAGTCACCCACAGCAGCCTGCAGCACCCCACAGCAGTACACAGCAGCCCAGGTAGAAACTGAGATTGTACTGAAGACTACAATTTTATGATTTCTATGTGTCTTGCTGACTTGACTCCAGGATACTTGTGATGTGAGTTAACTGTCTCTTTTCTAGAGATTTCCATATATACTCTCTTCATGGAAGTGTGCAGCTGAGTCTGGAAAACACACCATGAGGGACAAACAGTAGCAAAAGGAGGATTGGAGAGCATATCCTTGCTGTCTTCTGGAGCCGGCCACCAGGTCGCAGACCTCCACGCTGCCTCCACTTTCCATAGTAAAGGACAGCTGTCTGTGTGCACTGAGATCCCAGAAGACATAAGGAAGGGAGGGATGTGTGGAATTCAGTGTCTCCAATACCTGCAATAACTAGACCTTGACAGGTCTAGCATGAGAGTGTCAGTGTCATGCTTGCTTTTGGCATTGTTGAAATTTCAAGTTACTGCCCTCTGTAGGAGAATGACAAGGACCCTGTTTTGTGATGCAGTGTAGCTGAGCTGCCATATTTACCAGGTAGACCTTCAGTGAGCTGTCCACCAGTCTCTGAAAGTCCCTGGTGATGCACAGGTGTCTGAGACTATGGAGCTGTTTGTAGTTCAGGGTTTTTTGCCAACATATACAAAGCCCTGGTAGATTCTTCACAGCACTGCATAACACCAGGTATGATGCTCCAGTCCCAGCACTTAGGAGGTAGAGACAAAATGATCAGGTCACTCTCTGATACATGGTAATTTAGAAGCTATCCTGGGGTGCATAAGGCCCTATCTCAAACAAGCAAGATGATATAGGCAAAGCCATGGATTGTAGCCCTGTAGAAGCTGCTCTGGAAAAATCCTCACTAAAAACGTCCCCAGTCATAAAGAAGAGTGTTTGTCACCACTCTCCATCCCTGCCAGGGCCTTAAGAGAGAATTAAGGCATCCATATAAGTGTCCTTGGGCTTGCTGCACAGCAAGGCTGACCTGGAAGGTGAAAATTCTGTAAGAAAAGCAAAACCACCTCAGTGAAGGAATGAAAGATAAAGATGCTGCCCCCTGGTGGCTGCCTTAGTCATGTGCAGAACACACCACTGCTCTCGGAGTTGATTTGTGAGAATTTGCCAATCTCTGATGATAATGAGCCTTGCTAGCCATGTGTAATATGCAAATAACACCGTGCTGATTAGCATGAGAGGTTTCAAGCCTTGCGAGGCAAAGCTGCATTTGCCTTCTGGCTTGATGTTCTCTGATTTCTTTTTTAACCCCCCATTAAATTCCACTCCCAGCACCTTGGATAATGTATTTAGTGGCAGGAGAAGGCAGCAGATGCAAGCAGGATAAATAAGATTTTCTATACTTAGAATGAGGCCATTTATTTCCGAGTACAGATCAATCAGGCATGTTATTTATGTACTTTGCAATTTTTCTTGGACCCAGATTTCGCAGGGTGCTCTGGTAGAAGTAGTGCTACAGCAACAGTTGAGTCCTTGGATCGGATCCTAGGATGAACCTAACTCCACCTTGCTGCCTCTGGTCTATTTGGGTCTGTCTCTTATCTCATTAAAAGATGCCACTCAGCAGTGTTGGAACCAGGCATGCAGATAGGTTCTCCTGTATTGAGTGAAGCATCACAGATTAGCTAGGTGACAGCACTCTTATTGCACAGAAACAAAAAGCAGGAATCAACCAAGCTCTGCCCATCCCTGTCCTTTGATTGGGGATGACTGGCTCAGGCTCTTCCTACTAGAAGTCTCTATCATCTCTGGACCACGGTTGAATGGGTTGCACATGGGACTCTGGGTCAGGGCTTGATATATCCCAGATACTAAGCAAGCTGCTGCCATCCCTGAGCCCATCTCCAGATCACTTGGAGAATTCCAATAGTATTGCCATGTGTCTGTGGCGTATAAATGCTCACTAACGACTGTAGTAGAAATACATGTCTTCGAGGCTTAGTGTAACCTGCCCTTCCTATCCTATTAGATTGCAATGAGACTGAAAGGACACCTGTAATGTTTGACTCAAATTTGGGGATAGATGGGATGTGGATATTTGGTTTATGCAGCATTTAAACAGAAAGAAGGATGCTTAGGCAAAGAACGAGCCATACACATGTAAGAGTTTGCAAAAGTAGCTACAGACTGTGCTAGAGTTCAGCATCTGAGGCAGGAGAGAAGTGGTGTGACTAAGTGGGGTCATTTTGCCTCGGACCTGAGTTCCAAAAGCACTGATGTAAGATTTGGAACTCTCCACAGTCCCCAGTGTCTCCTCTGGTCTGTTGATGAGAACATTAAAGCCCTCCCTGTGAGAGAGCAAGGAGTGGGCACAGCCCTGATGCAGCACCTGCCTTCTCTGAGTTTCTTGGTAGGCTAGTGGCAAAGTTCCCCCAACCATGTGATCCCCATCCCACCCCAAGCTTGGTTGTACCATTCCAACTAAGACATCTCTGATAGAGGCAGTGTGCTGTAAGCTCTCCTCAAGCTTCCACAAGTTTCTGCCTGGGATGCTTCATACAGTAATTCTGGCAGCCAGAGTTACTTCTGTCTCCGTGGCTGGATCAGTGTTTGGGGGCAAACACTTCATAGCATGGTTCAGGTTTTAGGGTCTTCTGTGCTATTTAGATTTGAGCAAAATAGAATCCACACTACTTGTTGCTTCCATCAGAAAAATAAGTCGGCATTTCCTGCCAAGTATCACAAAACAAACAGAAGGTTTATTGAAAGAGCCAGATAAACATCTGATCTTCTGAAGCACAACTCAATATTTGTCTTTACTTTGGAAGTGACTCCTGGGAGGTGGGAAAGCCAGACCTCAGAAGCCATAACTCAGACATAAGACTCATAAAACTGGAGAGATGTCCCTTAATGTTGCTCCCTCAGACTTTGCAGGACCTCATGGTTTCTATGCCATGAGGATATCAGTCATCTTCTTGCAAGCTCTTGGAACAGAGGTGCTGGCAAAGGGATCAGAGATGGCAAAGATAACCTGGCCTTGCAGAAAACAGCACAAATGTTTTGATCTTCCTCTCAGAAACTACCCATCAGTTCAATCATATTCCTGCCCTGTCTCCCCAAAGTGAGAAGTCCATCTCCCTCCATGCTTAGAAGCTAGGGACGGTTCTAGAATTTTAGCATTTGGAAGAGAAACAAAGGGCACATGGTTGAGCTAGGAACCTCTGGACAGGTACAGGGTAGCTGCTTCTGCTTTCTTTCTTTATTGTTTTTTCTTTCTTTCTTTTGTTTTTCTTTTGTTTTTTTTGTTTGTTTTATTCTTTTTTTGTGTGTTTGTTTGTTTGTTTGCTTGTTTTCTGAGACAGGGTTCCTCGGTGTAGCTCTGACTGTTCTTGAGCTATGTAAACCAGGCAGATGTCAAACTCAGAGATCCAGCTACCTCTGCCTTTCAAAACTCAGGTGATGCAGGCTGGGTCCAGAAAGCTAGAAGGTTCTGGGGGTGAGATGCCATTGTGGATATGGGAACAAGTGGGGTTGTGCCTCATGCTGTGCTAGAGTGGACATAGCACTCAGGAATGGGTGTCCACCTCAGACACTGCATGTCAGTTTCAGCTCAACTGGAGTCATTCACAGAGCATCTGCTATCCCCTGTATGACTTGGCCCTTTGCCCTACACCTAAGGCTGCATGTGTTCGGAGTATCACTCAGAGACAGGGGACAATTAGCAAAGGAGCTGAGAGAGTCCAGCAGAGCATGGCCACTACAAATGGCTGGATTCTCCCTCCCAGTAGAAGCACTCACATCCCCACTTGCAGTCCTGTCCAGACTACAAGCTACACACCCTTGCTGTGTTCGAAATAACTTGTGTGGATCTCAGTCTGGTGTGCCAGATGGTGACAAATGAGTACTGTGTGGGGATGGGCAGTTTGATAATACAGTATCTACTGTAATAAATAAAGGTGTTCCTGTGACCCTGACCACTGTCACCTCATGCCTACAAAGGTTTACCTCCAGCATTATCCTCATACTGGGTCCATGCAGTTGCCATTATCAAATGGTTGAGACAGCCATTGCTGTCATTGTCAAACGAATACTAGAGTTGACAAAGACCTTGACACTTCCTGTTTTATGTCCCCATCATGAATACAGCTCAGACTTGAGAGTAGGTTATTCAGCCTAGGTACACAATCTTGGCTTTGAGCAGAATAATTCTAATGTGCCTACTTGGAACCAGAACGTGGTCCTCTTGAATGTAGCACACTGTCCTTGGTGTGACCTCAGCAAGCATAGGAGAGCAGAGGATAAGGACCAGACCATTGGGGGGAGGACTGTGCTGAGCTTGGGGTGTGAGGACCAGACCATTGGGGGGGACTGTGCTGAGCCCGGGGTGTGAGGACCAGACCATTGGGGGG